>JAOTOL010001201.1:90000-368554 GCA_034440575.1 Imbricaverruca yamaguchii
GGCGTCTGTACCAGTCACTGCCGGTGGCGTCTGTACCAGTCACTGCCGGTGGTGTCTGTACCGGACGCTGCCGGCGGCGTCTGTACCGGACACCGGCGTCTGCACCAGACACTGCCGGCGGTGTCTGTACCGGACGCTGCCGGCGGCGTCTGTACCGGACACTGCCGGTGGCACCTGTGCACAGCCCGTGCAGACGGCCCGGCGAGTGCACCACCGCCGGAATGCCAGCGCACGCCGTGTGCTCACATTCCGGCGCGGTGTGCGGCCGTGCGGGCGGTGGCCACACGTCCGCCGGGCGTGAAAATGACAGGGGAGGTGCGGACCGCGGACCGCGAACCGCGGAGCGCGGCGGCAGCAGGTGCCGCAGCGGCCCAGTCGGCTGCCAGTTCCCGCTACACGGCCAATGTCGCGGCCGGCCGGCGCAAAACCGTGCCGGCCGAGCTCAGCCTGGACATGGAGGTGGTAGGCAGGTGGCATGTGGCATCGAAGTGGCGGCTCACCCACTCTACACGTTTGAGTGTGGTGAAGGTCGCTCGAAGAAAGCGCTTCTCCCCACCCCCTCCACTTAAATATCGCCGGATCGGAGAAGGGTTCGATACGTCTTCAGTATCTTCCTATGCATCTGTTTTGCATATATCGTACAAATGTCAGGTGGACGTCATCAAAGGTCACTAATCGCGGAGGGGTCAGATAAAACAATGTTCCAAAATCGTCCAAGTGTCGGCATTCGGAATAGTTGCAGCGAATGAACACCAGACTCAGGTCTCGCTGTTATTTCGTCAAGTCGAACAATTCTGCTTGCTCGATATTTTAATTGAGGTAAAGGTTATTAACCTGAGATTAGGTAAATTTTCGCGTGTTACACCGCAATGAGTGTGTAAAACTGATCTCGGGGTTTCATGCTGAAAATGATAAAGATCATGGAGAAGCATTAAAAACAAACAAGGTTTATAAACAAAAACAACAAAAACTTAAAACTTAAAACAAGGTTAAAAACATTGTCAAAGAATACTCATATCAGGTCCGGTCAAGTATCATGTACAGTGTGCCATCATATACAGTTAGGCACACAATGTCACGTTATACAGAATTCTCCTGTTTCGTGTTATACGTTCTCCTGTGCCGTCAATCCGTATTTAAATTCGGTTTCACCGCCGCCTAATTCGTGGATATATTGTAAGCCAAGCCGATGGGCTGAGCTGACATGACTTGGTGTAATCTGACCTTGTTTGACCTGATTTGACCTTTATGTGGAATCACCTAGTATGGCCTATCAGGACCTTGAGCATAGCCAAAAATGATGAAATAATCATTATATGAGCCATATGCTTCATTGGCTTGACAGACATATGCCTGGGCTTAGGGGTGCATCGACTGCTTCGGTCATACAGCACAGACATATGCCTGTTTCTGACTGTGACTATGACTTCCTCTGACAATGACTATTCGTGACTCTGACATGAATAGTTCGAAAGTTAGTTTTCGAGTCTGATTCTGATCCGAACAAACTTGCATTGACCTGCACTGTCTCGAATTCTTTATTATGATGAATATAAATACATTCATATAGGTAGTTCGTGAAAAAACAATGCTGAACAAAAGCAAGCGCTGCCTTGTATAACCATTTCCAACAATTTACGTCTAGACCTGATGACTGCTGGCAGCCTCACCATCGACCAGAATGCAAATGTAAGGTATTCTTTGGGTTATCCATGACCAGTCTGGGTGAACCTAACTGGGTTCCGCATTTTATTATAGCTTACGTAGATCAGAAATTAGTAATGGGGAGCTTCAAGAGCCACTCCCCGCTCAGCCTTTCAAAGGAGGATCTGGTCAGTCCGACGAGGATTAAGATCGGTTATTTTGTCTAGCGATTATCACATCATCACTGCCAATTATATGCAGCTGAGAACCTATGGCGTCGAAACACGGCACACATAGCCGAGAGCCTCTGGTACCGACAGCCGACACACACAGCCGAGAACCTGCGGTACCGACAGCCGACACACACAGCCGAGAGCCTGCAGTACCAACAGCCGACACACACAGCCGAGAGCCTCTGGTACCGACAGCCGACACACACGGCCGACAGCCTGCGGTACCGACAGCCGACACACAAGGCTACCGACCAGCCTGGGATGTCAGGTCCGGAAGCCAAAATTGCTGGGTGCAAAGCAGGAATTTATAAAATAAATAAAATGTCGTAGACATCAGCGAAGCTTTTTTGGCTGCTAAGATGCGAAAATCAGCATCTAAGCATCTACATAACCTACTACAAAAATTCTGCTTCTTTGATATATTATACTGATTATTAACTCCCAACCAGTACTTAGAAGCTAAGACGAAATCATATTCACCTAGCATAAGCTATAAAGTATATATCACACAGCTCGATGCGACCTGGTAGAGAAAGAGTGTAAATATTGCAAGAGCCTCACAATATCGACATGTAGATGCGCCGGCTTCACAATATTGACATGCAGGTGGGCTGGTCGTTGCTCGTTGTTCTTGACATTTTCAAACACCGTTTGCGCTCCAGACACCGCCGGAAGTTGTACATTAGCGATAACCAACACCCGTCCAGGTAGGTCCATACGTTGTGCTGATGTCGGCATGTGCTATGACACGAATGCTCAACACCACTAGACACTACGCACGGACAGTATCGGTGGGCGCTGATGACCGTCTGAGCGCGACAGGTGGAATTACTTTACGCGTCCAGATGGCGGACTAACGCGACGGGCACCGCTCCGACCGGTACGTCACCGCCTGTCAACCCACGCGTTACGTAACCCGGACTCGGCGTTGCGCGACCGGTCGGCCCCCGAGGCTATCGGCGTGAAATGTCGGCGACGCTGTGCGCCACCGCCGGCCGAACAGTGACATAAACCAGGGCGTGGTGGACGTGGTCGGGACAGCGTCAAGTGGGATCGCCATCTAGAAGACGGGTGTTGGCGTCTGCATGTCGAGGCTAGTTGTAGAATGCATGCAAGGGCGAGGCCACGTCGTTGACGTCTGGGGAGGGGTGCTGCTTCAAGTAAAAATGGATAGCATTTTGTGTTAATTGAACTGTTAGGCCAAGGTTGCCAAGGTTTCCGTTGTCGATGCTCTGTAGCTGTGAACAAAATATAACCGCCCTTTTTCATCAGGGCAGTGGCGGGTAAAAGCATGCCAAAGATGCAAGAAGTCCACTGTGCGTATTCGCTCGGTAATCACCGTTGATTGATCATTTAGTTTTAAAGGCGTGCCGACTACAGGGTCATTTGGCGCCCAGCGGGTAATCGCCTTTGAGACAACCTCTGTATGTAACATTGCAGCCAAATATAAATATCTTCTTTTTTTATTAAATAAGTGAATACGAGTCCGCACACCCGCTGGCAACATCCTACGATCGTGTGGCAACATCCCACGCTGGCAACACCCTACGATTTAGTAGTCGGTTTTACAGCGGCAATTTGTTCTCCTATTTATTAGCCTTTGAACCTTCCAAGTTATTCCTTCCATTCAGCTAAACATTCCAGACATGAACTAAAAAATTGCATCGAAGAGCTTATAATATTCATAAGAATTGGTTTCAATAAATTTTCTCAGCTTTTTCACTTGAAAAAAAAAATTGTTCTTTTGATGAGAATTAAACAATTTCAGACGGATCTATTTAGTATAATTTTCCATCAACCATTTTATATTCCGAAACCTATATCCCAATAGATGGCAAGTAACAAGTCGGTCAGTGAGCGTGCGTTCTACTCATGGGGTGTGTTGTGAATATCTACTAGTCGTGCGGTGTGAGCATGTCGGGAGTATCACGTATGGATTAATAAACTTGGGTGACAGCGATTAAGTATACTTTTGTTGTTATTTTGTGTGCCGTTGCTCAGGAAGTTGGCTTATAACCGCATCCTTATACAATTTAACCATAGCGCCAATTTGCTCTCTGGCATTCAATCGTCGGCTGCCGTATGCAGTAGAGCTGAGTGTAGTCTCCACGTAAATCAGAAAGCGTATTGCAATTTACTGATGTTCGTAAGTCTAATTTTACTTATTTCAGCATCGTCGAGAGTAAAGCCTATTTCGTAATTAAAATTGATGTAACAATTATATTTAGTGGTCACTTAATGTATGCAGATCATTATGCCAGGTCTTCTCCCTCTATCTCGTCCCAGGTCTCTTTCCTGAGACCTGGGACCTGCGAGCAAAGTTCAGCTGTAAAACAGACTAGTGACAACATTCAGCGTTGGCAACACCCTACAATCTTGTTACAACATTCCGCGCTGACAACACCCTACGATCTAGTGGCAACATCACAAGTTGGCAACACCCTACGGTCTCGTGGCAACATTCCGCGCTGGCAACACCCTACGATTTAATGTGGAAGTGAAGGCTGTTGTCGTGATTTATGAGACAATCATGAAGTTTCTCATCAATCACTTGCGTTCCTGGAATGATTTTCTGCAAAGAGCTTATCGGAAACCGTAAATTCCTCGACTAATCGGCAGAGAGAACAGAGGGTCTTCTCGTTAAAACGGACGTGGATACTCCCATTCATATTCAGATTTGGAAAGCATGACAATATATTTAAATGCCAAGGTGGCATATATTATGCATATATCGTCACTCAGTGGACGCTTCCGGGCGTACAGCGTTCTCCTTTAGATGAAACCAAGTAATAAGACATATGAGGAATAAGGATTGCGACATATGCGAAATAAATTAGCAATTCTCAAGCGTTCCTTGGGTCATTCCTCCCGCTGCTCGAGACATGCATATCGATGCACCAGAAAACACCACACAGTACGCATTCGCCCCGTGCCATCAACTTCCTACGACTGCAGCCCTACTATAAGCCAAAATAATTTCCGGGAATTCCGTGCCTCAGGACACTTTGCTTAGAGCATACACTCAGAGGCATAGCCAACGGGGTTGGCGCCGCACTCCCACACCCTTAACAGCAAACATACTAGAAGACATTTTGAGATTGTCACCGCGCAAAACTAGAAACTTTCGACGAGCTTCGCGCACCGGAAGCAGTCTCTGTTTCATCATATATTTTTCGGTTGGGTTCCCTCAAGAAAATTCCGACTGCGCCCTCCCGTACACTCATAATTGTAACCGGTAACAGTTTAAGAGACAGACCTTACAAATATCAATACATCACTTTCGGTGCCATGTGGCAGATTCTGCGCAGTTTTGGGCGCCATATTGCAGATTCCGCACAGCTTTGGGCGCCATGTGGCAGGTTCTGCACAGTCTTGGACGACATGTGGCAGATCTGCACAGTCTTGGGTGCTTATGTTGTCACTTTCTCGCATGCCAAGAAAAAATGCTTCCAGCAGACAGCACATAAATTTCCGAGAGTAATCCGTTCTGGAGACTGGCCGGCGCACGTCGCTACCGTGTCTCCAGCATTCGAGCCTCTTCCTGGAGCACTCCTGCACTCGTCGACGAGAAAAACCGCCTGGCCGGCGCGGTGACGTCACGCTGTGTTGGCGGCGCCGGTTACGTCACCGACGTTTGTTGGCACGGCGGCGACGGCCGCCGCTCGCTTCATTCAGCCCCCAGCCGTCGTACCGGCTGCAGGTGGGGGAGCACCGCCGGACCCCGCGCGAACCACAGCAGGCACTGCCACCGCGAGGACTGGTGCACAGACGCAGCCGACGCACAGACACCAGCACCGGCCAACAGTATCGGAGCACAGTCACCAGTGTCGAGCAGGGCCAACACAGAGAACCAACGCAGCGTCGGAGCCCACTGGCGGCCGAACCGGACCAGACCACACGGACGGCTGTGGTCCGCGGAGGACCGATCCCCGGCGGAGACGGAGCGGCGCGGCCGGTCCGCCCACCACCGGATCAGCCCCGCACGGAGGAGCGCCCTCAGACGCGGGTCGCCGCCGACGGGCGCCGTCGATAATCTCCCGGATCTCGCCGCCACGTCGGCCATGGCGCCGCTGCGAGGCGCTGCGCTGGCGCTGCTGCTGTGCACGTGCGCGCCGGCACTGTCGGCGCCGACGCACGCGACGCACGAGCCGCGCGACCATACCGACGACGCGGCCGAGCCGCGCGACCGGCGCGCCCATCGGGTGGCCGCGTGCCGGCGGCGCGGCAACCTGTTCGCCTACTACGCGCCGTTCGACAAGTGCATGCCGCTGCTGGACGACACGTCGCCGTGCGCCGAGCCGGGCGCCGTACTGGTGCTGAACGCCACCTCGCTGGAGGCCAGCTGCACGGTGTTGCCGTGCGCGCTCAGCCACGTGCTGCTGCCGGACGGCCGCTGCCACCCGAAGGCGGACGTGTGCGCCGACCGCGACGACATGGAGCTGGTGTTGCGCGAGACCGGCCACGGCCTGTGCGACTGTCTGGACGGCTACCTGTACTGGGCGGCGGCCGACCGCTGCTTCGCCGCCTACACGCGCGGCCCGTGCGCCGTCGGCCAGTACGTGGTGCTGGCCGACGGCGCCGGCGCCGGCCGCGTGCGCTGCGAGCCGACGCCGTGCGCCGCCGGCCAGGTGCCGTGGCGCGGACAGTGCGTCACCCGGCACGGCCACGGCTGCCTCAACTCGGCACACGGCCACCTGGTGCTCAACTTCGCCAGCCTGCGCTTCCAGTGCACGCTGCGCTGTCCGGAAGGCACGGTCGAGGTGGGGCTCGACTGTCACGCGCTCTTCTCGCGCGGCCCGTGTGCCTACGGCCAGCTGGTGGAGCCGGTGCTGGGCACGCGCTACGGCCGCTGCGTGCCCAACCCGTGCGAGGAGGACGGCCTGCTACCCTGGGACGGTCGCTGCTGGCGCGAGGGCGAGTACTGCGACGACGAGGACGACGTCGAGGAGGAGGAGGAGTCGGTGGTGGTGACGCCGGACCCTAACGACTTCACCGTGCTGGGGCTTCTGGAGATGGCGACCGGCCCCGGCGGCGCGTCGTCGCTCACCGGCCACCACCTCGTGCAGCACGTGAGGAAACACACGCCGCCAGCGACTGATGCCGGCCAGCTGATCATCTGGCCGACCGAGGCCGCCCTGCAGTCGACCGAGGAGTCCACCGTGCGGGCGCGCGCCGTGTTTGGGCCGCAGACGTCGTCGCCGACCGAGACGTCGTTTCACAGCCACGTGACGTCCACCGCGTGGACACACAACATGCAGACGTCGTCCTCGAACAGAGCGACCGACGGCGACACGGTCACCGAGACCGGCCGCACTGAAGTAGCCACGTCTGCCACAACCGCCGCCGCCGCCGCCACATCACCCACATCGACAACATCGTCGACATCTCCGACACTGTCGACTTCTCCGACGCAGTCGACATCGCCGACGCTGTCGACATTTCCAACGCAGTCGACCTCCCCGACGCAGTCGACATCTCCCACTCAGTCGACATCTCCGACGCAGTCGACATCTCCGACGCAGTCGACATCCCCGACGCAGTCGACATCCCCGACACAGTCAACGTCGTCGACGTTCGCAACGTCGTCGACATCCTCAGCATCGTCGATGATGTCATACAGCGCAATGATGACGGCCGCTATGACACCGGCGACGGGCACCGCGAAGCCAACAGTACCGGCAATGCCGACCGTGCCAGCCGGCGGCGGGCTGCCGCTGCACCTGCACTACCTGCTGGGCAAGCAGCCCACGCCGGCCATCCAGCAGCTGGCCCAGCTGCAGAACGCGCTGTCGTCCCGGCCGTGGTCGCTGCGGCGGCCGTCGCCGCTGCCGACAGCCACCACCGAGTCGCTGCTGCAGCGGCACGCGACGCGACCTCCGCGACCGTCGCGGCCGCCGCCGCCACCGCCGGGTGCCGCCGGCCTGCTCGAGATCATCGGCCTGCAGGCGTTCCACGGCCAGGCGTCCGAGCCGAGCGCGTCCACCATCCCGGCGCCCATGCTGCGCCCGCTGCAGTACACCTACGACGGAAAGCTGATCGCCAACCCGCTGCTGAACCGGCAGCGGCGCGGCGCGCGTGTCTACCAGCAGGCGGCGGCGGCGGCGGCGCGCCGGCGCCACCACCCGTTCAGCGGCAACTTCGACGGCAAGGTGCACGCGCACCAGCCGCACATCGTCGTCAACCCGATGAGCCGGCGCATCACGTGCTCCGACTCGGTGGCGTTCTCGCGCACGGTCGTGTTCGCGCACTACAAGTGCCGGCCGGGCTCGCGACGTGACGTGCTCGGCGAGTGCCGGCGCGCCGGCCCCACCTGGGCCGACCACCACCCCAGCCAGTGTCCGTTCGGTATGCGACACAACCTGCTCACCGGCAAGTGCAAGCCGACCACGTGATGCCGCCGGCGCGGCCGACTTGGCCTGGCGCTCGCGCGGCGCCCGTGAAGTGCCTGCCACGTGCGCGGCGCGCCTGTGGTCGGCCCGCCGGCGCGGCGGCCGTCCATACCATAGCGGGTCGGAATGGACTTGTGCGTATTTAAGCTGCGTTTGTGTGCGTGCGAACGAGACCGACGTGCTGCCTCCAGCGGACCGGAGACAGACAGAAATACCCCACCCTGGCCATCCCAAGTAATCGTGTTTGTGTCCATTGTTGAACTCACTGTTGTGTAGGTCGTCCGACCGAGGAACCTACAAATGGAGCAGTCATTTCGGTCTGCCGACCATGCGAGGCATTGCATGAGGCGTGCACCTTGCAGCTGTTGCCTGGCGATCTGTTGACCAGACCAACTCCGTTTTGAGAATAAGTGGCGCCTTGAGCGCTATATTCAGGGATGCTACTGGTGTAACTATATATATATATATATATATATATATATATATATATATATATATATATATATATATATATATATATATATATATGAATATGTATATGTATAAATATATACATATATATATGTGTACATGTATGTAAATACGTCAAGGAGCAGACGCTGTGTTCTTTGTATTTTCACAATATATACCTACAACTATTACACCAGGATTCCTTCGCATACACAGTGCCGGAGGTTCAAAATCACGAAGCTGAAGCATTCCGCTTACTTTCTTCCTTGGACAAAATGTCACCAGAACACCTAATTAACAACTGAAAAATGTGATGATCAGATAAGGCATGTTGTTAAATTATGTCAAAGTAGAAGCATTGCAAATGCGTAAGTAGTGTGAGAGAAAACAAACAAAAACAAAGTGGGAACAATAAATCGTCCGCTCCTATATCAACTGACAGGTCGCCTCCTCAGTGGAACTGGAGCTGAGCAGTAGAACATAACACCAACGGAGATTAAGGACAACATCTCCATCAACATTACGCGGGGCAGGCAATCTTGTAAAGCCTCACACCGCGGTGACTGGGCGGTTACCACGCCCAGGGTGGTTTGTGTGCCTGATGTGTTGCCTATTGGAAACGTGATTAGCCTGCACGTCAGTAAAGCAGCATTAGTCGGCAACGCTAGCAGATTATTTTAATTGAAGCAATAGCCACCAGCCGATATGCTCAAAAACAACGGTTCGCAGAAACATGTTGGGATACATATATTACCTCAACTTCTTTTAAGAAATACAGTTCGATTTCTTGCTGTGGGAGTGCTTTATGGGCCATGGCCCTATTGCCAAGCAGTTTGTTGCGCGAATCCTGGCCCCACCACCAGATACGCGAATTCCAGTTCAACGGCAGGATTCGACAGTATAGCGTGCCGTCAATGCGCCGGATGAATCCGCCTCGATAGCGCGCCCTCGGCCGCATCGGGCCAGTTGCCAGCTGACACTCCCAGTCGGGAGCTAAATGCGAGCAGGTGCAGCGACTCAAACCTCGCCTTGTCAGGACAGGGGAGACCAGTGCAGGCTATTGCCCTAACTAACTGAGCTTCCGGGGCGGCACGTGATTACAATAATCAAAGAAAGATATTGAACTGAAATTGAAGACATTTAAATGAAGCCAATCAAACTTGAATACCACCTAGTCAGTCACATCAAACATTGCAAAATGTTCTGAAACATATAGTTCCAAAAGGAAAGATGATCCAAGTAAACCATACGTAACTCAAGTATGCTTAATCAATATGAAATACTGAACTAAGCGTGATGAACTGAGCACAATACTAATCAATATAGAACCATGCTTTCCAATGGCATTGGGGATGCGAAACGGATCTTCGATGTTGCGGCTGAGACCTCAACTTAAAATCATCGAGTTTCTTCGTATTGGAAGACCGAAGGCCGTCAGGCCCAGAGTTCTTCCAAGAAGTAAACGAGGTTATTTGAAGAACAATTTCTTAGCGAGGGATGAAACACTTCCGTGTTAATGGCGATTGTTCAAGAGATGGCACGAATCCATACTTTAAACGCAGAGAGGCCTATTACTTTAAAGGCCTATTATTATACGAGCCTAAATTTAGACGCAATCAACCAATAAACGGCTCAGTTTGCTGAATAAACGAAGTGACGAAACTGAAAGGGCAGCATTAGAAAATCCTCAAAAATCATATGGCATCACCAATAAAAGAGTGCAGTAAAATTGATTAAAACGAAATTGATTGATTGATTTGATAAATTGATTAAAATTGCAGTATTAAAACGACGCCGGAATAGGTTTGCAAGCGCCGTATGACAGAGGTGTGATATATGGGCGTGCATAACGCATCATACCACCCTGTGTCAAACTTGCATTCACCGCATGGCACGAGCAACAGCGAGCGCTTTTCCCATGTCTCATCCTGCGCATCTTGCTTAGATTCCCAAGTGGACGGTGCTCTTCTCCTGGTGTCTTTTCTCATGATTTCAAGTTTTTTCTTCAGATACTTTTTACTTTTCTTACAGCTTCGTCCCTCTTCACTCGTTGAGCAAACTCCGTCCCTTGCTGGTTGATAGTATCTAAATATAGGCTAAGATAAAAACTGAGCTTGACTCTTCCCATCCTTTGAACTATGCACTTGAGCTACCACTTAAGCTATGCATGTAAATTATCCCTGAGACGATCACGAAAAAAGGGAAGAAAATCCCACCTTTGTATGAGGAAGGGTTGGGAAAGTTGCGAACACAAACGTAACACCTTCATACTTTCCAACGTGGTTTGTTAATAGCTTCGGGCCGTTTACTCATAGAAACATGCATACCGATAGGTCGCATTCATTTCTTCATAAATAGGTATTAGTGTAGAGAAAACACCCTGGAGAGACAACTTCACATTACATTATCCAGCTGGGGCTGTCTCAGAAAATACGGACAACACTATCCATCCTAACGAAGTTACCCATAGAAATGTGAACTAAGCCACTTTATGACCACCAAGCTCTATGTTAGGTGGTATCATCATCATCAAAACTGAATTCCATTGCTTCTCATGTCTGACAATATTTGAAGACTACTACTTCCACAAAGCACAGCTCATTTTTGTTACCATACCTCTTTATGCCGATATATATAGAATGGAAGATAAAACGAGAATAAAAAGTGCAATTATCGGGTAATATATTATTGCACATCATCAACTGCTTACATGAATGTGCTTACAAGTCGAACCATATAGGTTTTTGATCTGGCTCTCTTCTTTCCATTAAAAGAGTATGAGCTTAAATTGGCCTCTCCTTGATAATACGATAACCAACTTAAACATATTATATTATATTTTACGCGAATTTTCGCGCACGGCACATCATCTAAATAATCCAAAACCTGAAATACAAATTGTTCGCCACCGAATTCGTTTTTTTCTGACGTCAGTGTTCAACTGCCTTGGCCACGTGCTGATGTATAATATTTCGGTGGTAAACAACATGTACTTGCGGTTTTGGTTTTGATGTTCCGATGATGTGCCGTCCATGAATACCCAGTGTGCCTATATATATATATATATATATATAATACCGACTCGCTTAAGATTGCTCACGTACATTGTGCGGGAAGTGTGGAACGTTACATATTGTGCGCGATGTGTGGAGTGTTACATACACTGAAATGAACTTAAAAGCAGCGTATCCCGAAGTGCATTGACGTAATCTCACCAAACATTACACCATCCCCCGCCGTCACTCCATTCTCCCCATACACACAGTTCTTACTACTTAATTACAGCACTGAAAAAAAATCAATTTGCAGACATCATCACATCAACAACAGAAAACGGGTTTTCCAGACTTTGTCGACAGACAAACTGCACAACGCATGCCTGCCTCATTTTCTCGTGCCTACATCCACTCTTTTGTAGTCTTCACAAGTCATAAGAGATAACTCAAAACGAAGTTGCATGGTCACTTCTAAGATCATTAAGATGCATTCCGATAATAATGAAACATTACGAAGAGATGGAACATTCCGAAGCAGTCGAACACGCCGAAGCGCCCCAATCACAGGTGCCCTGCTCTATCCGTGCTACTTGTGCCATTGATGGCAGGCTAACCACCGATAGCTTGGATCGCAATAGCATGAACTGAGCAGACAATTTTACTTGCAAATGGCGGCCGATGTACACAGCACACACAAACGCCAGCCATCCGTGTGATAATTCCTAACTACGCTGTCTTCCAGTGAAGTATGCATTTTGTCTGTCGAGCTAGTAGAATGGATATTTAGAAACAATATGTCTGAGCACTCAAGTTCACAAACGAGACTATGCAACTCTGTCATCACGATTGGTATTGGGGGTTCTGTCTCACGACGCTCCGACTGCTGGGTCACATAGCGTCGCCAACCTCTCACACCGGTTGGTCGCGGGTGGACTCGGTAATCCGCCGGTTGGTCATCATTATTCGTGTGTGCTACTTTGCAAGGCGATCGAACGATAGGTTTCGAGATTCGAGTTTCGAAGCGTTATGTCTTGGATGGCGGAGTCCGCCCCCCCCCCCCCACACACACACATTCCCGGATAGGTCTCAATTAGTAAAGTCCGCCCCTCGGAGGTCTCAGGTGGGGAAGTCCAACTCCATCCCCTCGGAGGTCTCAGGTGGGGAAGTCCAACTCCATCCCCTCGGAGGTCTCAGGTGGGGAATTCCAACTTCATCCCCTCGGAGGTCTCAGGTAGGGAAGTCCAACTCCATCCCCTCGGAGGTCTTAGCTATCCAAATCTGCCCACACTCCCGGTGAGGTTCCAGGTGGCGGAGTCCGCCCCTTCCCTCGGAAGGTATCAGGTGGCGCAGTCCGATCCCATCACCCAGAGGTCTCACTTAGTGAAGTCTTCCCCCACTCCCGTGGAGCGGAGGGGGGGGGGAGACAGGCGGCGAAGTCCGTTCCCATTCCCATCGCACAGGAACTGGGCGAAAATAGTTGCCAATAAATGCGTCTGAAATATGCCGGTCAGGTCGGTCCACTCATACCGTGATTTGTCTTACGATGCACATTCACCCTTGAACCATCATCGCTGCTAACAAACCATGTCTTCCATCGCATTCAGCATGGCAGCGCTGCATAGACACACCTCAACGGAATGATGGCTCCAAACAACACATCCCTAGCAGCGCGGCCGCATCAGGACGAGCCTGCCACAACCTGCGACGGCCAGGCATGACAAGCACAACTGGCGTGTGGCAGCAGGTGCCGCTGCGCCGGCACGGAGCGCGCCGGACGCCTGGCGATATCCGGTTACGCCGCCGGATTAGCCGGCTCCCGGTGTTGGCTATCTCTGGCGCGTGCCGGCCAATCAGCGGCTGCACCGCCGGCTGACGGCAGCGCGGCGGCGCCGTCAGCCCCCACCCCACCCCCACCCGCAGCCAGCTCACACGCTGGCTGGTCCCGCTCCAGGCTCGCGCCCCCATCCCCACCCCACCTCACACGATAATACCAATCCTCGTGCAGGTCACCAGTCGTGCTCGTGGTCAACTATACGGCAGCCGCGGTCCCTGTATCAGCCAGGTGTTCCGCAATACCACAGCCGTTACAGTCCCGGTACCAGTCTGGTGCTCAGCAATACCACAGCCGTTACAGTCCCGGTACCAGTCTGGTGCTCAGCAATACCACAGCCGTTACAGTCCCGGTACCAGTTTGGTGCTCAGCAATACCACAGCCGTTACAGTCCCGGTACCAGTTTGGTGATCAGCAATACTGCAGCCGTTACGCCCGGTACCAGTTTGGTGTCAGCAATACCACAGCCGTTACATCCCGGTACCAGTTTGGTGATCAGCAATACCGCAGCCGTTACAGTCCCGGTACCAGTTTGGTGCTCAGCAATACCACAGCCGTTACAGCCCTGGTACCAGTTTGGTGCTCAGCAATACCACAGCCGTTACAGTCCCGGTACCATCCTGGGGATACCACAGCCGTTACAGTCCCGGTACCAGCCCGGTACTCGGCAACCGTGTAGTGCCGTACGGCTACATTGCTTAGCCGGTGGCTCGTGGCACCAGCAGCCGTAGCCTGGTACTCCGCTATACCACAGCCGCTACAGTCCCGGTACCAGCCTGGTACTCAGCAATACCAGAGCCGCTACAGTTCGGGTGCCAGTCTGGTGCTCAACAACAACACCAGAGCGGCTACAGTACCAGCGCGTGCAACAACACAACAGCTGCTCCAATGTCGGCACCAGTTTCGCTCCCGACAAAACGACAGTTCTCCAGTCCCAGCCGGTCCGGGGCCCACCAGCATTGCGGCTATCCCAGCTGGGGTTCACCGACAACTGTGTCGCTGTGGCTGGCCGGCCCACCGTCTAGTGACTTCATTGCCAATTAAAAACCGCACCGCAAAACACGGCGGCTGACCGCGGCGTGCGCGATCAGATCTCTCCTCCAATCGGCAAATCTCCATCGACCGCCCTCTACACCCAACTATCGGTCACTCCCTACACTCTTCCGCTGATCACCCTCTACATCCTATCACTGGTCGCTCTCTACACCCTACTAACGGTTACCGTCTACACTTTTCCCATTGACCACCTATATACCCTCATTATTGGTCACTCCACACCCGATCATCGGTTACCTTCTACACTATAGCATCGGTCAGCCTCTATTTTCTATTATCGGTTACCCCATATTTTTCATACCATGCTTTATTACTTTCATCCTCCCTCCCTTCGAATTGCATTTTGTCCTCCATGCTCTGCATCTGCTACCCCAGCCCCAGCAATTGTGCATGGGCAGAGTGCAACTACTGCGACACCCGTACGAAAAACGTTCACAAGAGCGATTTGACCCGACCTTCAATATTTGGTCTTGTTCTCTTAGAATGTTCAAAGGCATGCCGTTTCCGAGCCGGGTGCTGTAATAATCTGAAAATGTCCTGCGAAGGTACATCAGCGCCCGCATCACGCGCCGCGCCACCTTTAGTGACACGGCTCATGTTTCCGAGAGCTCCCAAGAGAGGGCAGCTGCAGTCAGTGCACAGGCTCTTTGTCGGCAGCGGTATGCCGAGCGATCCCGCGACTGCAGCAGTAGAGTCGTCCAGAATACAGCTGGTCCTCGCTAGTCCAGTGGCCGTACGTAAACAAACGCAGCGTTTCTCTTCATTGGCCGGATTACCACCGGTCAGCCACCTATCGACTCCGTCAGCGGCCACCCACGCTGTTAATTACACCGTACCAACGTCAGCTATTCCCGACATTCCGAACGAACACCTGTCACTTCGATACTCCACATCAACACCCGGTACTTCCCACACTCCAGACTGACATCTGGCACCCCACACTCCATCCAACGTTCGCCACTCAAAAACTCCAAACCAACATCAATCACTCCCACACTCCATAGCAACGTTATTATTCCCACACTCCACGCCAATGGCAGGCACTCCTACACTCCATACCGCGGCCAGTCACTTCCAGGCTCCACCACATCATCAGGCACTGTCCACACTCTGCATAGTCGGCCATTACAGACGCTCCTTACGAGAGCGTATCCCTCTGCTGGCGCTCCTCCCGACGGGATCAACTTCATTGCACTGTTCTTGAACCCTCATGACGTAAAAGTATTGGCATTTGAGGTGTCATTTTGGAGCAATATAGCCACCACATGCTCCCGCCATCTGTTGGCACGCAGATAAGCTCTGGTGTCGTTCGGCGTTTAAGGCGTCATTTAGCGGTAAAATTCAACAAAAAAAATCGCATTTATACCGTCCCGTCTCGGGGGATGGTCTTCAACCGCCCCTCCCCCCCTCAGGCTTTTTCGCGGATAGTGGACGAACGGCACCCGTCAGCGCGCCCAAATTTGGCATACCTTTTCCCACATGAACTTGGTATGCTGTTTCAAAATTTTGAAGTCAGGTCGTCTAGGGTCAACGAGTTGGTCAAGGTCAAGTGAGGTCACCTCAAAAAAGTTCAACCAGTCGTCACGCTTTAACGGATACAGATATTTTAATGAAACTTTCGGAGTTTGTTTATCTTTACGGATGCAACAAAACGTACGAGTGGAATTTTTCTTTTTTTTGTTTTGTTTTTTGACTATATATAAATTTTGCGTGTTTGCGAAATTGCAATTCAAATATAGGATTCTGGCTAAAGTAAGCATTTTTTATTGGAGAAAGTTGACTTCCAACAACGTTTCTCGGTCTGCTCTACCCATTGGAAAAGGAAAATTAAAGAAAACTTGAAAACTAAAAAATTTGAAATTTCAACAAAAAAATATACATTTTCTTTTTTGGGGGCCAAAAAGTATAGTCCTGGTCGATTTCGCTGCCCTTTTCTCATTCAAAATAAATTTTGTTGTTGCATATATCCACAAAAGTAACTCCTAGAGTCAAAAACAACAGTAAATACAAGTAAGTCGTGAAGTCATGAAAATCTAGCCCCCTGGTGACGTCATTTCTGGGGGAAAATTGTTTTCGAGGGTGGACCCGGACCCTACTCGTCGAGCGCTTTCCGATGACACCTCTTTCGTTTTCGTGCGATGCTTAGTTTGAATTTTAGATCGGGGTCTTCAACCCCCCCCCCCCCTCGAGACGAGATGAGAGGATTTGACCGGAAAGACGGCGCGAGTTATGAGCTGGAAAACATACGAGTTGGGGTACGTTGAGCTCATCACGTCTCGGGCCCATATTACGAAAATCCCAGCTCACAAGTTCCCTGGCTCATAAGTGCTAAAGCTGCCAGATAACCTCTTAAATTTCCCGGGACAGGATGCGCTCACATGTACCCCAGCTCATAAGTTCCGAGTGTTCAGTATCTCCAATCTCTCGCGCCGATTGGGCGCGTGCGAGGAGAAGAGGTGTACTTTGGAACACTCTAGAGTAGACAGGTGGATGCGAGTCCACACCCTTCGTTTTGGAGACAGGCACCTTACCGATAGACTACACTCACTCCCGGTGTGGGGAAGGAGATACAAAACATTTCAGTTTTTTATTTTAAAAAAACTCACGGGATGTGAAGTTCAAGAGTGGCTTTCAAACACATTTCCTCACCCCAATGGAGGGGCAGATGCAGTAATTTTCGTGGAAGCACACTCATCTGGAGGGGCGTCTTCGGCTGAAAAAAAATGCAGGAGATGGGTTGGGTTGCATACTGTAGCGTCGAGTATCGTATTCATTTCAGAGCTCAGAGGGGCGACATTGGTTGATAAATATATTACGCGCGATGGGGGATGCACTCGAACCTTCTTGAACCCGCGCCATTTCCTTGTCTGAGGGGTGCCACCTTTCCAGGTGGGGGCCATCCCCTCAGTGCCGCCCCCCCCGACTGCTTCCGCCCGTCAAAATGTTTCTATATTTGCGGGGATTTGTTTGCTTATTTGCCAAGTTTTCCTTCTGAATAAGCTGCATTGCATTGCATTGCATTGCATAAAGCTGCATGTCCTCACCAGTGTGTTGGGGCAATGGTAGAATTTCCAGTGGAAAGCCGGCATTAGGCTGGCTACTGAAGTACATTTCACGATGAAAGATAAGACATTCTCGTAGTGCGATGAGCAACCTGTGCTTACCTGGTGTTATTCATTATCACCCTGGTCATTTATCTTCATGTCTCCGAAACAGCAAATTCACTTTAAAATTTGCAGAATAGAAGCCGTTTTGCAAAAAGTGGCTTTGGAAAATAAGATTCGTAGACATTGTTTGTCTCCTCACGTCGAGCAATTGGCAAAAATGACGCTTCACTCCCAGCACTTGACATAAAATGACGCTTCACGCTAAGCAATTAGCATAAAATGACCCCTAACGCCCAACAATTGGCATAAAATTACGCCTACGACTAGCGATTTGTGCACACCCACATATTCCTATGAAACACAGTACCATTGTCTGTTCCTCCACATGTTTTTGCGTCAAACTTTGCAAATGAATCCAGTTTTCACCCGGCATCGCACCCTGTTCCTAGAATATCATGCAAATTTGGTTAATTTGCATGTAGCGGCCCCTTGTACTTGTAAGATATGCGACGAATCGTGAGCTCGCCTGAATTATCAATGACTTCTCGACATGCAGACCGCAGTGATTTCTATTTGCACCGATGGTCTTGAGCCATATCTACAGTTGATATGGTGAGAGAGAGAGATAGAGAGAACCACACATAACCGCCGCGGACGTCTAGCCTCGTCTGGCGGCGGCCGTTCGCGCACAGTTTGTGGTCGGCGCACTCGTCAGCGACCACAATCGTGGCTGGCGGCTATCGGCGAGCGTGTTTTCCGCTCCCTGGCCGAACCGCCGTTCACGAGTGGGAGGGCAGCGGCCAGCCAGCTGCACAGAGCAGCCCCGACTCCCGCTGGTCTCGTCACCGTAAAACGGACCTCTGCACCGCCAAAAACGCTGGCGAGGGTGGACGCAGCCGACGGCGGTGCACACTAAGAAGCGTGCGCGTGTGCACCAAGCAACGAGTAGAACAGTAGACAGTGCCCAAAGCCACCTATTCCGATTTTTTACTAGCTTTCCTCCGTTTGGAAAAAAATATGCACAACTTGAAAAGGAATCCTCAGAATTAGCATTGTGACTGCTTGATGATAAGCATCTTGGTATGTTTGAATTCCTTTGAATTTCGTGATTTTGAAGGCATGTTTCAATGTTGTGTTGTAATCACCAGAATATATATAAACAGTTAATTTTAGACAACAAATATAAGCTTATTTGTCTAGTTGTTTGCTGCGAGTCAATGACCAAAGAAATACGACGTAACTTGAATAATTATACTTATAATCGACCTTGGTGAGAAATAAGGCTTGTACGAAAGACGGATCAATGAAAACGGCTGAGTTGGGTAAAATAAAGTCACTCTTCGCTATCAGCTAGGATTATTGTGATATATACTATGACCATGTTCTCCAGCATGTGTCATGGACCAGTCATGCTGAAATATCCTGGTGTTCTGGGATCGATCGATTGATTGATTATTTGGGCTTAAGGGCGCGCCGACTGTGAGATCATTTAGCGCTCATGTTCTGGGACTGAGATACTATTGCTTTCAGCCATGCACGAACCAAAGCTGGTGCTAGAGGCAGCGCCACCTATGGGCGGGGGGACTCACCTCCACCTCTCCCCGTCATCAGCCACGATGGCCAGGAGATTAAGGACGCAAAGGGAGGTTTCAAAGCCGGCAGGGAGGCCTAGAAAACAAGACGATGCCTCTAATACGGCAAAGGAGGCCCCTCAAACGAGAGGAGGTTCCCGGGACGCAAGGGGAGGCCCCAAAGCGTGCCAGGATGACCCCCAGAAATATGGCGAGGCCCCTCGGACGCTACAGGAAACGCGAAACATGAAAGAGAAGACTTCCGGAATTGAAGGGAAGGTCCTCTGTACGTAATGGGAGGAGTATCAAGAAGAGGGGCTCCAGGAAACGACACGAGACCCTAAAAATACAAAAGGCCCCTAATTTGGCGGAGAAGGCCAAAAGGTGCAAGAGGTAGCCTCGGGAAGTGTCTTTAAGAAGAGTCTTTAAGTCTTCAAGACCGTATAACAGGCACCCAAAATGTAAAGGGAAGTCCCCGGGACGGATAAGGAGATCCCAGCAAATGAGAGGAGGCGCCTCACACAAGGTCCTGAAAATGAGGCTCAGATTATTGGCATGCTAGGTTTCTTTTGAAGCGAAGACTCCAAGATCGAAAAAGAGGTTCCAGTATGCGAAGACACCGAAGACTTCGTGATGTAAGGAAGAGGCGGCCGCAGAAGACGAACTATGGTGCTAAGGCTGCACATATAAGGCGTCAAATTTCAACAAGAATGTCTCAGAACGCATCAGGAATTCCCAAAAACGGTAGTGGGATATAAAAAAGAGACCAGGTCCCTAAGAGGTACGCGATTCCCGTGAATGGAAAGAGGCAGCCTCAGAACGAACGAGGTTTCCCTAAAGACGGTTAAAAAGGTCCCCTTGAAGTGAGAGGACGCTCCAAAACGGGAAAGCAAATGAGGGGATAAGGAAATGACAGGATGCGACTGGATTTGCAGCTGCCCCCTCTCCCTCTTCTTCCTCTGGCGACACCCTTACCTCATGCACCCCGTAGAGTATTATTCATACACCACATAGAGTCGCCTTTCTCGCGAAACCCTCGCCAGCGCACATTTTGCTGCCTGCGCCATTGCAGGGGTGGGGGTTGCCACGATCTCCGCCCTAACATTTCAAAACTGAGAGAACTAGCGACATGCAACAAAAACAGCGTGTAGCACTGCACGAGATGTCACAATCCATTCCCCATTTTTGTTTTGTATTTTGGATCACGGGGTGGCCATTCAGATTGCTTTAAAAGTCAGTGTTTCGCAAAATATCGAACAGCATCACGTGTCAATCGTTGCCAGTGTGAAACAGCAGCGGTTATAGCACTTCAAATGCTCACCATAGTATTCCTCAACACCTTGGAACACTAGTCACGTGCAACTTGTTATATGCCGGCCCATAGCGGGTCAGATAAGATCTAAATGCTGACCTCATTTTAGATATATCCTCAACAGTGACCGAGAACAGTATTTTATAATACTCAGGCGTACAATTAAGCGCCAAGTTCGTTTTACCGTGCAAATTAACCCCAGCGTGACTTCTAACCCGAAAAGCATCATCTGACATCAAGCTAGGTCATTAGTCTAGCATGAACCTTGCAAGGCCAATGACCTATGTCGTTAGGTTACTTGAACTGTCAGTCACCCTGCCACACCCATCATTGGGGATTTGGGGGTAAGAAGTAAGATGAATCGCCCCTTGGAGGAGCAGTGTTCCAATACGCGGCCGTGATACCAGGCTTGGCGGAGCCTAGTGTTCCAATCCAGCCATGACACCTAGCTTGGCGGAGCCCACTGTTCCAATACCCGGCCGTGATACCTGGCTTGGCGGAGTCTAGTGTTCCAATCCAGCCATGACACCTAGCTTGGCGGAGCCCACTGTTCCAATACCCGGCCGTGACACCTGGCTTGGTGGAGCCTAGTGTTCCAATCCAGCCATGACACCTAGCTTGGCGGAGCCCACTGTTCCAATACCCGGCCGTGGCACCTGGCTTGGTGGAGCCTGGTGTTCTAATAGCCCAGCCGGGACACCTGGCTTGCACGGTACAGTGCCTGGGTGCTGACGCCACCGTCATGATTTGCACCTGTCACGTGGCTGCTGCTCAATAGCGTCACAAGCTTCACACAACCGCGAGCCTTGTTGGCTTTGGTGAAGCTAAGACACGTGCATCCGGAAAAAGTGCACGACGATCAGCAAGGCTGACGTGTCAGCACGACCAGCACAGTGTGGTGGCTTGTCGACGCCGGTGGACAGACAGCAGTGATCTGCCGGCGCCTGGCGGCCCGTCCAGGGTCCATCCCCGGCCGGATTGATTGCAGCCACGCCGTGCTCGCGGCACTGCCCGCCGTCGCATCTGATAGCCGTGCCTCGGTGGCGGGTGTGTGGCGGGAGGGTATCCGATGTCGACAGGCGGTGCTGGGTCGCGGCGTGACAGGCCGACAGGCTGCCGGCCCGGCGCCGCCTCACCTGGCAGCCGCACCACCCGCGGACGGCCAGACGTGAGAGCCGGCCAGACGCTGCAGCACTGCACACGGTGCCCGCCTGTGTGGCGCACTGCCCGCCGGCAGGTCAGGTCGTCTGACCCCGGCCCAGCCAACGCGGCGCGGCGCGTTGGCTCGGCAATCAATCAATCAATCAATCAATCAATCAATCAATAAATAAATCAAACAATCAATAAATCAATCAATCAATCAATCAATCAATCAATCACGCACGGCACGCCGATGGCATTGAAAGCCACGGCATGTCCACAAAGTCATGAAGCGATAACCCACATTTTGCCGAGAGACCGGAAGTCGTCCATCCAGCTTAAGATCCACCAACAACCGACCTACTGTAAAATCACAACCACGATCGCAAGATGGCTGAACTGCGGCGCATGAAGAAAGACTCAGAATTAAACGCGTGGGTGTCAATGGAAAACAAAATATTGATGGCATGGGCAATGATTACCTTCATCCGTCACTAATGTACATTTTGTGTTCAGCTCTTCTGCGCAACCCAAGCTGAACTCGGCGGTCGCTAGTGGGATCCATGACTAATGGCGGTGACCGCAATACGTCGCCTACGTCAGCGAGTGCTAAATACTACAGCACCTGCATCAAAGCCAGACGCGACTCGACACTTCCACAAATTGCACAGCCGTAACGGAACAGATCACCGCAAACCCGCACGCCCATGTCACCGAGACCAAGGCCCGGCTACCAGCTGCAGACGTGCACGTCCGGCACATCTGACCTGCTCAGGACACAAATCCATCCAGTTGTGGCACTCAGTTAACTCTGCCCGGGGTGAGCCGCAGCTTGCTCGCCGGAAGCACAGTGGAATCCAGGACTGGACAGCAGTGGGCCCAGCCTTGCATGGCGTTTACCTCAGCGTGCACGTAGCATATCGAGAAACACATGACGTCACGCACAGACCGCAAGCCATCGCCGTGACACTGCGATATATGGCCAGCTGGGCATGCCCGCGCTACCGGTGCATACATGCGCGCAGGTGGGCCTATGCAATTCTGTCTCCTGATGCGTTGGGATTGGAGTGCGATGAGGATAATGCCCTCAAATTTATCGATGCACGTCCGGTGAAAAAGACGATATTTTGTGGGGGATCAGACTGGGTGATGAACTTGCACATTGCAAACCAGCTGTGACATGACCCCAGTCAGTGTGGCATCTGTCAAACAACGACAATGACTGAGCAAATCCAGACATTTCGCAACGACAGAAATGGACCCCAGTGAACTCCAACCATAGGGGTCACCATAGGTGGAGTTGTGCCACAGGAGATGGGGTAGCGAGGAAGTTGCTGCCCAGCCAAACATGGGCATCGCCACAGAAGGTGGGGTGGCGGGGAAGTTGCTGCCCAGCCAAACATGGGCATCGCCACAGGAGGTGGGGTGGCGGGGAAGTTGCTGCCCAGCCAAACATAGGCATCGCCACAGGAGGTGGGGTGGCGGGGAAGCCAAACATAGGCATCGCCACAGGAGGTGGGGTGGGAGTTCCAGCCAAACATAGGCATCGCCACAGGAGGTGGGGTGGCGGGGGTTGCTGCCCAGCCAAACATAGGCATCGCCACAGGAGGTGGGGTGGGGGTTGCTGCCCAGCCAAACATAGGCATCGCCACAGGAGGTGGGGTGGCGGGGAAGTTGCTGCCTAGCCAAACATGGGCATCGCCACAGAAGGTGGGGTGGCGGGGAAGTTGCTGTCCAGCCAAACATAGGCATCGCCACAGGAGGTGGGGTGGCGGGGAAGTTGCTGCCCAGCCAAACATAGGCATCGCCACAGGAGGTGGGGTGGCGGGGAAGTTGCTGCCCAGCCAAACATAGGCATCGCCACAAGAGGTGGGGGGGGGGGGAAGTTTGCCCAGCCAAACATAGGCATCGCCACAGGAGGTGGGGTGGCGGGGAAGTTGCTGCCCAGCCAAACATAGGCATCGCCACAGGAGGTGGGGTGGCGGGGAAGTTGCTGCCCAGCCAAACATGGGCATCGCCACAGGAGGTGGGGTGGCGGGGAAGTTGCTGCCCAGCCAAACATAGGCATCGCCACAGGAGGTGGGGTGGCGGGTAGCCAAACATGGGCATCGCCACAGGAGGTGGGGTGGCGGGGAAGTTGCTGCCCAGCCAAACATAGGCATCGCCACAGGAGAGGGGGGTGGCGGGTTGAGCCACAGGAGGTGGGGTGGCGGGGAAGTTGCTGCCCAGCCAAACATGGGCATCCCAAGGAGGTGCTGCCCAGCCAAACAATTATGTGTTTGAAATCTTTTAGCATTTGGGGCAACAATGAAAAGGAACAGGGCCAGGACTACTTGTCTTGCCCCTCATCCCATCAACCTCAAAAGAACGTCCATGCCAGTGATCCCAGAGCAGTTCGACATTTGGCCATTATAATTTTACGCCAGAATACAAGAGGTCCACACTCCAACAGACAACGAACCGACGGACTGCTAACAATGTGTAGAGAACCTGCAAGTGAACGGTCTGGGTGCGCCGACTCACCGCTTCTCCTCGTCTTCGATCTGCTGGACGATGTCGTCGACCATCGCCCTTTCTTTGAGAAACTGCTTAAACTCGTCCTCCTTGCGCAGGTCCCTCTCGACAAACTGCTGTTTGAGACCCTGAAAACCGGCGGCGCCTGTAAGCATTTGCTCCTCGTGTGAACACCGCACAGGGAACGTCACAAAATGGATGAAAAGGAAGTCTACCATATTCGCTAATTCTCCGAGCATCCGGAAAACGTTGCGGAATGGGGAAGCCAACGTTTTTCCAGGTAAGCATCACGGTTCAGTGTTTGGATCTCTATCTGAATCACGCACATTCTGGAAGATTACTGTCCTGCGCTGCTCAATTGCATTGTATGCAGCCATCACAAGCAAAGTTGGTGAGATAGTGATAAAAGACTGGTTGAGGCGTCCTGCAATAAAAATAACACAAACCATTAAACTTCACCTCACTATTGCAGTCACTCACCGAAAGCCTGTCGTATCCCAACACCGATTGGTATAAAGCAAACGGCCGTAAGAGTCACACTGAAGTGATTATGCGATGTCATTAGGATGCTACCACCGCTCCCCCGACACACCGACCCAGTACATGACCCTCCCCCGACACACCGACCCAGTACATGACCCTCACCCGACAAACCGACCCAGTGCATGACCCTCCCCAGACACACCGACCCAGTACATGACCCTCCCCAGACACACCGACCCAGTACATGACCCTCACCCGACACACCGACCCAGTACATGACCCTCACCGACACACCGACCCAGTACATGACCCTCCCCCGACACACCGACCCAGTACATGACCCTCACCCGACACACCGACCCAGTACATGACCCTCCCCGATATATCGATCCAGTAAATGACCTTCCCCCGACACACCGATCCAGTAAACGACCCTCCTCCGACACAACGACCTGGTAAATGACCTTCTCCGATACATGTATCCAGCGAATGACCTTTCACTGACACACCGACCCTCCTCCGACACACCGACCCAGTGCATGACCCTCTCCAAACATACTGACCCAGTAAAAGACCCTCCTCTGACCACGACCCGGTAAATGACCCTCCCCGACATACCGATCCAGTACATGACCCTCCTGCGCCATACCGACACAGTAAACGACCAGACATTTGACCTGGGCAGAGGCGGGTCTGCCAGTGTCAACCTGCCCGGTGGTACGTAGTGGGATACGGTGTTGTAGTCAGTATAAGGTGCTGTAGTTAGTTCGTCTGCTTTCAGTACAGGCCGTTGGTATCCATTCAGGTCAGACAGGACGACCCCTGACTTTGACTCATGATCCAGTTCCTGTTGGTTGGTTATTGGTTTACGACACATCAACCGTTAAGTCATGTAGCGTAGCCAATCTCTCACGCCGATTGGTAGCGGGCGAAGAGTAGCGACAGGTGAGACTCGAACCCACAACCTTTCGATTGTGAGACGAGCAACTTACCCCTAGGCCATTCGTCCCCTGATCCAGTTCCTGGTCCTGGTTTCAAGGTGTCAGACCAAACTGAGTTCGGGATAGACTGAGGCCAGACCACAAGTCATCAAGATTCGATCCGATTGCCCTTGACCTGACCGAATCGACCGCCCGAGCCCCAGCGAATTGGCCTGGACCAAACCCCGGACCGCTGCATCAGAATATTTAATGTCAAGGCTCGTTCCACTCGACCACACTAGTCCGGATGCAACCCAACGAGACCACGTTTGTCTGAACTGGGCTGCACACTGAAATCTGGTTCACAGTGCCCCGGGAATGAAGACTGGCTGAACCGGCATTTTTGCCACGTATAGTAAAAGTTCCGGTTCAACTGGCGTGTACGCCTGTCCGGTGGACCGTGCGCAAATTAGAGCGGGATTGCCTTTAGCTGTATTAGTTTTGATGCGAAGACGAGACACCGTTCCCATTCCGACTGCGGCGGAATGTGGCTCATCAGGTCCAGAGGCGTAGTCAGGATGCTTGTCAAAAGGTGTAGCGATTTTCGTCGCATTTCACGAGCCGAAAATTGATGTTCATGCGTGGTGAAAAACTCAAATTCTTGTTTCCTCTGTTGTATTTTTGGTTGCTAAGGGGGAGAACCAGCACTCTTGGCTGCACCTATGTTCAGGACCCACTAGCTAAGGCAATCCAATTCCTAAACGCCACCATATCCAAGCATATCAATCAACAACAAACTGAGTGCGGCGATCAGTGAGACGGCACATTTCCAATTTATAGATTGGGTGGACTTCGCCGTTCTATTTCTATAAGCCTGACTACAACATAGATGCAAACAATGATGCAATTACAGGTCCGAAAAGGGATACAGTAGTATTACCCAAGCAGCTGCCGGGCATAAGTGACCCACTTGGTGTGGAAGAGTCATACCCACTTCCAGTTGATATAATTCACTCCTCGACAAGCTATGCGATCTCTAATTGTATTTAATAAGCGTAATTATCGGCTAAAACCATCGTCCAATCGGTTTCAAATTCCCGCAAAGGTCACGCTGAGCTACAATCACCAGCTATTAACTCACCGCGGTGCTCAATGGACGTTAACCAGGTGCCCAAATCGGCGGTGGCAGATCTGTAATCAGCAACTTACGATTGCAATGAGATGGACGGATGCTAACCTAATAAGTACTTTGGCGCTTGCAGCGGCATGAAGGTGCCGACATCTCCGGGTTCGCACGCAGCGCTCGTAATTGGTTCGTTTTCACGGTGCCCCGTCACGCAACTGCGGCCGGACTGCCCATCCCCCCACCCCCTGATTCACATGCTCCGGCATGCGACGCCGACCGAGCATCCGCAACGCCTGCATCCGGCTCGTTATCCCCGACGCTGATTGGTTGGGCCGGGGATTGTTCACCAATCATCATCGAGGATCATGAGCTGAGATTGATAGATTAATGAGAGCACCAACAGCTCTGCGCGCTGTGTAGAGTTCGAAATAATAGGCGTCACGACTCCCAGTTATTGTTCCCTGAGGTTGCTGCACTACTCGAAGCACGTGCGAAGATGCGATCTGGGCGAATTTTACTTTTATAAGCGGATGATGAATGTTGGTTGCTCCGCTATCTCTAGATATCTTGGTTTGGACTAGTCAAGCTTTTCACTGGCAACTTTGCGGCCAGTTAAGGAGGAATCAGCGGTGTTTTCCCATAAAAACGAATAAGCCCCGGACGTGTCCAAGCACCTTGAGCACTCCAAGCTGGGCGATGGCAACAACTTTTCTCAGGGCAAGCTTATTACAGGTCGTAATTTAAGCTGCTTGTCTAACAATTGCGTTAGTTAATAATTTTCGGACTTGGATCACATTGCAGTGAGCAGCAGGACAACCGCGTTTTTATATCTTGTGCTTCTGCTTTTGGTTCTACTTTGTCCTTCTTCCTCTGTGGGTGCAGTAACCGTCTCACGATCGTCGAAAAGTTTGGTACTACTTCCGATGAGGAGAGCATTGGAACAACTTGCCCAATTAAAAGGCAGAGTAAGGTCGCTGAGAAATAAACAGTGCTATCATTTTTGTCTTGATTCCTTGCCGAATATGACGAATCACTTTTTTTTTAATGGACGTGAGTGTTTCCTGAAAGCACCATTGAGCCACTTTAAAATCTGAAATCAACCACCATTGCCATCAAGGAGGAAATGTTGTCAAATGGAAGAAGAAAAGGTTGTTTCACTCACGTTGGACCCGTCCAATAATATACATTTATGGGGACAGGGCCATGCCGAAATTTTGCATCTCTTGCATCTTTTGTAAAAACTTTCTGCCGGCTACCGCTGTATCGACCAGGCCAGTCTACACCTAGCAACCAGTCATCCGAAGCTGATAACGGTGGCGCCCCCCGGCGATAAGATTCTCCCACGCCAAACGGGAGCAACCACATCGAGCAGCCGGAGGAAGGTGTGTCGAAAGGCATCCCATGACTCAGTTGGCGTCGCACCAGCATACACACACTGTTCCGGTCGGCACCGCCCAAGGTGACATTAAAAGCATCGGCATCGATAGCGCTAGGACACCTGGTGCGGATCACAGATCACCATCAAGTATATCGCGGTTGCATCGCCTCAGCACCCGCGAAAAAGTGCAACGGTGATGCCGGCACGAACGACGTGTCCACGTTGAGTTGTCGCAACGACATCCAGCAGCAGCGCGGCAGGTCCATGTATGTGTCTACGCTTAACGGACCAAGTACGTGCAGGGTCAGAACATCACGCAATTGGATTACCGGTGTCCCTGTGCCACGCTTGAGCGTCCGGGTCACCGGCCAATGTTGTCGTACGGTGGTGCACTGTGATCATGAACTGAAGCTGAGCGCTGAGAGCAGCCATGTCCGCTGACACATGTCGCTGAGATCAGCCATGTCTGCTGACACCTGTCGCTGAGATCAGCCATGTCTGCTGACACCTGTCGCTGTGATCAGCCATGCCCGCTGACACATGTCGCTGAGATCAGCCATGTCTGCTGACACCTGTCGCTGTGATCAGCCATGTCTGCTAATACCCGTCGCAGAATACTGGTTGGACGACTGTAAGCAATTGCACCGTATGCCCGAGTAGGTGCCGCGAAGGTTGCTGGTATTACTGACAGTTAATTGAGGGGAACACAATGAAGACAATTAGCTTCCTTCCTCCATACCCTAAAAAATCGTTTGGAGTCGGTCTCAACGAAGTGTACTTTCAAAATAGTCCAAGACGTTTTAGAATTTACCATAAACGCTCCTATGGCTCCATGGCTTCTCGATATCGCAAACTGTATGAACTTCGGCAGGAAACTACATTTCGTACACATTCTGGACGCGCCACTGATGAACATAAAATGCATCAAACCTCTCAAGTTATCTAGCCTTTCTTTTATTCCATCTACCTAGTCTTTCAGCATCCGCTGTTGTTTGTTATATGCTTGCTAAGTTATAGACGGGAAAATCCAAGCACGATACAGTGTATCAAACAGTGAATCAAATTTCCGATGTATATTTGAATGCATGTTGCATGTTGGAAATGGTTACATATTATGCCGCGCGGCGTGGTCCTGGTGACACGACGGCACGTCACGGCTCTGGGTTACATGATCATGCCGCGCGGCGTGGTCCTGGTGACACGACGGTACGTCACGGCTCTGGGTTACATGTCATGCCGCGCGGCGTGGTCCTGGTGACACGACGGTACGTCACGGCTCTGGATTACATGTTATGCCGCGCGGCGTGGTCCTGGAGACATGGCGGTACGTCACGGCTCTGGATTACATGTTATGCCGCGCGGCGTGGTCCTGGTGACATGGCGGTACGTCACGGCTCTGGATTACATGTCATGCCGCGCGGCGTGGTCCTGGTGACACGACGGTACGTCACGGCTCTGGATTACATGTATGCCGCGCGGCGTGGTCCTGGTGACACGACGGCGGCGGTACGTCACGGCTCTGGATTACAGAGGGTGGTCCTGGTGACACGACGGCACGTCACGGCTCTGGATTACATGTTATGCCGCGCGGCGTGGTCCTGGTGAGACGACGGTACGTCACGGCTCTGGGTTACATGTCATGACACGACGGTACGTCACGGCTCTGGGTTACATGTCATGCCGCGCGGCGTGGTCCTGGAGACATGGCGGTACGTCACGGCTCTGGGTTACTGTCATGCCGCGCGGCGTGGTCCTGGAGACATGGCGGTACGTCACGGCTCTGGGTTACATGTCATGCCGCGCGGCGTGGTCCTGGTGACACGACGGTACGTCACGGCTCTGGGTTACATGTCATGCCGCGCGGCGTGGTCCTGGAGACATGGCGGTACGTCACGGCTCTGGGTTACATGTCATGCCGCGCGGCGTGGTCCTGGTGACACGACGGTACGTCACGGCTCTGGGTTACATGTCATGCCGCGCGGCGTGGTCCTGGAGACATGGCGGTACGTCACGGCTCTGGGTTACATGTCATGCCGCGCGGCGTGGTCCTGGAGACATGGCGGTACGTCACGGCTCTGGGTTACATGTCATGCCGCGCGGCGTGGGCCTGGTGACACGACGGTACGTCACGGCTCTGGGTTACATGTCATGCCGCGCGGCGTGGTCCTGGTGACACGACGGTACGTCACGGCTCTGGATTACATGTCATGCCGCGCGGCGTGGGCCTGGTGAGGCGGCGGTACGTCACGGCTCTGGGTTACATGTCATGCCGCGCGGCGTGGGCCTGGTGAGGCGGCGGTACGTCACGTCACGACACTGGATTACATACGCCGCGCGGCGTGGCGGCGCTGCCTCATGAATTCCGGCCGCCGCAAATCGGTGGGCATCGCACGCACTTGTTGGAATTCTCCAGGATGCAGCGGCAGCCCGAGACGTGGGCCGTGCGCGAGAGCTGGGAGCTCCCATCTGATTACTGCACCAGCTGACTGGTCCGCCCTGTCAGTCTGAGGCCGGACGGTTCCGGGAGTGGGCATTCTTGCGTCCCGGATTTCGTTTAAAAATGCGATCCCGCTTCCATATTTGGGATCGGCTCGAAATATCCGACACTATTCGAGATCGCCTAAGCCGCCGTACAAATCACAACCACCATAAAAGTCCCGGCGGAAGTCAACCAGAGTGAGTATCAAGAACAACAACGAGAACAGTGGCGAAGGAACACGCGCGCCGGAACGGTAAGCAGTTCTGCAATGAAATGTGAAGAGAAATGTCGGTTATCAACCAATGTATGTTCTGACTGGTGTTTTGATTATGTACGCTTTTGTGCCGGCTGAACCTCCAACCACGTGGCCCGGCTCCGGCGTGGCTTCCGGCCACATGGCCCGACGGTTGATATTGGCCACGTGGTCAGCGGCCAATCACGACCACCCGTGGAACAGGCGGAGTCCCGTGCAGGTGGGAACTGCGAGCAGGCGTGCAGGATCCCGGGCAAAGTTGGTGAGGGAAAATTGACGTTTTTGATGCCACTATTTCCGGTGCCTACAGCTCCCATGCTAAATATCAGCAACGCTGCTGTAGGACAAGCCACACCTTCACGGTGGCCATGGTGGTAAACCACACCTCCCTCACCTTCGCCTTCACTCATGCCTGCGAGGGTAGATCAGGAAGTGTAGTCGCAGGCGACGTTTAACGTTCTAACTCATCATCATCATCACCATCACCACCATTGCCAACATCGTCTCAACATCACTATCCTCGCCGTCAGTGCCATCATCGGTACCCAGCTGCTGTGCTCACACCAGTCCCGGATGGGTGGTGTGTGTGGTGTGTGTGCTGTTCGTGTCGGTGTGTCGTGCCTCTGGTGGCGCGCGTGCGCTGTCTATACCCACTGGCTGTGTCCGCACCAGCGCCGAGCTGGTGTGGTCCCAAGAACTTTGGGCTCTTTCATGACGCATTAAACTACTAGGTCATATGGCGTCACCAACCTCTCACCCCGATTGGTCGCGGGTAGACTCGGTAAATGCCGTCGGTTGTGAGATACGAACCCACAATTTTGCGACAGAGTCCGACGCTCCACCAATTGAGCTGCCGTGGCCTCCTGGTGTGGTGCCGTACCGATGTACCGTGTCGCCGTGGTGTCGCGCTGTTGGCTGTATGCGTGCCACTGGCGCGGCACGAGTGGGGTGATGTCGGGCGCCGCAGTACGAGGTGATTGACGGCGTTCACGTTGGAATATCGTTCTGCATCCATTCAGTGCGTGAGACGTACAGAACAGTTCCTATCCTTTGAATAGTTTCAGGTCTCCAAAACGGAAATGGCCTCCCTGATGCTACGATGTTTTAGCATGAGCCAAAATGTATATAATAGCCCGCAAAGTCTGCCAATGTCAGCAACATAGCTAGGTAGCTGATAGCCGGCCCAGAGGGGCGATTGCAGTGATGGAAAAACGGTGACTGCCGGTATCCCTCGGTCCTTAAAAGTATATACCCCAATTACATTTGCTTGCTGCCTATACAGTTACTTAACAGCTGTTTCACAGCTTTATGACTTGAAATAATCGTATATACTACTGTTTAACGTGTAAATGGTGCTTTCCACAAACAGGCACCATGGAATACATATTGTTTTGCCTTTATATGCCGCAATTATGCACCGTAAGTGTTAACGCTGAACCAGAAAATCCAACATCTAATGCGCCCCAAGGCATAATTATACCACTCCTCAGTTGAAACCGGCATAACCTAATGGAAAAGAGCCAGCAGCATGACCTTCATTACCCAGCGAACACGGGAATGGGTACTGGGAGCATGTCCCACTTCTCTTCGTGGAAAGGTCGTCCTTCTGATCGGAAGAAGGCGCCCCTCCAGGAAGGCTTGTGCGCACCCCATCCCCCTCGATTCGAACGCAGCCCCATTCCCGTGCGACGACTTTTTCCGCCGAAGGCAGCTCTCCGGAGACTTGCACAGTGTCGCCCCTCCAGAGAAGTGCCTCAGTCGTGACAGTTCCTGGATCCACCACCGCCAACGGACAGCCTGCGGCTGTGGCACGACAGCCCAGCGGTCTGGTGGAGCCGCGCTCAGCTGACCGCGGCCACCACGCGCCGCTCAGACGGCCGCCTGCCCACATCGCCGGCAGGTGGCCGCCGCTCGGGCACATGTCCGCCACTGAGCGTCGGATGGGCGTCAAATGGACGCTGGATGTGCCCCAGGTGAATCCCGGGTGAACCCCGGATGGGTCACGAGTGAGCCCCGGGTGAGCTCCGGATGTGCCACCAGTGAGCCCAGGATGTGCCACCAGTGAGCTCAGGATGTGCCACCAGTGAGCCCAGGATGTGCCACCAGTGAGCCCCGAGTGAGCCCTGGGTGAGCTCCGGATGAATCACGAGTGGGCCCCGGATGAACCACGAATGAGCCCCGGGTGAGCCCCGGATGGGCCATGAATGAGTCCCGAGTAAGCCCTGGATAGGCCACGAGTGAGCCCGGAGTAAGTCCAGGGTGAGCCTCGAGTGAGCTCCGGATGAATCACGAGTGAGCCCCGGACAGGCTACGAATGAGCCAGGAGTGAGTCCAGGGTGAGCCTCGAGTGAGCTCCGGATGGACCACGAGTGAGCCCCGGGTGAGCCCCGGATGGACCACAAGTGAGGCCCGGGTGAGCCCAGGATGGACCACAGGTGAGACCCGGGTGAGCCCAGGATGGACCAGTGAGCGGGCCAGGATGGACCACAAGTGAGGCCCGGGTGAGCCCAGGATGGACCACAAGTGAGGCCCGGGTGAGCCCAGGATGGGCCACGGGTGAGGCCCGGGTGAGCCCAGGAGGTGCCAGGATGGACCACGAGTGAGACCCGGGTGAGACCAGGATGGACCACGAGTGAGGCCCGGGTGAGCCCAATGGACCACAAGTGAGGCCCGGGTGAGCCCAGGATGGACCACAAGTGAGGCCCGGGTGAGCCCAGGATGGACCACAAGTGAGGCCCGGGTGAGCCCAGGATGGACCACAAGTGAGGCCCGGGTGAGACCAGGATGGACCACAAGTGAGGCCCGGGTGAGCCCAGGATGGACCACAAGTGAGGCCCGGGTGAGCCCAGGATGGACCACGAGTAAGGTTCCGGTGATCCCCGCGACACGCCGTCCAACGGTCGGCCACGTGCACCGGATACGGCTGGGCTTGGCTTTGCGGTGCCACGGAGGGCACCGCACGCTGACAGAGCGCATTTCAGTGCCGTCTGCTGAAGAATTTCAGTATTTTACAGAAGTCGGCGACTTGCGTCAGCAATAGCATTCGTCTTGCATAAACAATAGCATCGACTGCAAGGATGGTTCGTGGGTAATTTTACATGGCATTCTTGATGGAAAATATGAAAAGAAAGTGATGTTAGCGAGCACCATGTGGCACACGGAAACTCTTCAATAGTATGGGATACTGGCATAATACGTACGGTTCGTAGAGGATCCGTGACAATAGGCAAACCTAGACAGTATTTAACAAAAAATGTTAAGTTCCTGGAAGTGCAGGTTGTGCAATAAATATCGTGAAGTCATGCAAAGCATGTAATTTGGCACGCAATAAAACCGACGCGATGGCTGCAAATGAATCGAGAGGAAACGCTAACCGAACTAACTGAAACAAAGTTCGGAAAAGTGTATAATATAAAAGAAATATATCTAAAACATTAGCAAACATTGTGTGATTATAGTGCAGCAATGCTTAGGAAGGACTTGTGGACTGATAAGTATACAGCTGCATTAGACGAGAATTAAATAAGCAAAGAACCATATGGAATAAGCCTGAAACATGCTTACGTAAATACGCCTGCAGTCGGAATAAAACCAATCGAGACTCGTGTTCTGGACAGACGCTTTCTTCTTCCAAACTGACTTTATCTGATACATCGGTTGTCAATAAGGCCTATCGCGATTGCCTTCTCTACCTGCACTGTCACCTGGGCTGCATAAACAACGATGTGGGGTGATCACGATATGACACTATTAAAGATGATGATAATTTAATTGCGATGCTGGCAACGAAGATGACTGTGCAAAACTATGAGTGGCAATGACGATGGCGATAATGCTTAGGATATATGACTTTCTAAACAGAAAGTATTTAAATAAAAGCAATAATTCGCAGCTACCGGTCAGTCAGCGTTGAACAGTGTGAAATTTTTCAAGAAAATGGGTGGAAAATACCACCTAATGAAAGCTCAATCGACCTCCCTGTCTATGGCTTTTGTGACATCCTTGTTTACTAGCTGCTGATTATGAAAGCAACATGCAATCAACTGAAGACATCCTGATGCCCTTCAACAATTCAAATATGCCATAGTTGGGGTGCACCAATGACCTCTGATCAGGAAATTTCCTGAAACCGTATCACAGAGCCTCTTCCGTTTCAGATAGTCTACCCAGTATCCTGAAACCCGGTATCATCCAGCACTCCTTAAGTCCTTATTCAGCAAGCAATGAAGCCCTGCACTGAATACAATATGCAGGCTTATCAAAGTTGCCCAGTTATAAATTATTCCACTTTCTGAATATACCACTTTCTGAACACTCAATCGACATCTTTCTCCAAGAAGTATCAGCATCCTGCTCTTTGATATGAAGTATTTATGTCCCCTTTATAACGGTACCTTGTTTATAAATAGCATGTGCATGCCCTCAATATGGAATGGTATTACACAAACATTTTGCAATGCATTTTCGGGTAAAGTGACCACCTATGTCATATGGGATACAATACTAGTTCATCATAGTTATTATTCTCCTTATCCTGATTTACATCTTTTCTTAAATTATGAATCTTAAAACAAATGCTCAAGGTCCAGACATAATCACCTACACCATCAACTCAAATTTTAGTCTGAAAGACATCAAAAACATTTTAAATTACACTAATTACATATCAAATTTCGACATCCTGCTATGCTCATTTCGACATCTCACACCTAATGAAAAACCAATATTTTAACCCTGGCGTTGAATATCAGGGACGCAGGGTGCGACAGACGCCGCCGCAGCCCACCCCAATGCATCGTGACAGACGCCGCCGCAGCCCACCCCAATGCATCGTGACAGACGCCGCCGCGGCCCACCCCAATGCATCGTGACGGACGCCGCCGCAGCCCACCCCAATGCATCGTGACAGACGCCGCCGCGGCCCACCCCCAATACATCGTGACGGACGCCGCCGCGGCCCACCCCAATGCATCGTGACAGACACCGCCGCGGCCCACCCCAATGCATCGTGACGGACGCCGGCGGCCCCCATCGTGACGGACACCGCCGCGGCCCACCCCAATACATCGTGACGGACGCCGCCGCGGCCCACCCCAATGCATCGTGACGGACACCGCCGCGGCCCACCCCAATGCATCGTGACGGACGCCGCCGCGGCCCACCCCAATGCATCGTGACGGACGCCGCCGCGGCAATACATCGTGACGGACACCGCCGCGGCCCACCCCAATGCATCGTGACGGACGCCGCCGCGGCCCACCCCAATGCATCGTGACGGACGCCGCCGCGGCCCACCCCAATACATCGTGACGGACGCCGCCGCGGCCCACCCCAATGCATCGTGACGGACGCCGCCGCGGCCCACCCCAATACGTCGTGACGGACGCCGCCGCGGCCCACCCCAATACGTCGTGACGGACGCCGCCGCGGCCCACCCCAATGCATCGTGACGGACGCCGCCGCGGCCCACCCCAATGCATCGTGACGGACGCCGCCGCGGCCCACCCCAATGCATCGTGACGGACGCCGCCGCGGCCCACCCCAATGCATCGTGACGGACGCCGCCGCGGCCCACCCCAATGCATCGTGACGGACGCCGCCGCGGCCCACCCCAATGCATCGTGACGGACGCCGCCGCGGCCCACCCCAATGCATCGTGACAGACGCCGCCGCGGCCCACCTCAATGTACTGCGTGCTATTGACCAGCCGCTGCCGCTCTTCCTCCTGCGCCTCGAAATCGCTCTTCTTCTTGAGCGCGTCCAGTGCCTCCTTTTCTTTCTGTTTCTCGAGCTGAAAACACACACACCACGTTATAATTTAAGAGACGTATTTGTACAAAATATGTTGAGATACATATGCCAATGCTTCGACGCCACCGTTGATTCATGAAAATTATCTGGGGGGCATAATACATGAAGGCAATGGGCGAAGTCAAACGGATTGGGGACACACTCTATAGGGTCCCTTGTAATTATTTTGGTGGTCAATCCATGGGTTCTTTTACAACACATTCAACCGCTAGGCTATCTCTCACGCCTTCAATAGCTTCGCCAACTTCTCACGCCGATCGGTCGCGAGTGGACTCGGTAAACACCATCGGTTGTGAGATTCGAGCCCACGATCTTGCGATCAAGAGTCTGACGCTGAACCAACTGAGCTGCCGCGACCCCCCATTTCGGTGTCAAAGCCATCATTGATAGGATACATTGCCCTCTCTAAATCACATAGTTAGTTATTAGGGCTTAAGGGCGCATCGACTACATTGGTCATGTAGCGCCCACTCTAAATCACATAAAACAACACCCATTGACACCAGACATTTTCTGTGACCACCGCCGCCGACCACCTTGGCTGGCCGCGTTGCCCTGCCGGGCGACCTGTGGGGGGAGGGCGGATGGCCGTCGAATCTCTGGCGGCGGTCGTGCCCCGCTTCCGGCGGCGACGACGGTGACGGGCGGGCGGCGTCCGTGTCATGTCCGACCGGGCACCGGTCGTGCCCAGCTGGGTGCCGGGCGGACAGGGTTCCGGCGGCGCGCTATCGGCGCCGCCCATCAGGCAGCTGCTCGGCGGCCGACAAGCAGGCGCGCCGCCGCGCCGGCTGGCCAAACGTCCGGCGTACTACGGCACCGCACGTCAGCTGCCACGGCTATCTGAAGCCGCACATCTGCACAGCTGTCGTCGGAACCCATGGCAATGCGAGACGCGATGCCTGTGAATGTCCGCTACTGTGATCTGTCGTCCATGGGTCTGAGACATCTGGACAGTATGCATGCATGGTATGACGTAGCTCCGCCGTCCGGATCTGGGGCTTGATGCCAATGGACTTGAGTGATACGGACTTGGCATCAATGAACTTGAGTAATACTGATTCAGCGTCAATGGACAGGAGAAACATTGATCTGAGATGACTAGTCGCGAGATGGTTCTAGTTAGATCTGAGGTCCATTGACCTGGGATAGATGCTCCCTGTGAACGGCCGAAGACCGACTTCCTCAACACGGGGTTGGTTGGTACACCTGCGCGCTGCCTGCGCTGATGGTACTGTGCTTATTGTCATAGGCACTTTCTCCCAGCGACTAAATTTGTGTCTCTTTGTGAGGGCAGGTGCCCTTCTAATGTTCCCCATTCCCCTTCACTATTCATAAATGCCCCCCTCGCCCAAAAAGCAATGCGACAGCAAGCTTGTAACAGTTGACATTAAGCTGACGAGTAATTAATTCCTACGCCTGCAGATATAATCGGTACATATAGCGTCGCGTGTGCCATCACAGCCGGCCAATACCATATGTAGCAATGCGCGTGTTAGATTGCACATGCTAGAACGTACGGTACTTCCCCTAAACGCACGGAAAAATATGGTTGCCGTACTTAGAAACATATAACACAAAAGACTAGAGCAAAACACATCAAATAACATACCCATAGTTAGGAGCAATAGCATGCCATTAGCTATCTATGGGAAACTCTCCGATATTTATATTTCGCCAATAGTCCGTAGTACTCGGGGAGCGTTCTATCATTCACTGGCATATCGTGTCCTTTCAGAACTTCTACCTCATCAGCGTCCTCTACACCTTTCATCTCCTCTTCATATTCCGAAGCAGGTTGTTCCGGCCCTATTTCCCCAGCTGACTCAGATGGTACCAGCGGATTACCAATGTTAGTTGAATGGCAGTCTCTCGGACATTTTGGGCCCGCAGTGGTCTTTCGATGCATTTGATGTAGAGAGTCGTCTTCTCGTCGCTGGTGATCAGTAGATAGTGAAGTCGATCGTTGATCGTACAGGTTCGTGACGTCTCGCGGGCATGTCTAAGTCGGTATTCCCTGCTATGTTCATTCCGGCTCTCCTGAACCTTCTCACTGCACATGCCGATCTGAAGAGGGCGTATCGCAGTGGCACCGTAGATCAGTGGTAATTGATTTGTGCTTAAGGGCGCGTCGACTGTCTTGGTCATTTTGCGCCCATAATATTACCTATCATGATGCTATTGTTAAGTCACGGGTCTGAACTCATATCAGTGTGCTTATGATAGGCGGTATATGATGTCAAAGTTAACTTCTTGTGATAACATAAACATGTCATCTGATGCAACGATTGAGAGTCATCGGCCAGCATTTGTCGCAATGTCATCTCAATACTTTGATGCCCAAGATACCTGCGGCGCGCAGGTTCCACTGCCGGGTAGCCAACGAGTACGTGGTATATTGTGAGTGGAGTAGAACAGCGTCCGCACGGAATACGGTCACATGCCGTCAATAGGTATATATGTGTCGCTGGGGTATAATCTAGCCTTAGACAGCACAGCGCAACTTCCTCTCTCCTTTGTGTGCCAAATGATGACTTCCACGTCCCGAGTACTGGTTGTACAAGCTTCAATTTACTGGTTTGCATAGACCAAGCGTATTGCCATTTTTGATGAACCAGGGATGACACAACTGGTTTGAAGTATCCAGGGGAAAGGCCAGGCGCGTCTTGCGGCCACCGTCTGAAGACCTCTTTGGCGCCAGATCGGCGGCCTCATTACCAGCCAGGTATATGTGGCTTGGGATCCACATGAAAATTACGTCAACTCCTTCGTCATGAAGACAGTTCATGGTTGCCATACTATCATGCAAGACGTGGTGGTCGTGCCTAAATGCTTTCAGAGCCAATAGGCTAATCTGCGAGTCAGTGAGAATCAAATTTCTTTCGTCACGAATTGTGTTATGCTGAATAAAAAGAAAAGCCTGTATAATGGCATACAGTTCAGCGGTAAAAATTGATGTGATTGGAAAGTTCAAATGATTCAATATGTAAGTGACACACAAACGCACATACTACGCTGTTACTGACCTTTGATCCGTCGGTGTAGATCCGCACTGTGTCTGTATATGAATTGATTATTTTTAATGCTATCATATGGGAGTCTGTGACACTAATATCAGCCTTACGGGAATTGCTCAGTGAGAGATAAATGGTGAACTCAATCCGACACCAACGTGGTGCAGATGGGACGGTGAGCTGTGCTATGTGTTTCGGCTTAATTTGGCATTCGCGAAGAGAGTGGCCAAGACGCATATTGAATGGTAATAGTGAGCTTCTGGTATTCAGACGTGTAACAGGTAAGGTAAAGAATACCCATTGGTACGTCGGGTTTGGCGGATTTTGGGCAAGCTTACAGGCGAAATCTTAGTCCTAGTTAGTTAGTTATTAGGACGTTAGGGCGCATCGACTACTTTGGTCATGTAGCGCCCAATCTTAGTCCTAGTATTTCACGTCGTAGTTATAGGGGAGAGTCGTCAGTCTCAACGCTATTGGTTGGCAATGTCCGGAACGCACTTGTAGCAACGCCTATGGCGGGGTGATGCACAATAGCAAGCATCCGTTTAGTGGCCGGGGAAGCACCATCGTATATAAAACTTCCATAGTCAATCCGTGAATGAATCAACGCACGATACATGAGGAACAAAACACTTCTATCTGCTCCATATGAATATCGAGATACGACTTTCAAAGCCTGCAACCCTTTGGTACAACTCTCCTTTAGCCGTGTGATGTGATCCTTAACAGTGTTTGGTTTGTCCACCTGTATTTCCAGGAATCTGATCGACGATTGAAAAGATATAGATCGTCCAAAGATGCTAATGACAGGATCTGAACATTGTCTGCGGCGACGGAGGTGGATGGCTGCCGTCTTCGTCGAAGAGAAACTGAAGCCCGTGGTGTGGCACCACTTTTCCCATTTCCCGGCAGCGAACTGAAGTTGTCTTTGCATGCTACGAAGACTACGGGGGCAGCAGCCCCACATGGAAAAGTCGTCCACAAAGAGAGCCCGCCCCATTGATCGTGGTAATTAATCATCTATGTCATATAAGGAAAGGGCGAATAATACTACACTTAAGACACTTCCTTGTGGCACACCATCTGCTTGCAAAAAAAGATGTCGGAAAGAATTCCGGCTACACGCACTCTGAAATATTGCTCGGATAGAAAATTGTATTAAAAAACCACATGGGTGTCGCGAATGTCACAATCATACAATTTGTTCAGAAGTCCATAGCGCTATGCCGTGTCGAACGCAACTTCAATGTCAAAAATACGGCCACTGTATGTCGGTGTGTCATACAACCAGCGCGAAAGGAACCAGTCTAGTGCTACAATATGATATATTGTACCACGGTGTTTTCTGAAGCCACATAGTATGTTGTAGTGGTGGATTGGAGCTTAGGAGCGCGTCGACATCTAGGGTCATTTTGCGCGCATAACTAACTTGTAATCAATCTACGGTGCTGCTATAGCTTGTTATCAATATTCAAGGGTCGGGGTATATCACCTTAAGGCGAGCTTGACGAATGAAGATAAAAATATCCCCAGACGACACGACCTCAGAGTTGTTCCCTATTAGGATACGTAAAGAAGAGTTGGCTTTCAACCTTCCTAAAATATCGCGTCGTAGATGATCTAGTAGTGTACAGCCTACTAAAACATGGTATACGGTACGTGGGTTAGAGCAGCGCGGACATAGAGGTCGGTAGTCACTGGTAAGCACGTAACTGTGTGTTGCGAATGTATGACCTGTGGTGGTGGTGGATTGGAGTTTAGGGGCGCGTCGACATCTAGGGTCATTTTGCGCCCATAACTGAAATGTAATCAATCTACGGTGCTGCTATCATAGCTCACTATCCATCTTCACGGGTGTATATCACGTCAAGGCGAGCTTGTCGAATGAACAAAAATATTCCCAGACGCAACGGCCTCAGAGTCGTTCCCTATAAGCATACGTAAAGAAGAGTCTGTGTTCAACCGTCCTAAAATCTGGCGTCGTAGAGGATCTAGTAGTGTACAGCCAACTAAAACATGGTACACGGTAAGCGGGTTAGAACAGCGCGGACATACGGGACGGTCATTACCGGTCAACATATAACTATGTGTTGCAAAGGTATGGCCTATTCTCAATCGACAGAATAATACTTCTTCCCGACGTTTGGTTCGGTGAGAGGATAGCCATTTTCCTAGTGTCGGTTTTAAAACATTGCGCTTACTACACTTGGAATTCCCAGATCGTTGCCATTCTGACTGCATACTTGGCAATATAGTAGGGTATATATCTCTTGGAGGGAGCCGTAGATGGACCACACGGCCATTGCTAATGGCGTGCTTGGCGGTTATGTCAGCAGCTTCGTTTCCGGCGAGTCCAACATGGCTAGGAATCCAGCAGAACACTAAAATTCTTCCGATGTCATGCAGGGATTTTACTACTTTCATAATCCTCCGAACAAGTTGGTTATCATGGCTGAAGATGTTCAGTGCCTGGAGACTGCTCAGAGCCTGTGAAAATCATGTACTTTGTGGAGCGGTCTTTCTGTACAAAATAGAGGGCTTGTAGAATGGCATACAGTTCGGCAGTAAAAATCGAGATTTGCATCGGCAAACAAAAAGATCGAACACTTTGTCGACTTACGTAAGCACACCCGACGCCAGAGACCGGCTTTGAGCCGTCCGTGTAAATACGCGAAAGGTCGTTATATTCGTGTATTTTTTCCAATGCTAACATTCGGAGTTCCTCCGGGTTTACCTGCCCTTTCTTTGATCAGGTTAGTGTCATGTCAGTTTTCACTGGGACAACATGCCAAGGGGGAGTGCTCGGCGTGATTACACGTGCTATGGAACGCGGCCGGATATTACATTCTCGAAGAATCGAGGACATGCGAGTGGAAAACGGTAATCCACGCCGAGTAATGTGGCGTGCATTTGATGTTCTTGAGAATATCCACCGATAGGCTAGATGGTTCTGGTTTTGAGCAACATTGCATGCGTATCTCGCGCCGAATAACTTACGGCGTAGTGCAAGAGGTGGCTCGTCTACTTACACCATTACACTAGCAGCCGGTGAGGTGCGAAAGGCTCCAGTAGCGATGCGAAGAGCTACATTGTGGATCACATCAAGGCGACGCTTGGATGTGGCACACGCTCCGACATAAATAAAACAACCATGGTCAATTTTAGAACGCACGAGCGATCGATACATAAGAAGCAAGATAGATCTATCTGCTCCATACGAACATCTAGAGACTGTACGCATTACCTGTAGTCGCTTTGCACATTTCTGTGCAAGATCGTTGATATGGGTGGTGTATGTCAGTCGGTGATCCATCCACACACCCAGAAACTTCGCAGCTAGTTTGAATGGTATATGGCGTCCATTGAGCATAATCACGGAGTACAAGAGCGTTTGCGAGAGAAGTGGATAGCGGTGGTTTTCTACGTAGACATTACAAAACCGGTTTTGTTGCACCAACCCTGCACCTTCTGAACACTCATCTGGTAGTGGTGGTGGATTGGACTTTAGGGGCGCGTCGACATCTAGGGTCATTTTGCGCCCACAATCGCGGCGACGGGGTGACTGAGCTTGGGGAGGCGCCATGTCGATACCTTGGCCGTCCTTGACCTAGTCATTTTCCATTTGAGCGAGTCGTGCTCGTCTGGCTTCGCGGGCACGCCTTTCGGCTTCCTGAAAATGCAAGCTAACAGCTGGAATTTGGAGTGGACGGTGCGTGCTTTTGGGCGGTGATGCAGATGCGGATGTAGATGTTGATGGCGAGGGCGAGGCCCGGCTCTCGGGATGGGGGATGATTCTGGGAGAGAGGAGGTGGAGACGATTTAGGGGGGGTGGTGGGGCGCGAGGGAGGGGAGGGGATGCTGGAGGACGGACGGAAGGTGGGAGGCGGGGTAGATGGTAGATGATGTGGTAGAATGATGTGATGTAGATATGGTAGATTACCCCTCCCCTTCTACCACATCTAGGTAGATGATGTGGTAGAAGGGGAGGGTTGGGCTTGGGCAGAGGGGACTGAGCAGGCCTCTTGGATCAAGTGGCCAGAGTCCATTCCCCGCCCACAGAGGCATATCTGGATGACGCATCGGATTGTTCATCCGTGCCTTCACTTGGGAGTGGGATATCGGTGGTTCCGGTATTTTGTGGGAGGGGCTGCGCCTGCTTCTCTGGTGCCGCTACAGGCACTCCAAATGCTCAGAGAAGTGCTGTGAGCTGGGTGATCAGCTCGGAGGCCCTATCGGGCTGCATGTGTCGTGGTAGCAACGCGGTGTTCTTAGCCATTGTTGCGTATGAATTCTGGGATGTGACCTTTCATACAACTTTCTGGCTTCTCTAAACGTTAATTTGTGAGTATATTTATGTGAAATGATCTCCTTTTCTTTAATGTTGCTTGGTCACTCGCGATCAAACGACGTGTGGGGTTCCTGTCCGTCACCGCAGTTAACACAAAATTGGCTTTCCGAAGTGAAATTATCGAAAGGATGCTAATTGGAGGCACCCTTGCTGCAAGCTGGGCGGTTCCGGCAATGTTGGGCGGTGTGTATATTTTTTTTTTAACATTTGAAGCAGCGCATTTGATTTGGAAAGCAACTGTCGTACTTTCACTCGTAGGTAACCAACTCTGATCTCGGGAGGTATATTTGTTCTATTTAGTGCCAAAATAATGTTGTTGGTTGGAAATAAATCTGCACCTATTTTCACGTTCATTTTTCTGGCTGCGATGAGTCCGAAATTTCTCAGTCCATCAACGATCTCATCCTCCGATACTTCCCTCGGATCGAAACAGTTTATAACGCCCCGCGATGTATTCTGTGTTTGATGAGGCTCTACTGTGATTGCAGCTGTTTCATTCTCTTTTTTAACGTCCCTCCGCATACCGTGCACAAACTCAGATGACTTAAGCGCCCTAGCTGCCAGTTCTGCTACCGCGAATTCCACCTCCAGCGCTCCAGTGCTTCAGCACTCTAGTGCTTTTTCAGTGTGTCACAACTTAAAACGCTTCAAAATATGTCACAGCCGTCCCTTCTCTGGAACGGAGACAGAGAAGCAAGACTCTTATTCTGTCATCTGAACACAAGCACACGAGGCACACGAGTACCTTCCGTAGGGTGTCAACCCGATCTCGGCGAAAATAAGGGTAGGTCTGGCCCTCACGAGAGGAACCTGGAGTGTATATATTTGTTCTGGATGCCATACAGTACGTTTGTTTTCGACTCCTCGGGCGCCCCACCGCATAGAGCCCTGCAGGGGGACGCCGAGTCCCGCGGACCGGAGGACGCCAGGCGCCAGAGGAGCTATACGGGGCAGGCAACGCATTCACCCGGCCGGGAGAGTGACTCACCACCCCGACCAGGGTCCAGCACAACCCACCCATTGGCCCCAGCCGGCTGGACCGACAGACACTGGGAAGAATCACAGGCCCGCGTGAGGCCCTACGGGCCCGCCCGCCCCTCCGGGATATCGGGACCAAAGAGGTGTATTGGTCCCGTCACAACTAGCACTGTGCGACGAGGGACCTCAATCTCCAGGACTACATCAACCCCAGGGGGCGGACCGAGGGGGCGCGGCTACCCTGATAAAACTGAGATGGTGGATAGGACTGGGAAAGTTGTCCTAACTCCTCATGATGGGAAGAGTTTGAGTTGCAGGGCCAGGTGAAGGACAAAGACACTGAGATGAGACGGGCATTGTAATGGGAATGTATGGATGTAAGGGCGAGTGAGGCATTCTTCGTCTGACCCCTCACCGGTAAGATGGTCCCCGGGTCTTTGGGGAACGCAATCCCACCACGAAAAGGTGGTGCCTCGTTGGTTGGTTATTGGAGTTTGGGGGCGCATCGACTACATGGATTATGCAGCGCCCATAACATCGTCAGTGAAACAGTGAAATGCAAGCAACATCGTCAATCAGACAGAGAAAAGTAGGCAACATCAGTCAAACAGTGAAATGGGAGTAACATCATCAGAGAACCAGTGGAATTCACGAAACATCACCAGTGAAACAGTGAAATTCACGAAACATCAGTGAAACAGTGAAATTCACGAAACATCATCGGTGAAACAATGAGATGGAAGAAACATCAGTAAAACAACGAAGCAGCAAGAGCAAGCGAAGACCAGCCAGTGATATGTCACTGGGAGAAATATAGTACGAAATACGACGGAGCTAAGATCTCCCCGAGTAAACATCAAAACGCACTTGCGAAAGAAACTCGAATAACCGTCCAGTATGAACGGTGTGTGATCCATCACCCAGAAGACCCGCCATAGTTAGCGTGGATATATCTCGTCCAAAGAATCGTCGTCGTTGCGCTGAGAATAGGGGGTACACCAGAAGAACGTGCCTCACTGTCAGTGGCCTGTCACAGCGAGTGTACATCGGTCTGTCCTCGTTTCGTAGCAGGTAGCCGTGGGTAGCATAAGTGTGCCCTATTCGTATCCTGGCGAATAGCACTTCTTGCCTCCGGGAAGTTCTAGATGATGATTTCCAACACCCCACAGTTGGCCTGATGGTTCTCAGTTTGTTTTCGCCGATCGAGTCCCAAACTTGTTGCCACTTGTCCTGTAGGAATGCATTGATTGTCTGGCTGAAGTGTGCGGCGGGAAGAGAAAGCGAATGGGTGTACTCTCTCAGCGCAGCACGTTTTGCTGCTTGGTCAGCCAGCTCATTCCCCCTTATTCCAACATGACTTGGTATCCAGCAGAGGGTCACATTTTTCCCGCCTCGATTAAGCATAGTCATGCGCAATAAAACATCATGCACAACAGGGTCATGAGGACAAAACTGTTTCAACGCTAAAAGGCTACTCAGGGAGTCCGAGAATATTGCGTGATTGACTTCGTTCTCTATTTCGATGAAACACATGGCCTTTGTGATGGCTAGAAGTTCAGCCATGTAAACCGTTGCGTGAGGAGGCAGCGTGAACGATCGGATCGTGGCGCCACTCACAAAGGCACACCCCACGCCACCATCAGTTTTCCAACAGTCGGTGTAGGTGAGAGTGCATGAACGATAGGCGTGAATATGTTCAAGACTCTTCATCCGAAACACTTCTGGGGTAATTTCGTTCTTACGAATATCTGACAGAGTGGTGTCCATCGACGGCTGGATCAGTTCCCAAGTGGGAACAGGCAGCGGCTCAGTCCTTCTAATGCTACGCATTTAAATACCGCTGCCCTCTGCCAACTTCCGCAACTTCGCGCAGAAATGAGGTAGTGTATTGCCACGTCCGCCACAGAACATCGCACGCGTACGGTGGGCAAACAAGTCTTGGTATGCTGTATTTAGAGGAAATTTCCTCACCCTGCACGCATACCGTGGTCCGAGTTTGTCTCGTCTTAGGTTGAGTGGAGCTTCATCAGCATGTGCGAGAAGGCTTGCAGTCGGAAAAGTGCGGAAGGCCCTTGTGGCAATACGCAAGGCGGCTTGGTGAACCGTGTCGAGCGTACGCTTGTTTGAATCACTGGCACAGCCGTAGATAAAACAGCCATAGTCGAGTTTAAAACGGATGAGCTATCGATATAGAAGTAAAAGCATAGACATATCTGCTCCGTAGGCAGTTCGGGCAACACATTTCATAATGTTCAGGGACTTCGAACACCTCTACCGTAGCGTTTTTAGGTGGTCCTTATATGGTAGACGTCCATCGAATGTCAAGCCCAGAAACTTAGTTGCAGGCTGGAAGGGGATCTGCTCTCCATAGAGCTGAATGTTCGAGTCATGGCAGCTACGACGGCGACAAAAATGCACTGCAACAGTCTTCTGTGTAGAAAATCGGAAACCGTTCATGTCACTCCATCTCTCAATGTGGGAAGTAGCGAGCTGCAGCTGTCTCTCCATCGAGGATGAACGTGATGCTGAACACCAAATTGCAACGTCATCAATAAAAAAAGAGACTTCGCGACACCACATTGCAAACCATCTCCAATGTCATTAATCATTACGGCAAATAATGCCACACTAAGGACGCTTCCCTGAGGATCACCGTTGACCTGCGTCAACCGATCAGACATTGTACGTCCTGCACGGACACGAAATGTTCGGTCAGTAAGAAATTTCTGCAGGAAATTTCCCATAAAATCAGGCACACCACACCTCCAAAGCTTTAAAAGAATAACTTGCTTCCATGTCGTATCGTAGGCACCCTCAATGCAAAAAAAAACACTGCCCCTAGATGTCTCTTTTCTTTAAAGCTGGTACGAATTGCGGTGTCCAATGTTAATATATGGTCAAGGGTGGATCGGTTCTTCCTGAAACCGGATTGCGCGTGGCTAAAAAAGTTTTCTTGTTCCAGAAACCATGTGAGGCGAACACTGACCATCTTTTCCGTGAGTTTGCACGGGCACGAAGTCAGTGAAATTGGTCGGTAATGAAGAGGATCAGAACCAGTTTTGTTGGGCTTTAATATGGGGATGACGGTCGCATCCCGCTAAGATGGCGGGAATCTGCCTCTCGTCCAAAGAGTGTTAAAACATGACAGAAGTACTTCGAGTGCATTTCTGGGGAGGTGCTGGAGCATCTTATTATGGATGTTGTCCGGTCCTTCGGATACGGGGTGCAGTGCATCAATTTGTGATGTTAATTCGAACATTGTGAAGCGCTCATTATAATATACAATAATGTTCGCCACGTCTCGAGGTTCTGTGATTATTCCGCCAGCGACGTGCAGGACTGGTAGTGGTGTGGATCGCGAATGTCCGGATATTCGTTGTATTTGCGACCAAATCTGCATGGTAGGGGTGAATCGGTTCAACTTGTCTACATACTGTCTCCACGACATCCTTTTGGCTTCCCGGATTGTTCGCCGGGCGGCTGCCCTGGCCTGCCGGAAGGCGATCAGGTTTCCCAAGGTGCTGTTTTTGGTCACTTTCGGAAGGCACGTCAAAGGGCGCGAATGCCATCCCGGCATAGCTCCGTCCACCACGGCACAGGCGCACGTCGAGGTTTCCCAGAGGTGCGTGGAATGCAGTCTGCAGAACAATCCAAGACTATGGAGGTAAAGCTCTCTATAGATGTTGCAGCACCCGTTCCCATTTGCATTAAAAATGTCATCAAGCTTAGCTGCAAAGTCCAGCCAATTAGCCTGTCTAAAATTCCAGCGTTGTAGCCTTGAGCCCAAGGTGGCTCCGTCGACACAATGAAGCCAGACTGGGAAATGGTCGCTGCCTATAGGGTCAGATTCAACTGACCAATCGAAATATTACACCAGCTCCGGGCTGGCCACGCTAATGTCCAGCGCGGAAGTGCTTCCGGATGGGAATGCTGTGTGAGTGTGTGCACCCGTATTTAAAATGCAAAGCGATTCTTGCAGAAAGAACGTGTCGAGTTGTCGTCCGCGTGAATTAATATCGGCGCATCCCCAGATTGTGTGGTGGGCATTAAAATCTCCTGGAAGTAAGACAGGAGGAGGGAGCTCGGCTAAGAGTCGTCCGAGTTCTACTAATGGTAGAGGTCCGCCAGGTGGGAAGTATATCGAGCATACTGTCGTGTTTCTGTGTCCGATGGGCATTCGTGCTGCCACCGCCTGCAGGTTGGTACGCAGTATAAGCTGAGAGGCTCCAGCACTGTGGTGGATGGCCAACAGAACGCCTCCATGTGCAGTGGAGTGTGTTTGGTTGTCATTACGAAATACCTGGTAGTCTTTTAAATAAAACGGGGTTGCAGCTAAAAGCTTCGTCTCCTGCAGACACACAGCTGCCGGCGAGTGCTCATTCACCATAACTTGAAGATCCCCAGGCTGGTCCTCACGCCCCTGCAGTTCCATTGTAAAATTAATGACGAAATAGTTGACTCGATTTGACTAGATTTGACTAAAAATGATGGCCTTGTAACACCGCTACTCTAAGGATGTGGGGATGACATGGTGTCGGACGATCTGGAGCGAGATCTGTATTGTCCCCCACCGGGTGGTGATGGTGTCTATGGGGGTGCTCTCTTGCGTCCAGTGGACGTCGCATGGGGTGGTGTGGGAGGCGGACCCATGGTCCCTCCCGTCTCCGGGGCAGCCACAGGACTGACCCTAGGGGCCGGGGACGGTGAGGGAGTTGTCTCGGGAAGCCGTCGCTCAACCCGTGAGCTCGGCGACGACTCTCTGGATCCGACACGCGCTGCCCGTCCAGACGCGCTCATGTCGAGTGCCCCTGGACGGACCTCAGTCGGGGGACGAGGTCTGATCTCCAGGGGCGCAACCACCGGGACCCGTCGTAAGGCCACACCACCCTCTCCAGAACTAGGTGGAGGGTTTGGCGTAGTCTTGGGTGGTGCTGGGATGGGCTGGCTTGGTGCGAGCATGGCGGAAGTGGGGGGAATGGACCTCAGGCCGTTGGTGGAGGGTTTGGCGGGTCTCTTGGTCCGTTGGACACACTGCCATTCCTCTGGAGCCTGCTCTGAGGCAGTCGACGTAGATGCAGGATGAGGCGAGGCCGTCCGCGGCGACGCAACGTGTTCTGACGCTTCGGGTGTCTCTGTCACTTGTGTTTGAGATGTTGCTGGGGATGCGACTGCTATGCCAAACGAGCGAGGGGACGAGTAGCCTAGGGGTAAGTTGCTCGTCTCACGATCGAAATGTTGTGGGTTCGAGTCTCGCCTGTCGCTACTCTTCGCCCGCGACCAATCGGCGTGACAGATTGGCGACGCTACATGACTCAACGGTCGATGTGTCGTAAAACCAATAACCAACCAGCCAATCGAGCGAAGGAGTGCATACAGGTGTGCAATCAGTTATTTGGTGTTGTCTGCGTGCACCTGGTGTGCAATGGGTGCAGAGGTTCTGGCCTTCGATGCGTATGATATTTTTGGGTGAGACAATTCGTACATTTCTCTAGCCTCGCGGAAAGTTACCTTATGGGTGTGCTTGATTGCAATAATCTATTTTCCCTTGACATAGGCCAGGCATGTTCGATCAAACGAGGTGTGGGGGGGGGGTCTGTCCGTGCCCACAGTTCACACAGTGTAGTACATCTGATTTGCACTGCTCGGCATTCCTGATTCCTGCAGAAATGGTTACATGTCTCTGACACCTGAAGCATCGCATGGGGTTGGGTAGAGAAAAAAAAACCTTTACACGTACATATCCCACTCGTATCTCCGACGGTAAGTCAATTGTGTTAAAAGTCAAAATGACATTGTGTGTTGTAATCGTCTCTGTATCCCTCCTGATCTTCATTTTCCTCGCTCCAGTTACTCCGAACTTGGATAAACCATCGACGATCTCGTCCTCTGGTAAGTCTCTTAAATCGTAACAGTTGATAATGCCACGCGATGAGTTTTTTGTTTGGTGGGGTTCTACTTTGATTTGGATTACTTCGTCGATCCTCCTATTCCCTTGCCGTACACCGCATATGAATTCGGACGCTTCCAGCGCTTTCTCCGCCTCCGCCGCCCGGGCGAACTCTACCTCTAGAGCACCATCTTTCAATCTATCACATCGAATTATCTTTCCATACCTGTCGCATCCGTTTTGGCACTGAAATGGAGACAGTCAGCCAAGATTTTTCGCCAATCCACGAAAGACGAGGACACGTGTATGGCGTGTTGTTTCTCCGCCGCTCTTCGTGTTGGTGCCATTACCACCAGCGATTGGTGGGAAGTTAGTCTGGTCCTTACGAGAGGGACTAGGAGTGCTTTTTGGTGTAGCGGATTTGGTTTTGGTTTCAGCTGCTCGGGCGCCCCACCCCATAGGGGCCCAACAGTGGGACGCCTGGACCCCGCGGACGGGAAGTCGCCAGGCGCTCGAGGAGCTATACAGGGCAGGCGACGCCATCACCCGGCCGGGAGAGAGATACTCACCACCCCGACCGGGGCACAACGGCGCCCACCCCTTGACCCCGGCCGGCCGGGCCGGCAGGCATTGGGAAGAGTCCCAGGCCCCCGGCCCGAGGCGACCAGCCACTTGGCCCGCGTGAGGCCCCACGGGCCCGCCCGCTACTCCGGAATATCAGGACCAAAGAGGTGTGTTGGTCCCCCGTCACAACTAGCACCGTCCGAAGGGGGACCTCAACCTCCAGGACTCCGTCAACCCCGAGGGGCGGGCCGAGGGGGCGCGGCAACCCCGATAAAACTGAGCTGGTGGGTGTGACCGAGGAAGTTGTCCTACCTGCTCGTAGTAGGGAGAGTACGTGTTGAAGGGCCAGGTGAGGAACATGGATGCTTAGATGAGATGGGCATTGGAATGGGAGCCTATGGATGGAAGGACGAGTGAGGCACTCTTAGTCTGACCTCTCCCCAGCCGCCTGGTGGTCTGGCCGCCGGATCCTTGAGGCACGCAATCCCCCCACCACGTAAAGGTGATGCCTCGTCGGGCAGACCGTAGAACGGGAGCGTGTGCACAGAGGCGAGCATGCAGAGCCATGGATACAGATGGGCCATCAGCTGAGCTGTATCTATGGCGTACCTGTCGTACCGGTCGGGATCCATGGGCTCGTATTTTTGCAGAGCAAGGATAACCACCGAGAGACGAAAGACAAGGCACTCGTCGATCCAGGTGATCTCGCCGAAAATAGATGAGTTTCTGAAGTCACGTTGAGCCGTGTTCCAGTCGTTAGAAGTACCCTCCTTAACCTTCTTCTCCTTAACTAACTGCAAACTATAACTGCGCATGATCAGCAGTCACCTCGCCCAAACGCTTTTGCACTGTCCACATGTCCACCAATTTCTCTCTTCTGACGAGCACCTCCACGTTCATTGTACGGAAAATCAAACCACACTAATCAGACCCTTACAGACAAGGACAGCTCCCCTGTCATGGGAAACGCTCAGCACATGCGTGACATATCTCGACTCAGTCGCTTCGTCGGTTATGGTTTTTTGCATAGAGGCCACCGGACCAGGCTACCCGGTCTATCGTTTCTCATCTCACTTGTCCAAGTAGTTGTCTTGTCCATCGCCAGTGTCCATCTCCAGTGCCTCTAACCGTCATCAGTCGTCAAACTCCGACATTTGTACACATGTCCATTGTTTTTTACACAAAATATTGTCCATGCTCGTGGACTTGTTTCTACATCAAATATTGTGCGAATTTTCATCAGAACTGTGACCTGGTGTTCTTCAGGCACCTGTTGAAGCAGTGGTGCCACAAATATCGCGTCCGAAAATAGTAGAAAAAAATATACATTTCTGGCCAGTTTCTTCCTGCAGTTATAACACTATGCACGGTAGCAGATTAGTGCATTTTGAAATGTGGCATACAGAAATATTGAATGCAACATGCTTTGGTCTCCTATTCAGTCACTTCTCCATGTATTCATCCACGCATTTTCGAGGCGAGTAATGCGTAATCCTGTTCATGCTGGCTAGCGACAAGATTCTCATTCAAAACGGCGTAGTACGGACAGAGCAAAATCTGCGTGACCGCTGTACTTCGGTGTCTTGTCATATCATAATGGCACATCACATCCGTAAACATATTGCCATATGACGGAAACCCACTTGCGGCACATATATGCCGTACCCTACGGGGCTCGTGGATATACGATCCGTCGTAAGCAATTAATTGGACGACTGCCACTCTTGGCCAAACGCCAAAATCGTAAAATCATCGAAATCGATATGCTCAGGCGGATACTGCAACGTAGATATTGTTGCAACTTTTTGGGCAAAAAGAAGCTGTGGTGAAATACGATCACTGGTTCATAGATAATGTATACTACAATTGCATGGAATTTGCCCCGTTTACATGAGCAACAAAACTTCCAAATACGATGCGATTAGGAAAACTTGCGAAAATAATATTCTTGTAAACGGGCTTTTGCGAAGCAAAACATGCGAAAAGATTAGGCCGCGCCGACTCTCCGGTCAGGTCCTGACACCCCGTCTTTGGGGGGGGATAGTAACCGCACGAAAACAAGAGGCGTCATCAGAAAGCGCTCGACGAGTAGGGCTCGGATCTACCCCCCCCCCGCCAAAAAAAACTTCCTACAAAAAGTGACGTCACTAGGGGGGCTAGATTTTCACGACTTCTCACGACTTACATTATGTTGTTGGCTCTGAGGAGTTCATTTTGGGGGATATTTGAGAAGAAAAAAAATATTTTGAATCAGAAAAGGACAGCGAAATCGACCAGTGTCAAAATATTTTGGCTCCCAAAAAATAACAAATACAATTTCAAATTTCAAAATTTTTAGTTTTCAAGTTCTTTAATTTTCCTTTTCTAATGAGTGGAGCAGACCGAGAAACGTTGTTGGAAGTCAACTTGCTCTAATAAAAAAGCTTACTTTAGCCGGAATCTTCTATTTGAACTCTGATAGGCAAATATGCATAATTCAGAAGTACCTAGTCAAAAATGGAAACATGAACATTCCTATCGTACGTTTTGTTGCATCCCTAAAGATAAGCAAACGCTGAAAATTTCATTAAAACATCCGTATCCGTTTAAGCGCGACGACTGATTGAACGTTTTTGGAGGTGACCTCATTTGACCTTGACTAACTCGTTGACACCTAGATGACTTGACTTCAAAAATTTTAAACAACATGCCAAATTGATGTGGGAAAAGGTATGCCATATTTTGGCGCGCTATCGCGCGCCTTTCGTTCACTGTCCGCGAAAAACCTGAGGGAGGCTGTTGAAGAACTCCCACCCCACAGACGGTATGGGTTAGCGTAAATTTACGCTTCGGTAGGTGGAAGTTTGCGATTAGCGCCGATCATAAACAAATAGCTGTACGGCTGCAAGGGTCATGGCGCTTCTTGATGATATTCTCTGCTACGTTTTGAGTAACTTTATGGTAACTATAAAAAATATACGCCTTGCTTTTAATTATAATTGCAAACCTAGCTATGAAACACAAAAAACAGACATGTAACAGCTAGAATATGGGCTGAGACGCCACGCTATTAGTGAGTACCTCAATCGTGAGTTTTGCGACGTGGCGGAGTGTTCAACCTGTGGATTTGTGACAGCGTTTGTGTTTCGCTGATTTATCTCTTGGATTGCGTAGCAAACCTCATTTACCCTTTGTATTACACTAGTACAGTCCAGAACGAGGCCGTTTGGAGCAATGCACCGTTGCATGGTCTGGAACCTAGACTATGGAACATAGTCTGGCCTGGAAACAATGTACCGTTTGATTCACGAAGAAGAAAGGGCCATGTTGTAATCGACAACGTGTCATCGGCTACGTGAATCCTTCAAATTCACAGATTCCCTATATGTCTGCCCAACAATCTCGAACTACGTGGATCGTTGATGATACATTGTGCCTGCATACACCGTTGCTCGAAGTAGGTGCGTCAGGAGCGCAAATATGTGCAAAATATTCGAAACTCTTCACCACATTGCGTCAGCCGTCAAATGGCAAAAATCCGATTAGGTGGCTGCTTTGCTCCTGTAAACGGGCCGAGCGATCGGAACTTTTGCGAATCAGCCAGATCGGATATTTCCGTTTACGGCTGACTTGCTCATGTAAACGGGGTAATCGTCTCTAGTGTCTGCTGCGACGGACCTACCACGTCATTCAATACTGTGTACTGAAATGGTAACAGCTTACGGCATCCTGGTGTCCCTCTCCCTCCCCTCCCACCGTCGATCATCCTGAAAAAGCTACACCCCGCTTGTTCAGCGGGGTGTAGTCGACCATCTTGTTTTGTTCATTTTGTTCAGCTCCCGCAGCTAAAGACAACATAGTAAAGCTAGTGGATCACAGTGGAGCTTACATAGCGACCTGTTACACCCCTGCTCCCATGTTGTTCACTGCTAGTGGAGCAGTGAAGTACGCCGAGCGAGCATGCTTTATTCTGATGGGTACTGTATCCTTTATTCTGTCGTGAACTGCATCCTATAGTCTGGTGAGGGCTGTGTGATGTATTCTGGCGTGTACTGTATCCAATATTCTGGCGTGTACTACATCCTATAATCTGGCATGTACTGTATTTTTCATTCTGGCGTATACTGTATCTTTATTCTGGCGTGTACTTATCCTAAGTTTTGGGGTGCGATGTATCATATATTTTGGATGTACTATATGCTACATTTGAGTTTACTGTATCCTATATTTTGGCGTGTACTGTATCCTATAGCATGGCGTGTGCTGTATCCCACATCCTATAGTATGCCATATACTATGTCCTATGTTATATGTTGGCATGTACTGTATCCTTTATACTGACGTGTACTGTATCCTTCACTCTGGAATGAACTGTAACATATATTCCGGCGTGTACTGTATCCTATATCATGGTGTGTACTGCATACTATATATAACATGCCGTGTACTCCATCATATTATATGGCGTATATTACATCGTATATTTTGGCGCGTACTGCATAATATATTCTAGCTTGTACTGTATCCGGTATGTTCGCGTGTACTGTATCCTGTATTCTTATGTGTACTGTATCCTGTTTTCTGGCGTGTGGTGTACCCTATTTTATGGCGTGTACTGTATCCTGCATTCTGGCGTGTACCGTGTCCTGTATTCTGGCGTGCACTGTCGCTTTTGCCGGGGAGCCGCGACGTTGACAACACACCACCTCAACCGGATATCGCTCATAAAACTGTGTCGGACGGCTAATAAATTCCACGTCAGCACACCGGTCGCGGTCGCGTCCATACACGGCACACGGACACGGGCACTTTCGCCCACCGGCGGCCCCTGTTCGCTGCCCACTGTACGGCGCCCGTCAGCACCAACGAGCGTTCACGTCACAGACTGCACGACGTCACATCCTGAGTCGCTGAGCCGCCGGGCGTGACGAGTCCCACCCGACCGGAGGGACCATTGCGGTGCCCGAGAACGATGCGAAACCGCTGTTGTTGTGCCGTCACGGCACATATCCTGTTCACCTATTCTCACGTAAGAGCATTGCTTCAACTTGAAATGTGCTTTCTTTTTTAAACATGGATATTTACACTGCCCGACATAAATGTATCATAATAGTCATGGTATCACCTGAAAAAACGTGCAAAATCGCTGCGCATGCGTTGACTGTAAGCCGCAGGCTCAGATTTGATTCCGCCCCTGGTCATTTATGGGCCAGCCGTGAAATGTATGTCGTCACCAATCCTGGGCAACGTTGCGGGCGACGTTCATAACGCCCCATGATCATAAATTTCCGTAAGCACAACATCCCACAGTTGCCAGATAGTATCCAAAATCTTTCAGACCGGGAGCGTTCACAACTTGCCACGATCATAACTTCCCATCCGAAAAAATTATCCCGCTAGATGGCAGCGGTAGCCAGCTGAGCTGCAGTGAACTTTGTGGTCTCCCAATAGATGGCAGCGGTAGCCAGCTGCTGAAGTGAACTTTGTGGTCTCCCAATAGATGGCAAGCGCATGCGGTGGGTAGGTTAGGTTAGGTTAGGCTAGGTTGTGTTAGGTTAACCCTCCCGCTCCTGCCATCTGTCAGCAAAAACCAAAGTGCACTGCATTTACCGACTAGTGCTGCCATCCATCGAGATGATTTGCAGTATGGGAAGTTGTGATCATGACAAGTTATGATACGAACTCGTCGTTGCGTCTATTCTGGACCAGACGCCACCGAGCGCATTGTCATGGCGCCCATCGACGGCGAAATGATGAGCGTGAATCATGATGGTTAACTTTCGTGCATGATGTTTGTGCATGAAACACTGCACTCACTGCCCATGACTCAAGGATGTAGGATCGGTTGGAAGGGCTCCAGTCCCCCTCCCCCACCTGCAGCTCAACTCCCCAACTTGGCAGCCAGCCCCAAACACTGGAAGTTAAACCCATTAAAAAATTCAAGCTATGCTGCATAAATGTCGAGTACGACATACTACTCGTGTGAATACCGGTGGGCGTAAGATTGCCTAACAATTTATAATGAGTGGTGACGATATTCTCGCGGTTCTTCTACGTATTCTTTAGAATTGGTGGTGACTGTCTTCTGATGAATTGAAATGTACAAGGAATCCTATTGTAAGTTCTTCACATAGATAATAACACTGGTCATTTAGCACTGATCGCAATGTGGAGCTTGCTATGATGGCATACACATGTTGCTTCTTTTCGTACTGTTTTCAATCCATTTTGGTGGACGCAAATTTGACGTAAAATATATAAATATCACAAAAACAATAATGAAATTAGGCGCAATGCGAAGCGAAAAGGGAATAAATCGTTTCCGCATTAAGAAGATTGTCCATATTCGGTAATAGTCTTTTGATGAACTATTTCCTGATTATTTTGTCTCCGGGGGTATGCTAAGTTCATGGAAAACTGGAAAATAATGATCATCATATTTATGGCATTAATGTTTTTAAGATGGAAAAATAAAGTGGCCAAAGTCCGGAGAGAAATTGGCGTTTGGGCGGTACCCTCGGCTGATCTACCCAGGGTCGACGCCTAACGCCCAACTGACCTCGCGATCCTACACTCCTACGACGACTACTCTGACCCCTGCCATAAAGCCGTGCACAACTTGATATGGCGAGTTATGTTCAGGCGCTTGTGGTCGCTCCAGCGCCGCATCTGTCCATCACAAACGGAACACAACCGGGTATGCCGGCCGCCAGCCTATGGGTGGGGTCTCAGCACTGTGGGCGGAGCTTGTGAGCTCACCTTGGGCTTGCGGATGCACAACACGTAAAACAGTGCAGCAGGCCCATGTGCGTGTTTTGGTGTGGGTGAAGGGGGTGTAGTTGGGATTTTTGGGCGCGTCAACTGCTTCGGCTATATTGGGCCCATAACTAACTACTTGTGGTGGTGACGTCATACCATCTTAATTGACCGCGGCGCTGCCCTGTCTTCCGGGGCGGCGGTATCATCGCACGGCCAGCGCACGTTTCGCCGCTGATTCGAACAATGTCTATAGTATATCTTCTTTGCGCTATGGATTGGTACTACTCGACATCAAATTACCCTTTTACACGTTCATCCATCATGTCGCACACAGACAACACCCAAATTATGCAAAGCACGCTGCCTACGCCGCGCAGACTTGGGAGTTACGCAATAACGTGCAGGCTGATCTCGCCGCTCCAGCTGCCTGCTTTGCTTGAAACTGGCTGAAAGTATAGCCGCAAAAAAAAACGGAGCTTATATTATTTGGCACAACGGACACATACATAGAACAGTCTGCCGTGGCAGGCGCTTGGCGAATATGGATTTTGGGAAGCATGTAAAGGCAGCTCTTACATCTCGATCGGAAGCTTCTGGGTAAATATTAATAGGTATTCATATATGTGTTATCGTGTGTTACGTTGCCCGTATTTTCCGAATTGTATTTGATAGTATACATGTTGTTTCTGTTCTTTTGATACTTTGTTTATGCTTTGATTCAATGTGGTCGTTTATTCCTGATATATTTGAGAGATGCATGCCCACATGACATTGTGGCATAACAGTCAAAGTAAGGGGCGGGGATGGTCGAGTGGTTAAGGTATTGAGCTCTGGATACGAAGGTCTCCGGTTCAACATTTGCACCACTCAGGACACTTCCCAATCCCGCGGCACACCGGCGAAACAGTGTGGGCGGCGCCATTGACCGTAATTGTGCATAAAGTGCGTCGTAAACAACTCAATAAACAAACAAACAACAGCCAAAGTAAATTCGAGTGCCAATATGGAACGCAATGCAATACAATACAGTACAATACAATACAATACACAACAAATTCGCCCTCGGTGGAAATTCATGTCGTGCGCTTCGTCTCATTGCATACATGGGTGGAGAAGTTCGAAAACTATTGGTGTGGCCCGATCCAAGGAGGCAATGAGTAATGCCAATTTAGTTGGTTAAAGCGTTGCTGAACGCGGCGAGGGCCGCCCTACACAGAACGCCGCTACAGCCCCAGCCCCAGCCCCAGCTCAGATGTCCGCGCTACCTGCACAGGCGAATGAGCTATTCTGCTAACTATGGCGCAATCTTGAATGTGCTCTCATCCCATCTCATTCAATTTCTCACCCTGACCATGCGGCGCAGAACCCGGCGCCGGTCTCCGAACTGGAGAATGGCACGGCAGCCGCGGCGTCACTATACACTTAGAACGGTCAAGGTCCGTGGGGAAGGTATGCGCAGTGCGCCGGCGCAGCGCTGGACGATGTTCTCCATTTCGGTGAGGTTTCCCTTGCCAGGTCACACGCTGCTATGTAGCGATGGGTCAATGTTTGCAGCGGGAGGGGACGGGATGAAGCGACTGCCGTCAACTCACTGTCCAGGACACCTGCGACGAGAACCCTGGCCCTATCCGCCAGTCGTGTGTAGACGACCGGTGGTAGGTCCGACCAGCACGGCTCACTCTGCCCCCATTATAGCGCGGCGGTGGGCACAATAGCAGCGTCATGTCCCACCATCGGGGGGGAGAATAGTAGCGTCAAGAAAAACTCGGCGCGCGACCAGAGGTGGGTAGAAAATCAAGTCCCCCAGCGTAGGGGCATGTCCCACCACTCGGCGCGCGACCAGAGGTGGGTAGAATAGCAGCGTCATGTCCCACCACTCGGCGCGCGACCAGAGGTGGGTAGAATAGTAGCGTCAAGTCCCACCACTCCGCCCGCCACCAGCGGTAGGTAGAATAGCGGCGGCATGTCCCACCACTCGGGCGCGCGACCAGAGGTGGGTAGAATAGCAGCGTCATGTCCCACCACTCGGGCGCGCGACCAGAGGTGGGTAGAATAGCAGCGTCATGTCCCACCACTCGGCGCACCACCAGAGGTGGGTAGAATAGCAGCGTCATGTCCCACCACTCGGCGCACCACCAGAGGTGGGTAAAATAGCAGCGTCATGTCCCACCACTCGGCGCATCATCATAGGTGGGTAGAATAGCAGCGTCATGTCCCACCACTCGGCGCACCACCATAGGTGGGTAGAATAGCAGCGTCATGTCCCACCACTCGGGCGCGCGACCAGAGGTGGGTAGAATAGCAGCGTCATGTCCCACCACTCGGGCGCGCGACCAGAGGTGGACAGAATGGCAGCGTCATGTCCCACCACTCGGGCGCGCGACCAGAGGTGGGTAGAATAGCAGCGTCATGTCCCACCACTCGGGCGCGCGACCAGAGGTGGGTAGAATAGCAGCGTCATGTCCCACCACTCGGCGCATCATCATAGGTGGGTAGAATAGCAGCGTCATGTCCCACCACTCGGCGCCCACCAGATGTGAGGTGGACAGAATAGCAGCGTCATGTCCCACCACCCGGCGCATCATCATAGGTGGGTAGAATAGCAGCGTCATGTCCCACCACTCGGCGCACCACCAGAGGTGGGTAGAATAGCAGCGTCAAGTCCCACCACCCGGCGCGGGGCCAGAACCACGGGTTTGAATGACAGGACAGCCGACTGTGAAGGGCTGGCGACACGTTACACGTTCGCTGCTGATTGCGTGGCGTTTGTCGTCAGCTCACTCCTCAGACCAGACGGACGTGACGACCTGGTTGCAAATTCAACACAGAATTTAACGGTAGACGTGGAAACCAGAAGCAATGCCTACTCCCAACTCTGACTGGACAGACTAGACATTGACGTGGACGCTGCCGCCGATTGTTGCCGCAGTCTGTTGGACTGGCGGCCACCAGACCACACACCAGCGGTGGCAGTGTACCGCCGCCGGCCGCCCTGGTCTGACCGTGGACTTTTGTCAGCACCGGCTCTCACAACGAGACCGCCGTCACGAAGAAACGGCCAAACCAGTGCCCACCGACGCAGGACTTCTATGAGAAACCGCGCTTGATAAAAAAATGATACGTTTTAAACTTTTGCAAACAACCTCGCCGATAATTATACTGGTGGACCAAATTGATTCTTGTGTACCAAGGGTAGCGGAAGAGGCGGGAACGTGCCGGGAACATGTCTACCAATCTCGTACTTGTACCCCTGGAAAACTAGCAGTTGACACGATGTGACATGAAGTCATCTACAATAAGATTTCGCTAATTATGATGCTGTCGATTAGTTCGTCGAAAAACAAAAATCGCAGTAGTAGCCGCCGGTCATGAGGGAAGAGTCTTAGTTTATCAGTTCGATTAGCTGTGTTAGCCCATAATTAACTTAACATCGCTAGGAAGATCCAACATGTTACACCATGACTTCTCAAATAATTCGAATTGTCGAAGGGAGATGTGAAAAAAAGTGTTTCAATATGGCCGAAAGCGCACATCAATGATTTGATCAATGGCACGATCACATTGAAATGTCGCTAGCATGCACGAGTAAAATGGTCCAGTTAAGTTCCCGTGCAACAGGCTGCCAGTGGATGATGTAGTGAATGCATTCACCCTCCACCATGTATGTTTTTCCCTCACTATTGTCCAACAGACAGCTTTGGTAGCAACCTTGATTATTTTGGGAAGTTTGCTTATTGGGTGGTTCACGGCGCACTTTCTGCACATTCACGGCTAACGGCGCCGCCCACGCTGTTTCGCCGGTGGGCCGCGGGATTGGGAAATGTTCCGAGCGGCGCTAGTGTCGAACCCAGGACCTTTGGTACCCAGAGCCTAACACCTTAACCACTCGGCCATCCCCGCCTCTTATTTTGGGAAGTAATTATGTTTCAGAATGATCAGTTTAATGGAATTGAGGGGTATTGAAAACACTAATTATTCACCTTGGCACGCTCAGTCGTTAACACTGATTAAAGCATACGCCTTATATTAACATGGTACAGTTAATTTCTATGTGACAGTTCATATCAAATTTTACTGATGTTCTGCATGGTGCGGTCGGTAATTAAACCGAATTATGCGTTATAGAATATTCAACTTAAAACGTGTAGCAGCACATATTTCCATGCTGCATATCCTTTACTTTAGCATGAGCTCGTGAGATATTTTACCAAAACTATACTTGCATTTTGATGCCCAATGCTGGTTGAAGCCGGTTATTTCAGTCAGGTCGACATGTGGAAGAAAATAATTTTCACCGGTTGAAACGCTAACACAGCGATTGACCTATATTCATTTTCTCAAAATATCGAGCCTCCCCCCCCCAGCATCAGTATCAGACTCCACTGTGCCTGATAAATTGGCGGAGGAGGAGCCCACTATGGGAAGGCTATGCACAGTGGGCCAGGAGCCAGATCTGGCGCGACATAATTGGTTCAAGTTAGTTGTTTGATATTTTATATATGAAGCATACACCAAGCTATCCCAAATCAACCATGGAACATGGATGTGACACTTGGTACTAAGTTAATATATCCAATGCCCATGCAAGCATAACATTCCAAAATCAGAAACTTAACATGATGGATTGGAAAAGGATTCAGAGCGGTATGAAATCGGCCTGTATTAATACGGGCAAAACGAAGATATTGGAGCAGGTTTCTTTTATTGTGTGTGCTTTTGTGTCCTAATGAGACATTGGCTGTATCATAAACGGGAAAGAAAAATATAAAAAAATGACTTTCGTACAACTTAGCGCAATTCTAATGACTAATACAAATGGCCGCAAGAGGGTTAGGAAATATTCGTCCGAGACGATCTTATTAGTACCGCCTGGTACCGTTATAATTAAAGCATCATCGTATTCTCAATAACATAGCTTTCCGAGACAGATCCACTTCTGCTAGAATTTCCTACCTTGTGTCTGAGAGCAATCGCATGATCGAGGCCGCCCGCCGGTCTAGTGATGCCGCGTGGCCCTGAGTTCAGCGAACGATCAACTCTGGTCGAAGCACCCTAAAGCCCTGAGCCCAAAGCCATCGCATGTGATAAGTCCCAAGCTGATGCATGAAGGAGTGTGGAGACAGAAAACGGTTTTTCTTGCTACTGACAGAAAATCCGTTCACCACCAGAAAGGAGGCGGAAACTAGTTTTTGCTAACGCATTTTAATTTCTGTACTTACCTTGAACTTGGAGGAGGGCGCAGAGTAAGCACAAACACGTCTGATAAGTGCAAGACAATGACATGAGGATCAACTTTGCTCTTTCCATCAGGCATCAGCATTATCAGCAACCATAGAAATGGACTCTTTGGTCACGTTGTTCTGTATTTTATTGTGTGGGCTATCAGCACAAAATGTGTGCATGTAGTTACACACTCACACGGTGTGACTGCGGACAGAACTGAAAAAGGCTGGATACACGCGCTGGCCCCTAGTACAGCTATATCACTTGTAAACGATGTATCGACACGCACAATTCACCGACACTACACTACTGCTGTTGATGTTGTAGCTGTTGCTCATGACGCCTCCACACACACACATGACTCCCTTCCGACACTGCTGTCCCGCTCCCGCTCAGCGGGAGACTGGGATCGTATCACTTCTCACACACAAGGTAGCAGGCTGGAGCAGGACATTGGACCTGCCTCGGAAAGCCACTGTATTGGGGAACACGATGTTGCTAAAAGCATCGCGTTACCTGGCGGTACTCAACAAATCGACCCTACCGAAGTTTTGCTAAGCCACTTCTGTGGTCATTTGCGTGAGTCCTTAGCCAGAGTCTCTCCGGTCAGATACTCACACCCAGTCTCGGGGGAGGGGGGTTGATAGGAACCCTCTCTAATCTTCGAACTAAGCGTAGAACGAAAACGAACGAGGTGTCATCGAAAAGTACTCGACAAATAGGACCCGACACCCCCCACAAAAAAAAAATTCAGATTAGATTTTCACGACCTACATCATGTTTTGGTCCTGAGGGTTCATTTTGGGGGAGTTATTTGGAATCAGAAAAGGACAGCGAAATTGACCAAAATCATAAAATGTTTCGCCACAAAAATCAATTGTTGTCTTTAATTTCAAATTATGAGTTTTCAAGTTGTCTTTAATTTTCCCTTTCTAATGGGTTGAGCAGACAAAAAAAAAGTTGCAAATCAACTTGCTCCAATAAAAAATGCATACTTTAGCCATAATCTTCTATTTGAACTCTAATGGGAAAATGTGCAAAACTAATAAGTAATCAAAAACGGGGGAAAATGACAAATTCCTCTGGTACATTTTGTTCCTTCCCTAAAGATAAGCAAACGCCGAAAGTTTCATTAAAATATCTGTATCCGTTAAAGCGTAACAACTGGTTGAACTTTTTGGAGGTGACCTCATTTGACCTAGAATAACTCGTTGACCAAAGATGACCCGACTTCAAAATTTTGACGCAACATGTCGAATTGATGTGGGAAAGGCATGCCAAATTTCGGCACGCTGCCGCGCGCCGTTCTCTTACTATGCGCGGAAAACCTTAGGGTGGGCCGTTGAAGACCCGCCGAGTTAAAGAATTGCGCTAAAACACTAACAGAAGGAATACAAAAATTATTTCACTTTCATTATAAAGCCATGTTCCCTTCAAACACAAAACACGCACAACATAAGAAACCTATCCCAATATTTTAATGTTGCCCAAATTAAATATAAGCCGATTTCATGACGCACTGATGCCTTTTCCACTGCGGCGGACAAAGCTTCCTGTTTCGTGAATTCGTATGCTTACATGGGCAGATTTGCTGAAAAAAAAACTATTGTCAGATTCATGTTCCATGGTCGATTCCGAACAGCTCGATGTAGGCTTCACATTGATACCGAGAAATCACTGAAGCCAATTATGTCGCGACAGCCCGGGCTCCTGGCCCATTGTGCTGTGGGGCAAGCGGAGGATCGGGCATCATACCGCTGAAGTAGGAGCCGACTGCTACTGGTCGACTGCAACTGCCATCCTTGGCAGTCCGTGGAGCGCGTCACGTGGGTTGGGTGGGTTGGGATGGGATGGGATTGGATGGGATGGGATGGGATGGGATGGGATGGGATGGGATGGGATGGGATGGGATGGGATGGGATGGGATGGGATGGGATGGGATGGGATGGGATGGGATGGGATGGGATGGGATGGGATGGGATGGGATGGGATGGGATGGGATGGGATGGGATGGGATGGGATGGGATGGGATGGGATGGGATGGGATGGGATGGGATGGATTGGGTTGGGTTGGGTTGGGTTGGGTTGCATACCACAGTAAACCCATTCCGACTAGCCGACAGATTCGCCTGCTGTCCGGTTAGTGTAGTGCTAGATTCGCCTGTTGCCATTTTAGTGCGACACTAGATCCACCAGTAGCAAAGGTAGTGAGACACTAGGTCCATCAGTTGTCAAGGTAGTACGGCAATGGATCCGCCAGCTACCAAGGTAGTGCGAAACTATATTCACCAGCTGTCAAAGTAGTGCGACACTAGATCCACCAGTTGTTAAGGTAGTGCGACACTAGATCCGCCAGTTACCAATGTAGTGCGACACTATATCCGTCAGTTGCCAAGGTAGTGCGACACTAGATCCGCCAGCCACCAATGTGGTGCGACACTATATCCGTCAGTTGCCAAGGTAGTGCGACACTATATCCGTCAGTTGCCAAGGTAGTGCGACACTAGATCCGCCAGTTGCCAAGGTAGTGCGACACTATATCCGTCAGTTGCCAAGGTAGTGCGACACTATATCCGTCAGTTGCCAAGGTAGTGCGACACTATATCCGTCAGTTGCCAAGGTAGTGCGACATGCACGAAGGGCCGGGCTCGGTCCGCAGAGCGGGCGCGGAGCCCGCCCCTCCAGTAGCTGACCTGTTGCTGATGACGATTCAGTCGCTTCTCCTCCACTTGGAGGTGCCGCTCCTTGTTGATGTACCCCTGGTACAGCTGCCGCTCCAGCTGTCGCAGCTCTTCATTCTCCTGACGCAGCCGCAGCCTGCAGACAGGGACACACATGTCACACGGGGGAAGGGCAAACTGACGACAGGGACACACTGCACACTGGTGGCAGGTACAGCCTGCAGACAGGGACACACATGTCACACCGGTGACAGGTCACAGCCTGCAGACAGGGACACACCTGGCACACTGGTGACAGGTCACAGCCTGCAGACAGGGACACACATGTCACACTGGTGACAGGTTACAGCCTGCAGACAGGGACACACCTGGCACACCGGTGACAGATTGCAGAGACACAGGCACGGATCTATATTTGTGCTTTGTCATCCTGGATGTGGAAGAAGAAATTCACGTTAACAGAACACGGATTTTTTTCCAGCCTGCAACATCAAAAACTCAACTCGCACTTTCAAGTGAATCTTGGGCACATTATCATACAGATCAGCTCATTGTTAGACAGCACCATCCAATCTCCAAATGAGAAAAATGAGGACAATTGTGCGGAAATGATAATGTTTTAGATGGAAAAATCCAATAATAGCCTGTTTTTCCAACCCGGAACACAGGTCACACAAGGAATGCACCCGTGAGGAAAATATCCCACAGAAAATGCCAGCTCTGTGTGTGCTGCATACTAGCAGGAGAGCCGGATTGCGAAAATAGTTCATCCAATTTCGCACATGCAATGTGTAAGAACGATCGCCTTCGACCGAAATTAGATTCACTTTCACCCAAATGAGGTTGGTCTGCCGAACATCGTGCACATATCCCAGACTTTAATCACTATGCCCAAATAGCCGCCCCGGTAGGTCAGTTCATTGGAGTGCTGGCCTGCATTCACCTCCCCTATTATAACAACACGGTTCGAGTCGATCCACGCACCCGCGTTTAACCCCTGGCTGGGAGGGTTAGTTGGCAACTGGCCCAATTAAGCTGGGGACGAGCTAGCGGCCGTGTAGGTGCACTGATAGCACGTTAAACTCCCAGTCAAAATTATGCCGTTGAACTAGAATTAATTGATAGGGTGGTGGGGTCAGGGTTCACGCAGTGCCAGTAGCCGTTTCACCAATGACACCACACCATACGGACCACCTCCAGTCTAGCAGTACCAGTAGCTAGGTCATCACTAATGACACCTCACCACACGGACCACCTCCAGTCCAGCAGTACCGGTAGCTAGGTCATCACCAATGGCACCCCACCACAAGGACCACCTCCAGTCTGGCAGTACCAGTAGCTAGGTCATCACCAATGACACCCCACCACACGGACCACCTTCAGTCTAGCAGTACCAGTAGCTAGGTCATCACTAATGACACCTCACCACACGGACCACCTCCAGTCCAGCAGTACCGGTAGCTAGGTCATCACTAATGACACCTCACCACACGGACCACCTCCAGTCTAGCAGTACCAGTAGCTAGGTCATCACCAATGACACCCCACCACACGGACCACCTCCAGTCTAGCAGTACCAGTAGCTAGGTCATCACTAATGACACCTCACCACACGGACCACCTTCAGTCTAGCAGTACCGGTAGCTAGGTCATCACTAATGACACCCCACCACACGGACCACCTCCAGTCCAGCAGTACCGGTAGCTAGGTCATCACTAATGACACCCCACCACACGGACCACCTCCAGTCTAGCAGTACCAGTAGCTAGGTCATCACTAATGACACCTCACCACACGGACCACCTTCAGTCTAGCAGTACCAGTAGCTAGGTCATCACTAATGACACCTCATCACACGGACCACCTTCAGTAGAGTAAGTCCAGCAGTACCAGTAGCTAGGTCATCACTAATGACACCTCACCACACGGACCACCTACAGTCCAGCAGTACCAGTAGCTAGGTCATCACTAATGACACCTCACCACACGGACCACCTCCAGTCCAGCAGTACCGGTAGCTAGGTCATCACCAATGGCACCCCACCACACGGACCACCTCCAGTCTAGCAGTACCAGTAGCTAGGTCATCACTAATGACACCCCACCACACGGACCACCTCCAGTCCAGCAGTACCAGTAGCTAGGTCATCACTAATGACACCCCACCACACGGACCACCTCCAGTCTGGCAGTACCGGTAGCTAGGTCATCACTAATGACACCCCACCACACGGACCACCTTCAGTCTAGCAGTACCAGTAGCTAGGTCATCACTAATGACACCTCACCACACGGACCACCTCCAGTCCAGCAGTACCAGTAGCTAGGTCATCACTAATGACACCTCACCACACGGACCACCTCCAGTCTAGCAGTACCAGTAGCTAGGTCATCACTAATGACACCCCACCACACGGACCACCTTCAGTCTAGCAGTACCAGTAGCTAGGTCATCACTAATGACACCTCACCACACGGACCACCTCCAGTCCAGCAGTACCGGTAGCTAGGTCATCACCAATGGCACCCCACCACAAGGACCACCTCCAGTCCTAGCAGTACCGGTAGCTAGGTCATCACCAATGACACCCCACCACACGGACCACCTTCAGTCTAGCAGTACCAGTAGCTAGGTCATCACTAATGACACCTCACCACACGGACCACCTCCAGTCCAGCAGTACCGGTAGCTAGGTCATCACTAATGACACCCCACCACACGGACCACCTCCAGTCTAGCAGTACCAGTAGCTAGGTCATCACTAATGACACCTCACCACACGGACCACCTCCAGTCCAGCAGTACCGGTAGCTAGGTCATCACTAATGGCACCCCACCACAAGGACCACCTCCAGTCTAGCAGTACCAGTAGCTAGGTCATCACCAATGGCACCCCACCACACGGACCACCTCCAGTCCAGCAGTACCGGTAGCTAGGTCATCACTAATGACACCCCACCACACGGACCATCTTCAGTCTAACAGTACCAGTAGCTAGGTCATCACTAATGACACCTCACCACACGGACCACCTACAGTCTAGCAGTACCAGTAGCTAGGTCATCACTAATGACACCTCACCACAAGGACCACCTCCAGTCTGGCAGTACCAGTAGCTAGGTCATCACCAATGACACCCCACCACACGGACCACCTCCAGTCTAGCAGTACCAGTAGCTAGGTCATCACTAATGACACCTCACCACACGGACCACCTCCAGTCCAGCAGTACCGGTAGCTAGGTCATCACCAATGGCACCCCACCACAAGGACCACCTCCAGTCTGGCAGTACCGGTAGCTAGGTCATCACCAATGACACCCCACCACACGGACCACCTTCAGTCTAGCAGTACCAGTAGCTAGGTCATCACTAATGACACCTCACCACACGGACCACCTCCAGTCCAGCAGTACCGGTAGCTAGGTCATCACCAATGACACCCCACCACACGGACCACCTCCAGTCTAGCAGTACCGGTAGCTAGGTCATCACTAATGACACCCCACCACACGGACCACCTCCAGTCTAGCAGTACCAGTAGCTAGGTCATCACTAATGACACCTCACCACACGGACCACCTCCAGTCCAGCAGTACCGGTAGCTAGGTCATCACCAATGGCACCCCACCACAAGGACCACCTCCAGTCTGGCAGTACCGGTAGCTAGGTCATCACCAATGACACCCCACCACACGGACCACCTCCAGTCTAGCAGTACCGGTAGCTAGGTCATCACTAATGACACCTCACCACAAGGACCACCTCCAGTCTGGCAGTACCGGTAGCTAGGTCATCACCAATGACACCCCACCACACGGACCACCTCCAGTCTAGCAGTACCAGTAGCTAGGTCATCACCAATGACACCTCACCACAAGGCCCGTGCGTAGCACGGACCACCTCCAGTCTAGCAGTACCAGTAGCTAGGTCATCACTAATGACACCTCACCACAAGGACCACCTCCAGTCTGGCAGTACCGGTAAGTCATCACCAATGGCACCCCGTCGCACGGACCACCGCCAGCCAGGCGTTCCCACCACACCGGGGCCACTCCCAACTCAGCCAGTGTCGACTGACGGCCAGACAGCAGGCGCCTCATTGCCCGGCTCAATTCAGATAAATGAAGGCGGCCGGCCGGATGGGTGGGCGGCGGCGGCGGGCATTACGCCGCAGTCCGTTGGCCACGCCGTAATCGGATCCGGCGGCGACCGGGGCGCGCTGATGGCAGTGCGCCACCATCGACTTACGCTTCAGCCGAATGGCTCCCGGATGCGCGGCTCACCGCGGCTGCAGCATCGCTAATTACCCATGGAGGACATGCTAAACGCACGACGCCGCCGGGCGCCCAACAGGATGCGCCGACGTCGGCGCAGGCGGCCGGGAAAGACCGCCTACAATCGCATTACCAGAACCGACGGCTCGGTCGGCTGTTTCTGTCTACGGGCGCTTCGCCTGGGGAAACCGGCACACGTGATGACGGCCGTTAACTGCACAGGATGGCCGCACCTGTGGCAGCGTGAGCACCGGCTGTGGCATGGCAAAACAACCGCAGGCATGGCAACAAACGTGGCTTAGCACCCTGGAGGGACAGCTTCCGTGGACGCCGCCAGATCAGTGTACACATTGAAAGACTGCCATGACGCACAGCACGAGGCGAACGGAACAATTTTAAGACGAAACAATTTTAAGATGTAACAGTGGTCACCAGGCTGCCATGCCATTGCAAACAGTACAGAGAACTGCTCGAAATATTTTACTGACGACTAGTCGTCCCCCGATGAGGAATCAAGTATAACATAGCTGCCCTGTTCACAAAAGTGCGCCTGGCGCTACCCTGTTGTCAAGATTGTGCCTGGAGCCACGAATGTGTTATGACTGAATGCTATACACTGATGCGTCTGGTACATATGTAATATCGATTGGCATATATCACCAGCACATATGACGGCGTAACATAAAACAAATAACACTATAAATACGAATATTGCACGCTGCGAGTAAGCTATAGAACTGTATATGCAAATCGATACCGGTCACACGGAGTTATCGAACCTCAGGGGGCACGTACATTATTACATGACATTTGTAATATGACATAACACAATGGTGGCAAGATCGACGACTCGGTGTAGTTCCAAGAGCACGCAGTACATCTTTGGGAGCTAGCAAAACATCTCATTATTTACCCGAGCATATGATTCGTGAACTGGCTTGTTCAAAGCATCCGAGAGGGGACGCTTACGGAAAACATTCGTGAATGACGGGCAGGTGGTTCGACTGCGGCTTCTTCCAATGGATATCGGGTCGTGCATATCACACCATATATATCATGCATCATGAATATTACATCAACCTTCCGACCGTTATGGTTCATATTCAAAAATATGATATGCGGTGGTGGCAGTGTTCGAAGACCCTACGGCAGTAGACAGCGACTGTCCCGTCATGTCTAAACGTGTCCCGGATCCCCAAACTCGCTTCATGTGAGTCTTGTCAGCCCCTCTTATCACACTGCAATAATCTAAAACTGTTCCTAAATGTGCACAAAGGTGGAGATAACACCTTCGCTGTCGCATTGCTAAATACACAGGTCACTGTCCACGCTTGTTGGTTGTAACACCCTATGTCCTGTTATCTTCGCAACCAAGCACATGAAATCCGGGTTCAAATCCCATCCAAAATCCCGCCACGGTCGCACATTTCCGACATCTTGTCCAGTTCCGCAGCACCAGCGGTATACACGGTGCCGACACCCTGTCCAGTTCCACACCAGCGGTATACACGGTGCCGACACCTTGCCCAGCTCCGCGGCACCGGCGGTATACACGGTGCCGACACCCTGTCCAGTCCCGCAGCACCAGCGGTATACCTGGTGCCGACACCCTGTCCAGTTCCACACCAGCGGTATACACGGTGCCGACACCTTGCCCAGCTCCGCGGCACCAGCGGTATACACGGTGCCGACACCCTGTCCAGTCCCGCAGCACCAGCGGTATACACGGTGCCGACACCTTGTCCAGTTCCTCAGCACCAGCGGTATACACGGTGCCGACACCCTGTCCAGTCCCGCAGCACCAGCGGTATACACGGTGCCGACACCTTGTCCAGTTCCTCAGCACCAGCGGTATACACGGTGCCAATACCTTGTCCAGTTCCACACCAGCGGTATACACGGTGCCGACACCTTGTCCAGTTCCTCAGCACCAGCGGTATATACGGTGCCGACACCTTGTCCAGTTCCTCAGCACCAGCGGTATACACGGTGCCGACACCCTGTCCAGTTCCGCGGCACCAGCGGTATACACGGTGCCGACACCCTGCCCAGTTCCTCAGCACCAGCGGTATACACGGTGCCGACACCCTGTCCAGTTCCGCAGCACCAGCGGTATACACGGTGCCGACACCCTGTCCAGTTCCGCAGCACCAGCGGTATACACGGTGCCGACACCCTGTCCAGTTCCGCGGCACCAGCGGTATACACGGTGCCGACACCTTTGTCCAGTTCCGCAGCACCAGCGGTATCATCCACACACGGTGCCGACACCTTGTCCAGTTCCTCAGCACCAGCGGTATACACGGTGCCGACACCCTGTCCAGTTCCCGCAGCACCAGCGGTATACACGGTGCCGACACCCTTCCAGTCCCCACCCCCGGTTTACACGGTGCCGACACCTTGTCCAGTTCCTCAGCACCAGCGGTATACACGGTGCCTCCAGTCCCGCAGCACCAGCGGTATACACGGTGCCGCCTTGTCCAGTTCCCACACCAGCGGTATACACGGTGCCGACACCTTGTCCAGTTCCTCAGCACCAGCGGTATCACGGTGCCGACACCTTGTCCAGTTCCTCAGCACCAGCGGTATACACGGTGCCGACACCTTGTCCAGTTCCTCAGCACCAGCGGTATACACGGTGCCGACACCCTGTCCAGTCCCGCAGCACCAGCGGTATACACGGTGCCGACACCTTGTCCAGTTCCTCAGCACCAGCGGTATACACGGTGCCGACACCTGTCCAGTCCCCAGCACCAGCGGTATACACGGTGCCGACACCTTGTCCAGTTCCTCAGCACCAGCGGTATACACGGTGCCGACACCTTGTCCAGTTCCTCAGCACCAGCGGTATACACGGTGCCGACACCTTGTCCAGTTCCTCAGCACCAGCGGTAAAGTACACGTGTGCCGACAGCGGTATACACCCTGTCCAGTTCCTCAGCACCAGCGGTATACACGGTGCCGACACCCTGCCCAGTTCCGCAGCACCAGCGGTATACACGGTGCCGACACCCTGTCCAGTCCCGCAGCACCAGCGGTATACACGGTGCCGACACCCTGTCCAGTTCCACACCAGCGGTATACACGGTGCCGACACCTTGCCCAGCTCCGCGGCACCAGCGGTATACACGGTGCCGACACCTTGTCCAGTTCCTCAGCACCAGCGGTATACACGGTGCCGACACCTTGCCCAGCTCCGCGGCACCAGCGGTATACACGGTGCCGATACCCTGCCCAGTTCCTCAGCACCAGCGGTATACCTGGTGCCGACACCCTGTCCAGTTCCGCGGCACCAGCGGTATACACGGTGCCGATACCCTGCCCAGTTCCTCAGCACCAGCGGTATACACGGTGCCGATACCCTGCCCAGTTCCTCAGCACCAGCGGTATACACGGTGCCGACACCCTGTCCAGTTCCGCGGCACCAGCGGTATACCTGGTGCCGACACCCTGTCCAGTTCCGCGGCACAGGCGTCATACATGATAGACGCTGGGGAGTGCCGCAGCGTCACTGTCATGACGTCACATTCCGATGCCCCCCGCACTGGCCTCATGCACGGTGAATGCTGGGGAGTGTAGCAGCATCACTGTCATGACGTCAAAATCAAATGAACTTAACGTCAATATCGATGTCTTTGGCTTATGACAAAGATGATGAAGCACATGTTGCATGACCGACGCCAGATTTCCCGGTATGTGGCATCATAAATGTGTAATAAATATATAATTGCAATAAATACGCACGTTTACTGCACCATAACACGACGAAGCGCCTTCGGACACCAGACAGCTCGCTTTAATGGATGCAATGACTTGCAAAACCTAGCTTCCCGTCGTTAATAGCGGATCATCGACAAAACGCGCATCAGGCAGCGACCGGAGCAAGCTGCCTGGCGGCACGCCCGTCAACACCGGAACCCACGAAGGTCACCGGCCCTACACGACAATCCGCCGCACCCCGACACACCGACGTGACTCACATCATTTCAGCGCTGCATATGCGGCGTGATTGTAGCCGTTCGGCCTCCGAAGTAAAAGTGCATGATCAACGGTCCGAAATGACGGCCTGTAGTCCGCGCACAGGCTCAGCTCGCCCTATCAGCCAGCGATGCCGGGCACGATGCCCAGCACGATGCCGGCATGTCCAGAGCCGTGTGCGACACCATGCCAAACTTGAGCCGCACGAGTGTCTTGGCACGATTGGAAAAGTAGTGGAAGCGGAAACGCGTGACGCGCCGAGGGAAAGCTCATCGCCACTTTCTTGAAAGTCGGAACCGTATTTGCTCGCTTGGACGACGCTTAGTTAGTTGTCGGGGTTTTTGGCCGCATCATCTTAAGTCTTCGATGGCCCATTTTAAACAATTACAGAACGCGGCACTGGCGCAACGTATGAATGTTTTCCGCGCACCACAGCAACCCAGTTCGGTTTCTGGGGTCAGATTTCTGTTCAGTATGCGGTGTGCCACACATCTCTGCAAGAGCAGACCCCAAGCTCCCGGTCGAGCCGGGACAGGTAGAGCTGCCTCAGGCTCACCACAGGCGGATGGCTGTTTATGGCGGAGGTCAGCAGGTGGCAGAACAAGTTGACAGAGGCTTCCGTCGGCGGCCCGTCTAGAAGACAGCACGGCACCAGCGTATAGGCGTGTGTGTGGCCTATAGGCGCTGGCCATTGCGGTCAGCGCGTCGAGAGTTCAGGGTGCACGTCTTGCTGCCAGTGGAGCGGAGCCTCACGCAGTACTGATGCTGCACACCACCTCACGTGGATAGAAGAGAAACTTCTGTCCGGACTGGCCCGCTGACAGTTCACATCGATTCCGGCGGACACGACCACGACCACGACCACGACCACGACGACCATGGTCACGGCCACGACCAGTACCACGATCATGGCCATGGCCATGATCACGACCTCGACCACGACCACGATCATGGCCATGAACATGGCCATGACCATGGCCACGGCCACGACCAGATAGTTGGGACCGCGGATTAGCCAGCCGACCTACTTCCTCAGCCGCACCACCTGGCAGAATGGGTGAAGAAATTCATCAAATCACTGGCGAGGCCCAATGCATGGAGGCAACGGGTGCTGTCAATTTCGTCGTTGAGGCTCCTCTCACCGGATCCAATGTTCAGAGGGCAACAAGCCGTTTGGGTCACGGCAAGGATGGTGGGGCCCAGGCCTCACCAAAAGCATAGGAAACTATGCGCCGCCTGCGTGGCAGCCAACCCGAAGGACGGCGGGGCGGTGAGACAGGTGGAAGCTGGCCGGGGTCGACACACCGCCACCGGACCCGGCCGGCTGGCAGCGTCACCCTTCGACACGTGCATGTCACCCACTGCCAGTGCGAACTGGGCCGGGCCGGAGGCGCCGACTCCTCGTCGTAGCTCTTGTCCCAGCTGCTGCAGACTCAAACACGAACACGACGCAACAGCCCTGCAATTGGTGTTGGCTTACGAACGTAGATCAAGGACGGCAAGCGTACCTTCAACCTTACGTGATGCTTGAGGACGACGTGTCCAACATCGGATGCAGATACTAACACGGTGTGCGTTGTGTTTCTGCATGATGCTACGTTACGTTAACCGTCTCTTCTGTCGGATCCTCACACCCAGTCTCGAGGGGGTCGATAGAGGCCCCCCATCTAATCTCCAAACTAAGCGTCACACGAAAACGAAATAGGTGGCATCGCTCGACGAGTGGAGCCAGACACCCTCTCCCCCCCCAAAAAAAAATGCTTCCCCAAATATCGACGTCACTAGGGGCCCTAGAGCTTCACGACTTACATTATGTTTGTGGCTTTGGGGTTTCATTTTGAGGGAGGTTTGAAGAAAAAATGTTCGGAATCAGAAAAGGAAAGCGAAATCGATTAGAGCCATGAAATTTTTGGCCACACAAATGTTTCTTTTGTATTTCCAAATTTTGAGTCTTCAAGTTTTCTTCAATTTTCCTTTCCTAATGGGTAGAGCGTATCGAAAAACGTTGTTCGAAGACATCTTGCCCTAATAAAAATGCCTACTTCAGCCAGAATCTTCGATATGACCTCTTATAGGCAAACGTGCAAAATTAAGAAGTAATCAAAAACGGGAAAATGACTAATTCCTCTCGTACGTTTTGTTGCATCCCTAAAGATAAGCAAACGCTGAAAGTTTCACTAAAATATCTTTATCCGTTAAAGCGTGACGACTGGTTGAACGTTTTTGGAGGTTACCTCACATGACCTTAACTAACTCGTTGACCCTAGATGACCGGACTTCAAAATTTTGACACACCATGCCAAATTGATGTGGAAAAAGGTATGTCAAATTTTGGCGCGCTACCCCGCGCCGTTCTTTCACTATCCGCAGAAAACTGTATGGGGGTCGTCAACGACCCCCCTCGAGATGGCGCGTGCTAATGTCACGATATTGATTTCGTGTCAGTGAAGGTGGGAGGAGTGATGTCAGAAAGGCCAGTTGATGTTTGTTCGTTTTTTAATGTTCCCTTCCATATGGATAATACATATGCAATGAATTTGTATGACATTTATTGTTCGTTTGATGATGATGGTGATATCAGTAGTGTATCTCCTGCCTTTACTAGTTGGCAGTGCTGCTGCGAGAAGTCATAAACGCCAGACCAGACGACCAGACCAGATGTCTGTTCTGGCGATTATGACAGGAAAGATCATATCACTCATAACCTGCAATAAAAAAGAAAAAGTGACACTAATAATGTCAAAAATAAAAATGATGTCATAAGAATCGTCATTGGGTGTGAGTGTTTTTTCTCAATTTTTCATTTTCCAAATGTTCGTTTCTTGATGTGAGTGGCACTGCGTTACGTGACGTACGAGAACAATGTGTTTAACATCGAATACCGATGTCAGCGCAGCGACGTTTGTTGTTTTGTACCAGTGCAGCTGGATTGATTCTGTACTCAATTAATTGCTCCAGATATCAAATCACAATGGCCGCAATTTCAGCGCACTGACGTTGGTATGTTCTGTGCAACAATTCACGACCAATACATCCAGGAAAACATAGCTCGTAAATTGTCGATGTGTGTGTGTGTGTGTGTGAATGTTGCCAATCTGCCACCGTGTGGTGATGTCGGCTGGTTCCGGTTGTTGAGAAGAGGTGTTAGAGGGTGAGCAGCGTAGGGTAGGAAGAGTTAACAGAGGGGAGATGGGTTAGTTGATCTGTCGAGCGATGTTGAAGTAGAGTTGAAATGGTCTTGAAGAGTACAGTTGAGCTGGTCCGGATCGCTTGAATATGTAGAGATGGTTGTTAGTAGAGTTGTTTGACAGCCGGAGATGATGTAGTCGAGAAAAGGTGTCAGTCCCGTCGGTCCCGCTTTGAGGTATGGGGTGTAGTGGAGGGGGTCGGGTCATCGCCATATCTTTAACATTGCAAGAACGTGCTTTTTTGTCTTTTTGGAACGTACCTTTTTCCGTTTTCCTGGTTTTTTTCATTGTCTCTTTCGTTTTTTAACATATCTTTTCTTTTTTTCTTCTTTTTTCACAATTGTTCCATAATGTGTGTAGTCTTGAGAAAGTGGAAGAGATATTCGTGTAATGCTGGATGGTCGTTGTTGAGCAGCGTGGTGAGGTTCAGTGGGATGTTGTGTGTGGTGCAATAGTTGGTGATATGTTGTCTTTGGTTGTTGTATTTGGTGCAGTATATGAGAATGTGTTTGATTGTGAGGGTTCGATGGCATGTGGTGCATTGTGGTCGTTGTTGATTTGGTAAGAGGTATGAGTGTGAGTGCTGTGTGTCCTATGCGTAGTCGTGTTAGTGTCCGTTCTTTGAGTTTGGTGTTTTGGTTAATGGAATGCCAGTATTCGTGTTTGGGGTGTATTTCGTGTAGTTGTGTTACTGCTGTATCCCATGTTTGTTGTATGTGCTCGTTGATGGCCTGTCGTATTGTGGGGTAGTAATCGAATTGGGAGTAGGGACATTGTGTGGTTTGTTGTAATGTTGTGGCTGTTTGCTTCTGTGTCTGCGTGTTCGTTGCCATGTATCTTTGTGTGACTTGGGATCCAGAGAAGTAGTGGGCGTTGTTGTATGGTTAGTTTTTGTGGGTGTGTAGCATTTTGGGTATGAGGGTGTGTTTGTATTTGGTGTAGGGTGTTATGCTCTGTAGTGCCGAGTTTGCGTCTGTGGCTATGTTGTGTTCAAGTTTGGTGTTGTAGATGGTGCAGTATGCCAAAAAGATTGCGAATAATTCTGCCGTGTATGTGGATGCTGTGTCGTGCAGACGGGCACGTAGGATGACCCGCGGCTGTGCTGCGTTCTGGTACAGCACCGCCGCTGCGCCCGTCTGCTGTGTGTGTGATTTTGAACCATCTGTATATATGATGCTGTAGTTGGCGTATTGTGCTATGAATTATAAGAATGTTGTATTTCCATATGTGTATATGTGTTTTTCTGTCTGTCAATTGGGAAGTGTTTGTTGGGTGTAGGTTGTTTCCACCATGCAATGGGTTGTGGGAGTGGTGTTGTTGTGGGGAGTGTTATATCTAGAGTGTTTGCGAATCGTTGTATGCGGCAGCCTATTGTAGTTTTTAGTGATGTAGATCTCATGAGTTTGTGTATGCGAGCTGTGCGGAGTTTTAGTGCCTGGGTGCATGGGTGTTGTTTAGTGGGTTGTGTCTTGTAGTGGTACCTAAGTAGTGCTTCTGTGCGTCTGTGTTTTAGTTCTGGGACGTGGTTATATATATATGAAGGGCAAGATAGGATGATGTGATGAATGCTCCGGTGGCTATTTTGGGGCATTGGTGTTGAAGTGCGTCTAGAATGTTGAGGTTTGTGTAGGCTGTGTTTTCGAATAGTGGGGATCCGTATTCCATGATTGGCCGAATGATTGCTTTATATAGTGTCAGTAGTGAATTTCGATCGCATCCCCAGTGTGTGCCAGAAAGTGTTCGTAGTACGTTTATTCTTTTTGAGACGCGTTTTTGTATGTCTAGGAAGCGTGGCCAAAATGATAGTCGTGGTTCTAATGCGCTACCTATACATTTTGTTTTGGTGATAATAGTATGGGTGAGTTGTCTATTTTTAGTGACTGTAGGTTTTTGTGTCTGTGGTAGCCGAAAAACATACATTTGGATTTGTATGGTGCGATGTGTAGGTTTAGTGTGGCGAGTTTGTTGTGTAGTTCTGTTAGTGCGTGTTGTAACATTGTTAGTGCGGGCGTTGTGCTTCGTTGGATGTCCAACGACCATGCGATGGGTTGGACGATGGATTATATCGTCGGCGTAGATTGCAATTTTGGTCGAAAAGTTGTCGGTGATGACTGAATTTAAAACTAAAATGACGAGATGGTGAATTAGAATAGAGTCTTGCATTAATCCGGTTGTGGGGAATTTGGTGTCTGAAGTGTGGGGCGCAATTTTGACTTGAAATGATCTGTTAAGTAAATAGAAATGTAGGTAGTGTAACAGTCTTCTCTGTATGTTTAGATTGAATAAGTGTTGTAGTAGTGTTGTTATGTTGATGGTGTCATATGCTTGTTTTAAATCCAGGAAGACGGCGACCGTGGAGTGTTTCCTTGCCACCGCTTCCTGGATGTGTGTGATTAGGCAAGTAAGATTGTCGAAACATGATCGATTAGGAAGGAAGCCTGATTGTATAGGAGAGGTTAGTTTTTGTGTTTGGATGATGTAGAGAACGCGCTTTTTTTGGCAAGGCGTTCGAATAGTTCGTGGAAGCAGCTAGTGAGAGCAATAGGGCGATAGGAGGTGCAGAGAGCTGAGTCCGTGTCTAGTTTAGGTATAGGTATGAGAAGAGCATGTAGCCAGGATTGTGGGTATGTATGTGTGGTCCATGCAGTGTTGTAAGTGGCGAGTAATGTGTGTAGTGCTCGTCACTTACAATACCGCATGGACCTGTAAGTGTATGCGGTGTTGTAAGTGTCGACCACTACACACATTACTCGATGCGGCATCACGCATGCGGCATCACGCATGGGCATCACGCAATATGCCCGTTTGTACGTTCGCCATAATGCACCGCGCTGCCAGCATAACTATATGTCCCAACGCCTCTCAGTGTGCGAATGCGTTCAACATTTCGAATCTGGGGAAATTGTTTCCGGAGAACTTCGTTGGCTGTTCCATGAAATGGCTTTATTTTACATTAGTCAATATGTGCTGCCGACATGTGAGGAGAAGAACAATTATCAGGTTGTGGTCCATGATTTTGTTAATTTAAAAAAAAAAACTAGTTTGGCATGGTGGCTCACGTGCTACAACTTCAGATTTCGCTTAGTACATCATTTGCGGCTGCTCTGGTGAAATTGTCTTCGCAATATCACGGTCGAAAAGTGTGTGCATCGCTTTTGACTCTAACGTTAACACGTAAAGAAACAAATGCATTCTTGCAATACATTATTACTGAATGCGTGAAGTAGCATAGCGTTTAAAGTTGGAAGGACCTTGAAATTAATGTTCTCTTCGGGGACGTGCATTCCGTCAAGAATCTACGAATGACGATTGATGGTCTCATGAACATCATCAGACAATTAATGGATTAGGATGCGTGTACCTTGCGCATTTCACCAGCAGGACGTACGCACAAGCCCTCTTACGTGCATTGTGGTCATCCACTCTAAACATGAAATTGGCAACGTGGATCAAAGTGTCATTGTTTTCATTTGTGCGGCATTTTGAACTTCTTTGCCACGCACGTCACGAAAATAGATGTTCAATTATTGTACGTATATACAGAACGGAATTGCATGCATTGCAATTCCGTTCTGCTCTGAACAAGGGGTAACCAGAAATATGCCCCAAAACCTTTTGGCACATCTCTACCGTTTTCGCTATGACGAGGAATCTTGAACCTGGAAAATGTTACAAAATCTAAAACATACGACTACTGGAAGATAACTACGAGCGTAGTTTGTGACGAGCTAGAGACCGCAAAGGTCACCAAGATGTGATAAGATCAAGTATGAATTTGCGACCTCCAAGGATGGTGGGTAGCTGAGGATTCAGCTAACAGAAGGCAACATAAATGATAAATGATTAGCGATCAGAACGACAAATGAGTGACCTACCTTCAGCAGACAAAATGTAGAAGTGATCCATACATAATTTACGCCTGCTCCTTCCAGACTTCACTCGTTCCTTCCAGACTTGCAGGTTCTAACTCGTCCCTTAAACAACACGTATATAGGCATGCCACGATCTACCGATACTCAAATCAGGAGTGCAAAAAGGGAAATGTCATAGGCATGCACAGTATCCTCACATCACACATAACCGCCATGTTCCACGCAATGCCATACAATCCCCAATGACGACTGCCGGTGCATCCGGGACCCAGTAAAAATCCGGACACACCAACCAACAGTTCTCACGTCCTTTCTGGGACAGCGTGGCCATTTTTCTGACGGCGGCAGCGTTTTCGTCAAGACTTAACACGCAAGGATTATTGTCGCCGGCAACCCGCAGTCAGGCGATCGTTTTTAGGCATTACACTAACAGGCAGCGATCCAGGAATTCTGGTCGGCGTGGCACTGGTCTGGAGGCGTGGCACTGGTCTCAATGGATGGCACTTGTCTGAATGGGTTGCACTGGTCTGGAGGAGCGTCAATGATTGACAAACTTCAGCAAGAAGGTAGGGGCTGCATTCAGGTGTCCCCTGAGGAGCGCTTTTGATTGAAAAATCCAACAAACACACTCAAGCGTCCTGGAGAGGCGTCTGTTGAACTCTGAGGGGCAGCTTCGGTGCTGAAAAATGGAGTATTCCAGAATGGCGTCGTTTTACCGTCAGAAGCGCCACATCTGCATGTGAGCGCATGCTCCAGTGTTTGCCTGCCCCTCCTTGGACCGCCCCTGCACACTGTGCTGCAGTCCCGGGCGGTCTGAAGCAGTCGCCGGCACAATCGCCGGCAGCATCGATAGTCGAGCCCCCATCGGAATTCAGGAAAGATCGCCAATCGGAGCCGCCTGGTCCACCTCAACCTTGCCGCGCAAGTGACGAGCCCGCTGACAGCGAGCACCAAATGCGGCCACAAACAACTGTGCAGAGGTGGATCCCAGGTGCCGTGGGGCACCTGGCCATACCCCTCCCCACATCACATGATTTGGAGCAAAATTTGCCTTCATTCACGCTCCGTGGGAAAACTAAAGAATGTTTTTACGGTCAAACTTATGTCCTAGGCTATCCAAATCCGAGGACTTTTTCTTCTCATTTCTGCTATTTGTATACTCTGGCCTCCACATATCGTCTGGCTGGATTCGATCCTACAACTATGTCTGGGCATGTCAAAGTACTCAGGTTCTTTCCGGGACACTGTGGGTATTTTCCATTGTATCCTTAATCCGTTCCGTGTCCAGTGATACAGAATACCGTACAAGGTAGAAGGCTGAAGTTCGCCGATCCTGATCGACCAACCGGTTCCCACTGATGGAAGCATGCCGCTAACTCAGGTCAGTCGTCACCCTGGGAGAGCGACGTCACCGCATGACCCTAAGGGGGCGTCATCTGTTACTCTCACATCTTTCACGCTTGTTTCCCAAGACAAAACGAAAACTGAAATTGAGCTTGAGCTGTTGAAAACCAACATTAGAAGAAGAAAAAATGATGTAGCCGAGGGGTCAAAGGAGCCAAAGCTGCCAACGGCAATTTGCATGTTGCAATGCTAGTGGAAAAGCAGCCTGTGGTAATACTAGTAGTGAGGTGCACGAGGGGCTACCACACACGAAGGACTCCAAAACAGTGGATCATCTTCGATCACAAGATTCAGATGAGTAAAGACATCATCAAGGTTATGCCAAAAGGCAAACCCCCAATTGGCATCGAATAGCTGAAATGCTACTCCAGCCCAATTGATTGGTATCAAACAGGAAACAGATGTGAAAAAGGTTTCAGACGGACAAACATGTGCGAATGACCCGTGTCAATGGTCAGGTAAAAGTTGTCCAAAAGACCATGTGTGGAAAATTCAAGACACAAAACCAGAGGTGAATGTTCCCGACAAGAATTGTGGGGCATCTGGTGATCAAACACTAAGTGGTAAGAAACGGGCCGGGGTCGAGACTTTTGGCCTGATACAACATGTCGCTTGGTCGGTATGGGACTCCACGGGCCCACTCGTCCCCCCGGGATATCGGGACCAAAGAGGCGTGTCGCCCCCTGATCACAACTAGTACCGTGTGGCGGGGGACCTCAGCCTCCAGGACTCTGTCAACCCCGGTGGACGGGCTGAGGTGGAGCGACTATGCCGATAAAACCAAGCGGACGAATAGACCAGGGGAAGCTGGCCTGACCGCTGGCGAAACGAAATGGGCTGTTGTTGCAGCACCGGACGTACAACACACACAGGGACGTTGGCAGCGGACGGGCAATGCGACGGAAACACAGGGATGGACCGTAGAGACTACGAGAGTGCCCGGAAACACCTCCGTGTCTCCACACCCCTTGTCGGGGCGGCCATGGTAACCCGAGGGAGCGTCATTTCCCCAGCCAGCCGGGTTACGACGGCTGGCTCCACTGCGGCGCTCGTGCCGGATGGCAACACCCTCGATAGCTTCGCTCCGAGGATCAGCTCTGGAGCGTCCAACGCCATAATTTCGGTATTTCGACCTTGCACTCCGGAAAACACCAGGAAAGCGGTGAGGTGGGCGGCTGAAAGGGGCATTCCATTGCATGGCACGTCCAGGTTAAAAAAGCGAACTCACAACGCCTGTTCCTCAAACCACCCGCTGCAGCAGGGGCACCGAACGAAACACGGAGAAATGCGACCTCACAACGCCTGTTCTAAATATCACCTGCAGCAGCAGAGGCATCGACGGAAAGGCAGAAAAGCAATGCCAAGCATGTCATCAAGTCAAGCATGTCGCTCTTGGTTGCCGTGGTCGCCCCTTTGCTGCAACCAGTAATTCCAGTTTCACGAGCAGGAAGTCTGCCACGTAGCAGGCATAGCGGGGCTCGACGTGGTGGTCGGAACCGCCCCTCCTCTTCTTCAGGGAAGTGTGGGTGGTGAGAAATCGTGGAGGAGCGCGCGTGTTTTCCACAAATCAAGGCGAATGCCGCACGAAATCAAACAATGCCAGGCAGAGGCAAGTAGATGCCAAAATTGTATGTTAAGCATACACTGGAAAACGTCGCTAAAATTGTGGCAGCGATAGGAAGGCACCAGGTAAGTTGTTTGTGTGCAAACCAATCTGAGAACCAAACATGCGGTGGATTTTGTGATTTCAGAAATGCATTTTATATATATATATATATATATATATATATATATATATATATATATATATATATATATATATCACGGACTAATATGGGTGTCACCTTAGCCACGATCAAACAAAGGCGCAACGTTACAAGGAAGGGCGTAAGTATTTGTTTGCGAAGTAGTGGCAGTCCGCTTTTTGATCTCTTGAAAATGTGCAATGGTACCTCGCTTGGTCGCCAACATAGGCAGCTGTCAACTGTTGAACAGGGTTAAAAATAATGGTTTTTCATTAGGTGTGGGATGTCGAAACGAGCACAGTGGGATGTCAAGATTTGCCATGTAATTTGTGTCATTTAAAATTATTTTGATGTCTTTCAGACTGAAATTTGAGCCCATGGTATCGGTACCTAGAACTGTACCTATATCATTTGCTTTCACATTCATAATTTAGGAAGAGCTATATTGGGTATATGAAGAATATATAACCTATGCTATAGGCTGGTGCTGCAAGCCACATCATATTATAATTAATATCTTTGCCTGAAATTGCGTTGCGAAATGTTCGTGCATCTCCATTCCTTATCGAGAGCATTGGCATGACACTTATACACGAGATACTGTTTGAAAGAAGACGCGAAGACTTCATAAGCAAGCAGGATGTCGATACTTCTTGGAGAAGAATGTCGATTGAGTGTTCAGAAAGTAGTGCATTCAACCCTATTTCCCGAATAATTTATCACTGCTGTTGGACATAGACAGACTTGCAGAACGCATTGCTGACTACATGCTTGAGATCATTTTAGTGAAATAGTGATAACAGCATTATACATTGGTATCTGAGTCTTGTGGTACTTGTTGGCCACAAATGCAAATGTACAACATACAAAGGTGTATCACGCAGTGCTTCTTCATTTCTTCTTCTTCAGGCCCGACCGAAGTGCTTCTTCGCTCCCCAGGATTGAGAACGTGGTCAAAATCGAGGTAATGGCTCCCTTGACATGTTCTGCTAAATCCCCATTTGTTGTGAGAATACAAATAATCATATTTGTTTTCACACACGTGGACGGTGTCTGTGGGTGGGAACGGGGTTCATTTCACGTGTATCTCGGGATGTTTTGTAAGTAGCCAGCAAATTTGCGTCGAAGCTGCTGTAAGCCCCGTGTATTGGCTGTTGCAACACGGTATACTTGATCTACTATAGGAGGATCGATTTACTGAGCGGAGAGCCCACTGCGAAAACGTGCATACCCCGCAACGGCCAGGTCGGGATTGAGCGATACATCGCTACATGGCATAGCCTGACCAATAGCGGAAACCAATACCAACTTGCATTGTCCTTCCACACAAGCAACGTTTTCCACGTGCCCCCCACTGCCCTTATTAGTCCGGGTATGTCATCTCCAACTCTTCCACCTATCATGGCCCCACCAATCAAAAGGATGTGGTGGAGCCTTTGATAGCATGGCCTTTACTCACACCGGTTTGGTACGGTAATCTTTCGCGGGCCTGCCTTGACGGTAAGCCTCATCAGCTTTGAGATAAAGCATCGGAGGTTAACAGTTTTTGTGGCCAATGCTTAACATCATGTTTGTTAAAGAAGCTATTGTTTTTTTCGTAATAGTTATATCGTTGGTGCATTAAGGCAAATGAGCATGGTATGCTGAAATTATTCCTCGAAACTCACCCTGTCAGCTTCATCCTCACAACGTAACGGACGACATATGCTGGCCAAATAACTCAATTCGTCTCAGTTTTCTTCTCCATGCTACCGTACACGTACCCGCCGCCTTCCAACTCTCAACTATCTTTTCCATGCCACCGTAAACATCACCGTCTCCCTCAACTCTCCTCCTATCTTCTTCTCCAGGCCATCATAGACATCCCCGTCTCCTCCCAACTCTCCCCCTATCTTCTTCTCTATACCACCGTAGACATCCCCGACTCATCTCAAATCTCCCCTTAACTTATCCATGCCACCGTAGACATCCCGTCTCCTCCCAACACTCCCCCTATGTTATTCCCCATGCCATCGTAGACATCCCCGTCTCGTGCCAACTCTTTCCCTTTCCTTGTCTGACGTGCCTCCATGAAAATCCAGAAGCATCCCATCGGTTTAGATAAAGTAAGCAAGAGATAAAGCATTGTAGATCAGCGATCAAAATTGTGGCCAACACATTTCAACACGTTTATCGTTGAATTTTATTATCGATACACGACTGTTGGAAATATTCGCAGTAGCTTTCTCCGTGGTACATTAAAACGCGCCCTTCAGGGCCTCTGAAAAATACGCGCACTGAAGGGCGGGGGCGGATTCCCCCCCCCCCTTCAAAGGTCTCAGCTATTCAAGCTGGAGTAACGAAATGCGTAGGGTGGGTGGGTACCGTAGTGAACTCTACTGCGTGCAAATTTCATGACCTTAGGTCAATATCAAATTGTGTCCCATATGTCCAAATGTTCTTGTTTTGAGTGGCTTGGCTTGTCATTGTTATGGATCGCTGTGATTGTGTTTAAATGCTCCAAAATTTGCATCAATGATGTTTTGGAGATTACTAATGTTCCAATGCAGATGCTAGTCCCGGCATTTGACATCAGATCACCTATATAGCAGCACTTTATCAGGTTATTACCCGCTCCAGTTACCGGAAACGGGCCGCCCGACCGACTGCTCCGCCGGGCGCCTCGGCGCATTCGGCTTCGCGAAGAAAGGAGTGAAGTACATGAATAAAGTATGGAAACGCTTAGGTACACAATGACAAACAGTAGTTTTCAGAATGTGTATGGAGTAACATGCAAAGTAACATCAATCGCATGACAGTCATTTGCATTTATGACAACATTCCAGTTGACCAAGTTTGGTTCCATTAATCTCTCATGAACTTGACCTGACTTGACCTCGGTGACATACCATGACCTTGAAACTATGTAGTATAACAATATACACCAAAAAAAGTCGCTAGTGTTGTCAAGAACACTTCCGTTTTACCAATATGCGCGAAGCGCATCAGCGACTATGTTTGTGGTATGGCGCTACGATTTTTTTACTTTAACGGCCCCTAACTTGAAAAAAATAGGGCCGACTTCCGTTTTTCTTCCTTTAAAAAAACGCGCTGGTCATTTCTAAGCAGGCACGCAAAAATGGCGTATATCAACCGTTAAAATCTGGAGTTAGTACGAAAAACCGCACGGGTGGGCGGATTTCGCCCCTCCCCTCCCCTCCCCTCCAGGGCGCGTGATAAAAAGCATGGTCATAGGATGTTCAAACTACGCCTCGAAACTCATTCAGCCAGATCGGTCCGCATCATGCCTGGGACAGCACAACTCATGTAATCCGGATAATGCAACTCGCTGCAGTCTCGCATACTTCTACAAACCGCAACGGGCATCCAGATAATGCAATACGCTGCAGTCTCGCATACGTTTCCAAATCATCATTGGCATCCCTTGGCTCCTCGTAACTCTCCCTCTTTCTTTTTCTGTCCGACCTTCCCCCTGTTTCACTTTCTCCCGATTCAACTTACGTTGCCTTTGTTCATATTTGCGAATAATCCTCTCCATTTGCATCTCATCCGCCTTCTGCCATCGTTGTCCTACAAACATTTGTGAAATTCTGACGTAAATTATTTATGCTCGTAGCCACAAATGAACACTTTGTTGACGTCAAAAATGATCCCCATAGGCAAATATTCTTCAATGTTTTTTACCAACGTTGTCAGCAACTGGAAGTCACTTTAAAGGGACTGTCCCATTACCTTGCATACGCTACCTTACCTTGTACACAAGCGTCAAAAAATAGTTCAGTAGCTAGCATCAACTGCATCTATTCCCAAGTCCACTGACCCTGACCAACAGCCCAGTATAAGGCGTCTGCGGGCGCGCCGGATGAGCGACGTTATGTGACGAAAGCGCAATGCAGTCAAATCTCCTTGCAATCAGTCCTAGGTCTGCTTATACCGCTACGTGTCTTCGATCATCGCGTCTGCAAGCATGTTATGCGCCTCCAAGTGTGTTATGCGCCCTCAAGCATGTTACGCGCCCTCAAGCATGTTATGCGCCCTCAAGTATGTAACGAGTCTGCAGGCTTGCTACGTGCCTTCAGGCATGCCATGCAAAGGTGAAGTTATTTTGGATCCGATGCTTGCACCTAATTGCAGTGTCGTAATTAAGAAAAGCAAGCAGCACCATCGCTCACCGGGAATGAGCCACAGACCCAGGGACGCGAACCAAGCGCGTTACTCCTTCGCCACTTGGAACGGATGGCATGTATCGGCTGCGGTGAGAGGTTGGGATGGATGGCATGTACCGGCTGCGGTGAGAGGCTGGGACGGATGGCATGTATCGGCTGCGGTGAGAGGCTGGGACGGATGGTATGTACCGGCTGCGGTGAGACTGGGACGGATGGCATGTACCGGCTGCGGTGAGAGGCTAGGACGGATGGCATGTATCGGCTGCGGTGAGAGGTTGGAACGGATGGCATGTATCGGCTGCGGTGAGAGGCTGGGACGGATGGCATGTACCGGCTGCGGTGAGAGGCTGGGACAGATGGCATGTATCGGCTGCGGTGAGAGGTTGGGACGGATGGCATGTATCGGCTGCGGTGAGAGGCTGGGACGGATGGTATGTACCGGCTGCGGTGAGAGGTTGGGACGGATGGCATGTACCGGCTGCGGTGAGAGGTTGGGACGGATGGCATGTATCGGCTGCGGTGAGAGGCTGGGACGGATGGCATGTACCGGCTGCGGTGAGAGGCTGGGACGGATGGCATGTACCGGCTGCGGTGAGAGGTTGGGACGGATGGCATGTACCGGCTGCGGTGAGAGGCTGGGACGGATGGCATGTACCGGCTGCGGTGAGAGGCTGGGACGGATGGTATGTACCGGCTGCGGTGAGAGGCTGGGACGGATGGTATGTACCGGCTGCGGTGAGAGGCTGGGACGGATGGCATGTACCGGCTGCGGTGAAGCTGGGACGGATGGCATGTACCGGCTGCGGTGAGAGGCTGGGACGGATGGCATGTACCGGCTGCGGTGAAGGCTGGGACGGATGGCATGTACCGGCTGCGGTGAGAGGCTGGGACGGATGGCATGTACCGGTAGCTGGACGATGGCATGTACCGGCTCGTAGGTGGACGGATGGATGTATCGCTGCGGTGAGAGGCTGGGACGGATGGTATGTACCGGCTGCGGTGAGAGGTTGGGACGGATGGTATGTATCGGCTGCGGTGAGAGGCTGGGACGGATGGTATGTACCGGCTGCGGTGAGAGGCTGGGACGGATGGTATGTACCGGCTGCAGTGATGTGCATCAGCAGCCCGCGCGCGGGAATGCCACCCCAAACATTCTTGTATCAATAAAAATTGGCAGCAATTCAGAGAAGATATTGTGATGAAAATTGGTAGATGTCAAACTGAAAAGAGTAGTTGTGGTTCTGAGCAGGGTGGTAGGACTGTCTGGCAACGATGACCGAGCTACTTTACTGATGTCACCAAAAAAAAAACTCGAAAACCAATCGCTGTTCGGCACTTGGAAAAGTGCTATCTCTGACCATGAAAGAGGAGGTCATCCCATCTTAAAAGAACGGTTCATAAAGAAACCTGGAGAAGCAGAACATGATCTTTCCAGATACGTCATATGATAAGCAGAATCAGCACATTATATTTCATGTACATTCCTAGGCGAATTGTGCAACGCCAGCTCCACCTATACTGGGATTGCAACGACATCTACAAGGCTCTAAGAGTGCCGCCAGGCAATCTTTAGGAGCATGAATGAAAACGGTCGTCTCCCGTAATCTATGCAATTGGTTTGGTGCATTTCCGAAAATCTGAGCAGGATGGATTATATTTATATTAAAGAGAGTATCTGAAAGACTAGAACTTGCATGCGTACCAGGGGGTGGAGATTATATATGACGGCGGCTAAATTTGGTGTTGTTGATGTACAGTATCACTGAAATCGGCCTTTTATCTCATTAACTAAGACATTTCTCACCACGTCTGAGAGTGATAAATGTGTCTGTAAGAAGCAGCTCCAGAGGGATTACCACAGACCAAGCAGAAATACACGCACACATATCACTGTCTCGAACCTGGCGCATTTATCCACCTGGACGTACCTTTCTTTTTCGTCTCTCAGTTTATCGTTCCTGAGCTTGGCTAGCTGTTCGGTGAGCAATATCTCCTGCGACATTCTGGCTCCCTCCGCCTCTCGCTCGTTCAGCTTCTGCAACGTCAACATCGTCTGTCAGCATCCGATTGATATAATGCGTATATAGTCGACACAAAGGGGGGTTGTATATAAATGATTGAGGAGAATCGCAAATGCGTTGACTTGGCAAAAGCCCCAACATTAACGCCGAGACGTCTCCATGCGGTCCTGCGCTCATTGGTGTTCAAGCAAGACATCTGACAAACGTGGAACGCTCCGAAAAACGTCGGCTCCACACCAGCCAAGGGCTGCTGATAGATCAGGGGCTTTTGCGGTTTCAGTCATGAGCTCGACGGTGCGATAGTTCGCTTTTTTATTATTCGCTGCTAACTGCGGCATATCAACTGGACTTTACGAAACAGAAAAGCAGCGACGGCCCATGGAGTGGCACAGTTGGACGCTGGCACAGTTGCGACTTGTCCCTACCTGTGGAGCGTGGACCGCCGGCATGGCCGCGGCTTGCTCCTACCCACAGCAGGCCAGCACGGACTGAGCGGGACCGGGTACTTCCCCTCCAAAGGGTTGGGGCAAGGTGGTGATAAATCATCACGCGACCACCCACGAGACATTCGGGTCGTGATGTTGCATCACCCATAACCCATCTTACAAGGGCGGTGGCAAGGTGGTGATAAATCACCTCGCGACCATCCACGAGACATGCGGGCTGTGATGTTGCCTTACCCATCCATACCCCACCTTAGAGAGAAGGGCACGGCCAGCGACAATCGGCCGGTGAGATCCCCACATGGATACGGGTCACAGGTTTCACATGGGCGGCAGCTGTCTTGTCCGGAGTCGGCCGGCCGCCCACGCCTGTCGTTGCCAGCTGCACCCTGAAAGTCGCGCGGCCGAGAGGGCCGGCGGGAGCTGGCACCCGGTACCGCCGAGGTGTGTCAGGTACCGTGACGAGACAGGACACCGGCCGGCGGGAGCTGGCACCCGGTACCGCCGAGGTGTGTCAGGTACCGTGACGAGACAGGACACCGGCCGGCGGGAGCTGGCAGCCGGTGCCGCCGAGGTGTGTCAGGTACCGTGACGAGACAGGACACCGGCCGGCGGGAGCTGGCACCCGGTACCGCCGAGGTGTGTCAGGTACCGTGACGAGACAGGACACCGGCCGGCGGGAGCTGGCACCCGGTGCCGCCGAGGTGTGTCAGGTACCGTGACGAGACAGGACACCGGCCGACGGGAGCTGGCAGCCGGTGCCGCCGAGGTGTGTCAGGTACCGTGACGAGACAGGACACCGGCCGACGGGAGCTGGCAGCCGGTACCGCCGAGGTGTGTCAGGTACCGTGACGAGACAGGACACCGGCCGGCGGGAGCTGGCACCCGGTACCGCCGAGGTGTGTCAGGTACCGTGACGAGACAGGACACCGGCCGACGGGAGCTGGCACCCGGTACCGCCGAGGTGTCAGGTATCGTGACGAGACAGGACACCGGCCGGCGGGAGCTGGCACCCGGTACCGCCGAGGTGTGTCAGGTACCGTGACGAGACAGGACACCGGCCGACGGGAGCTGGCACCCGGTACCGCCGAGGTGTGTCAGGTACCGTGACGAGACAGGACACCGGCCGGCGGGAGCTGGCAGCCGGTGCCGCCGAGGTGTGTCAGGTACCGTGACGAGACAGGACACCGGCCGACGGGAGCTGGCACCCGGTACCGCCGAGGTGCGTCAGGTACCGTGACGAGACAGGACACCGGCCGACGGGAGCTGGCACCCGGTACCGCCGAGGTGTCAGGTACCGTGACGAGACAGGACACCGGTCGACGGGAGCTGGCACCCGGTGCCGCCGAGGTGTGTCAGGTACCGTGACGAGACAGGACACCGGCCGGCGGGAGCTGGCACCCGGTACCGCCGAGGTGTGTCAGGTACCGTGACGATACAGGACACCGGCCGGCGGGAGCTGGCACCCGGTGCCGCCGAGGTGTGTCAGGTACCGTGACGAGACAGGACACCGGCCGACGGGAGCTGGCAGCCGGTGCCGCCGAGGTGTGTCAGGTACCGTGACGAGACAGGACACCGGTCGGAAAATCAGCACCATATGCATTGTCCCAGAAAATGTTAAACGTAGCCCGGCTCCGCTAAACGTTCGATGCGCATCAGTCTCATGGGCATTGGCGTTGATACTGTCTCATACGATACTGCGTGCAATTGGGCGCGCGATGATTGAGATTAAGATAGCAAAAGGATTCGAAAATGACAAGCTGAACGATGCTCTTCTACTTAGAGCACCACATGTGTCATCAATTTAGGTCAGAGAAGCAAGGGTGTAGGACAGCTAAATGTTAACAACTTCCAGTCGAAGGATGGCTGATCAATGGAATAGGTTATCTGGTGATGTAGAGCTTTTGGGCCGAATCGGCTGCATTGGTGATGTAGCGTCTAGTGATGTAGTTTGGACTCACTCGTTTAATGCACTTAAAAGTAGGGTGGATAAATTGTGTCTGTCCAATAATTATATGTCTGCATTCTTAGTTGTGCAGTAGGGTTATGGGAACTGGGTTGGATTGAGTGAGATGATAATGGGTCTTAGAACATGAGTATACATGGGAAATTAGGCTGGTAACAGGTGTGTATGACAGCAGATGTAGTGACCTCCTGTTGGTATTGATCCTCATGAGACTGGTCATAGGACCACAATGCTGCAGGTATCATTTTTGGGGAACTCAGAATATAGTATTGATTGGCGTGTTTCCGTGTCTTTTTATCACCTGATAGTATCTTCCCTTCATAGGCTTAATCCAAAGGGGCTCCTGTGGCTCTTATTCAGTCTGAGCACTTGACGACTTTCTGAGTAACCTTCATAGCATACCAGTTGGAGCCTTAGCACTTCACGATTTCCCAGACTTCGAGCGTAACCTTCATGGCACACCAGTTGCTTGGCCTGAAACCTGCAGTGTGACAAATCACATAGGTGCATTATATGATGTCTGACAATGCAATTGTACAATACATATGCTCTTTGATAAAAGCGCTCAGACGTGGGAGCTAAAAAGTCGAGCTCATTTGTATGCGTACATACGAATACTAGAGCTAAATATCATATTTGTTTTGTTCCACTCGTCTCTAATCATGTATTTTATTTACATTTCAAGCTGAACTTCTGTGCCCACCGACCTCTGAGGTGAAGAAGAAGAAAATACTGACAAAAATACTGCGACTGTGATGAAAAAGCATCCGAATTGAGTGCCTGGAAAATTACACTTCATATACAGTAGTCCAAGGCAGGAATCTAGCCACGATCTGTTGTACACGGCCTACCGAGCACACCCCTGCCTGTTCCCATACCGCTCCGGCTGCAGTACGAACCTGCAGTACGCGCTGATCCTGACTCAGCTCGCTCTGCTGTGTGTGGTGTTGTTCATTGAGACGGTGATGGCCAGCACTTTCAGCAGCTGTGATGGTCGCCTGTGACAGATGAGTCCCACTTCATGATCAACTCATTGTTCAATACCAACATAATCATAAATAACATCAGCAATCAACACATACAATCATCAACATCAGCATAGCAGTTGCGGTTATACGCGATTATCTTCTGGTAAGTGGTTAGCTTGAATGGTCATACCTGCAATGAAAACGTGTAGACAACTTGGCTACCATATCAAACACAACACTGAAGTATTTCAAGCTAAATATATGATCGCAACACTGGATGAGATCATCCCAGTATGATATTACTGGTATTAGCATCGTGCTGCTGAGCACCTATTTATTGTATGCATGCCGCTCCACCCTTTCCGGTTATCTTGAGTGTAAATAAAAATAGTGCCATAATCCCAGGCTGGGAATTCAGCACAGCATTCAAAGCATTATCCTGAATTGCTGAATTAGATTACACAACTAAGTCCATACTGGCTTTATGCCACGTTTGGCACCAATTCCGGCAAGCATGCCGACTGTCGAATTACACTTACATTCGTGGCAGCATTTCCGCGGGTGCGGTTCCTTGTTCCTTTTACAATGTCTTCCTGCAGCTCTAGATGATTCATATACTTTGCCAGACTGACCGACGCCGCGTTCGCTGTCATTGCTTGGACTTTACCAACGAGTGCCGGCAAAAACCAACATAGTTCTGAAATGGATTGTAGAGATTGGTACATGTCATGTGATGCTTATTAGGCAATATTAGGTGGCAATTGTATGGTTCGGTGTTGGGCATCCCAACCGCAGAGCGTCAACCATTGTTCACACCTTTGGAGAAACGGAGGTACGAATCTCACCAGATGCTGACTATTTAACCTGACAATTCTAACTACCGGCTGGATGAACCAGATTTCGAATACCCGCATTGTGACTGTACGTCGACAACATTATACATCAGCCAAAACTATGTTGCTCATCTGGAATTGCGCTGTCGGATGCTGCAATATGTCAAAACGAGTGAAGCAGGATGTCACAATCAGCATGGAAATAATGGTATGGAAACATTTGCTAAGTCCTGCAAACCCAGTTTTGAGACAATCGCACACACATCACTGCTCCAGCTTTGCGTGTTTCAAGAGATTCCTGATTTGGGAACACCGATATGAACGATAACGATATAAACACATATGCTTTAAACTGGAATTGAATGACATAGCATGTCATAGGCAATCCCTTCACTTGGAGGGTCCGACTGACAGATGGGATGGCAAGATTGGTGGTGCAGCAGCTGGTCAGCTGTGTCAGAGTACTGGCAACAAAGATGCATGGCTGGGGATCCCAGGTGGGTCGGGTCTGCCCTCCCCCTTGGTTTGGGACCCTGCTAAAACTAATTTGTCATTTTCCATATTCAATCTGAAAATACGCCTGAAAATAAGGACTTAGACCCCCTGGGTTTGTGAGAGATTTCCAGCCCCTAACAGACAACCAGTAAATGACCATGAACAACAAGCAAACAATCGGTGAAAATATGCTAGCAGTTTGCCATTTCAGTTTGTATTTGTTCAATTCATCAGGTTGTAATTATAAGTATATCAGATTAAGTGACCATCATGTGCAATCTCACAAGTTTTGACGATAATCCAATCAGTTTATATTAAGCTGTAAGATCTGTTCCACACCAAGAGTAATAATTAAAGGAGTGTATGTAATGAAATGCATGAATCATACTGAAATGCATGTGGCATAAAAAGAGCATACTAGTGACATCATCACCATCATGAAACAATCAACAAAGCTCATAGAAAGTAACCCCCTGCAGAGCAGGCAACCAGATCGTCGGCGTTACCATGACAACGCCAAAGAAAACACGCCGGGGCAAGTGCGGCGCCAGGGGTGGCAGACGACGGGGATCACGGGGAGGAACAAGCCAGGCGACATTGATGAGTCCCATCAATGCCTAATCTATGAAACCTAAATGACTTGAGCTACAACACGACCTTCTTTCTTACTCCCTAGACCTAGCTGTGGTGACTGAGACCTGGCTGCGACCTAGCACCCCCACGCGTCTCATTAACTTCCCTGGTTACCAGTTAAAACGTGCGGACCGGCCTGACTCTAGTGGCTACGGTGGGGTGGTGATTATCGCCAAATCAGCGCTCACTATTACTGTTTTGAATATTTCTACGCCTCCAAACTCGAGCTCCAAATTATAATCACTCTGGACCAAAGTCAAAGGAAAAAGCGGAAGGTATTTCATTCTGGCGGCAATCTATCGACCTCCTCGTAACACTCTACCTGCCTTAAATGATGACTTCGCTGAACTTGAAAGACAGGTACAATTGGCGACACTGAACTTTACCGCACTTTCTACCTCGCAGGTGATCTAAATTGCAACCTTCTTGAAACGGCAAATTGCCCCAGCAAAACACCCGCTTGAGTTCGTAAGAAACTATTCACTTGCCGTGACAGTGAAGCGCCCTACATTCGCCACAGGCTCTTTATTGGATGTCATCATAACAAATTCGCCCACCTCTGTTGACAGACCCAAAGAGAGTTTCTGCCACTACAGTCCCCACAAATGTATCACATGTTCAATTAAAGTAAACAGGCCTGCCTCTGTTAACACCGTGATAGTCACGTTCTTTCGGACGAGTGGACACTTCGGAACTGACCCTTGACCTTCGTGAGATCGACTGGGTCTAGGTCACTGGTCGCATCTCAGTAACTGATAAATGGGACACCCTGCTGAGATTACTGACACCTATTCTCGACGAGCACCTGCCACTCAGAAACATAACAATTTGGAACCCAACAGCACCACATGTTAGCGAAGCTACCAAACATATCATGCATCGGCGAAATGTAGCCTTGCGCTTACAAGACAGAAACACATACAAAGTACTTAACTGGCAGGTTCGATCAGCTATTAGAGCTGACTGTGGGGAAGAGATTAGCAGAAAGATGGCTCAGAAAGGTCCATCAGCTGCGTGGCGTGCTATCAAGCCTATTATCGATACAAAAAAAGGATCTCACAGAGTACCTCAGGTCCTACCTGAGCAGCTAAATCAATATTTTGCTAGTGTCGGACCAAAAGTATCAGCAGAGGTCAAACACCAGGAAACATGCCTGACCACACATCTCCCAGTTGCTGGCTATCGCGCGTCTCTATCAGCTCCTATAAAGTATCACCCATATCTCTTGAACAGCTAGCCAAAATCGTCATAGACATGAGAAGCACAAGTGAACGGGCACTGCATGACTAACGCAGTTGTTGCGCCCCTAAAACCCAATAACCAACCGAGAAGCACAATTGCGTACGGATCCGACGGGATCTGTATTAAGATTATGAAATTTCTGTTCTTTTTTTTGGCGAAGTGCTGCTCGACATTATAAACGCATGCCTGACTACAGCTGATATCCCCTCCACTTGGAAACAGTCATTAGTAACTCCCATTCACAAATCAAATCCTTCGGATCCCTCTAATTTTAGACCCATCTCATTGGTTCCAGTTATCGCCAAGATCACTGAGAGGGTAGTGAAGAAACAACTCTACCACTACCTAAACTCAAACCACCTACTGGCCCAAACTCAGCACGGCTTCAGACCACGCCACTCTACGGAAACCGCCCTTATCTCAGTCACGGACGAAATACTAGCAGCAATGGGCCGTTCGGAAGTAGCTCTCCTTTGCATTCTGGACCTCAGTAAATGTTTCGATGTAATAGGCCACACCAAACTGCTCACTCAACTATAACTCCATGAAATCGATACCGACTGGCTTAGAGCATATATGGGATGTCACACGCAGGCTGTTAGCGTCTTAGATCAACATGTTAACAGGCATTTCTCCTCCTTTCTTCCAAGCAACATAGTTGTCTTTCATGCTCATCATTAGGTCCACTTCCCTATTGCATCTTTTCGAACGACCTCGTTTGCACGTCCCGGTAGCACACGTCACCCAGTTCGCAGACGATACCCAGGTCCTCATCTCCGGTCAGAAATCTGATCTCCCAAATCTGGTAAGTCAGATGGAGACATGTCTAAGCTAACTCTACGACTACTTCCTGGATAACGGCTTGAAGGTGAACCCGACCAAAACTCAGCTTCTTACTCTTGGATCGCGTCAAAATCTGCGTAATATTACCCGATACGAGTGTGCTTTAGGGACGTCGTGATAGATGAGTCATTCGTGTAAGAACCTTGGGGTGACATTTGATCGCCACATGTCGTGGGATTCCCATGTAGCTGCTGTGGTCCGCAAGTGCACTGGGTTCCTTCTGGCCCTGAGCCATCTGCGTCACCATCTACCAACCAGTACCCTCTTCACTATAGTCAATAGCCTAGTTATATCCAATATCTGATACTGCATATCTGTTTATGGGAATGGGTTGTGAGCAAATATCCACAGACTAGACAAGATCATTAACTTCGCCACTAGTCGTGTCAGGTCTATGGAAATTTGATCACATTTCTGATGCCTGAAACGAGTTGGGTCTCCTCACTGCAGCTGATCTGCATCTATTTCGCAGTCTCACTTTGCTCCACAAGATCATTCTGACGGTGAGCCTAGGCACATTCCCGGTCAAATCACTGCAAACTCTACCCTGCTAAATCGTCATTCACATGCAGATGACCACCTGCACCTGCCAGCCATGCACAGGGAGGCTGGCTGCAGGAGATTTCCCTACTCATCTGTCTTCCACTACAACAAACTTCCTACTGAAACAAAAACATTGAGGCTGTCTAACTTTAAGAAACATGCACTAGTGTATCTCCATGAACAACACTATTCACACAAAAAAACTTACACTATGGATATGTGTACAATATGACGTCACCCTTAGGCCATTGCTTTTCTATCACTTCTACAAACCACTTGTGTAAGCTCATGTTGCAAGTATGGTGTATGTAGTGTGGAAAGTGATATGGATATTGTAGTATGTTGGCATATGGCATGAGAATGTTTGTTGTGCATCTGCTACCACTATTGACCACAAATCTATCCTTTCCTTGTAAATATCTGTGAGTTATACCCAGAATGTCCATAACAGCCACTGCATGTGGAGGGCATGTATTGTGAAATACATAAATAAATAAATAGCCCATCAATAGGCATTATCCATATGCATTAGCACATTTTCTACACCACTTAAATTTTACATCAGCCCGCTTTCCCCCAAATTTACAATAGCAAAAAATGAACCTCACAACACTGACTGCATTATTAAGGGAATGTGAGATATAATACATTATACATTATATACATTATAGGGATATAATACAGGCTGGTATATGATGTGGCATAAATGCAAGTTATTAAGGGTAATTTTATTCTTCTGATAGACAAAGCCCTGATAGGCATCTGAAGTCCCTGGATGTGCTTTGTTATCATGTTCTTTATGTTCTGTATAGCCTTTAAGATCAAATGGAGCAGTTCAGACTCAATCACCATGAACTTGGGAAAATGAAAATGGAACTTGCATGCTGAACCTTAATTGATGATGGCACAAATGGCTTTCAACTATCAATCTGTATGCTGGAGTTACCTTATGGATACTATTTGCCCTGGAACCATGGATGTTTTACTCTTATAGCATTCTAGTTTGGAAGATTTGCTAAGGAAGCATTTGAGAAAACTGAAAGTTGCAATCATTGCAAGTTTGTTTAACTGGAAACATCAATCTAACCAAACCCAACCTAGCCTAGACTAACCTGCTTTTGAAGAAAAACAAAATACATAGGTAATTGAAAATATATACTTTGATTCCCCTAAATATTAAAACATGAAAAAAAACATAACCTAGCCTATGCTAGCCTAATATCTTTGTTTCCTTCATGGGGGGTAAAATACCTATCAGTAAACCTTGTCTCATGAACACCCTAAACCACAATCATGCCAGATTTCCTGAATCATATTCAATGGATATGTGGAGTTGACAAGTTGACTTCCAGACAAGCTGCCAACCTGCAATGCAATATTGATAGTAACTTTGAAATGAGTTATTGTGTTTGGATGTCCACAACACAGGTCTTACACACAGTTTAGTATGATAATACCCCTAAACCAACATAATATAGTCCATTTATTTGTTTTATGGAGACAAATGTATGAAACAACTTGTCTTGCTATCACTCTAAAGTACGGTAAGAACACAGTAATACCAAAATCACAGGTTAGGTAAGAAATGTATTAGGCATAAAATTACCCCCAAAACAAAATCTGACTTACAAGTCATTTACCTCTACCCCACACGGAACAACAGCACGATGAAAAGCATTAGGGAATGAAAATAAATTCCGCTAAAGTGATATTTGTAACGATTTTTTTCCGAACAAAAGCATGCCGTCACAATGCCGAGCAACACACCTCGATAATTACGTGTTCAACGCGATATGCCTATACCCTCATATTCATGTTTACCGCGACAATTTGTCTGTACAGCGCACACATATTTCGTAGGGAACGCCGCATGTTTACAAGTATTAGGGATACCAAATGCTGGAATTCTGTAGAGGAATTTCAAAACCTCCGAATGAAACCACCATATTTCGGATTTACATGTCGGAGCTATCATGTTTTCGCGGATTGATGTTTTGAAGCATCGCGAACTATGAACGTTTGGTTTTCTGATGTGGACTAATTCCAGAGTATTAATAGTTCCCATGCATTCGTGATGAAACCATGTTCCGAAACTTTTTGGAGACATTTGTGTGGAAATTGCATCAATAGAGAACTCCATCTATGCAATTTGCATACCAATTTGCATACCAATTGCATACCAATATAATACCACTGCAATCGTACTGCATACCTATGTAGGTTTGCAGTACGATTACATCGATGGTGAAATTCTACTGGAATATAATTTTTCGGGACCCGCAACGAATAGAGGTGAGGCATGGATGAGCCAGGGCAGATGCAGAAATTGTAGTGAGGTTAGGTTAGGTTAGGTTAGGTAGCTCACTCTGAAGTGTAGGTTAGGTAGCTCACTCACTCGCTTCACTGTCGTCCACTCGGTATGGAAAGGGAGAGCTTCCAGAAAACGAATGTTTCAACGGACCGCACCACGAGATCGAAAATGTCTGCACAGTTGGGCGAGTAAGTGTTTGGAATGAAAATGTTTTTATAGAGAACCGGAAACAGTTCGATCAGCATATTTGCAACGGAGTCGAAAGTTAGAGGGACTTAATCAGAGAAAAAAAGGATTAGGAGGTAAAATGGCGGATGTGTGATGCTATGCTATGACGGTGACAATTTGTCGCGACTGCTTCGGTAATCTCACACATGTTATGTCGTATTTTTTCGCTTGAGCACTATCCCTACCATATAGTTAATACGCGCGTTTGCATGCGACGGTTTTATATTGGGTTCGCCTGCTAGATTATTCCATGAGTGGCTAGCTTAGCTCGGTTTCAGGTATATATCGCCTTGCAGCTTAGCATTATTTGTTATATTATCGAGTGTGAGGAACACGCGGAGCAAAGTGAATGCACTGAAGAAAGTACGACGTAGTGCTGAAGTTTTATGCAGATTTAATATGCATATGGTTAACCCGTCCCTAGTTTTCATCAGCATCCATATGCATACATATCTATATATACCTATATATATATATATATATATATATATATATATATATATATATAATGTATATATATGGGTATATATACCCATATATATATACATACGCATATATATCGCGCCGCTTTCAAAATAGAGAGTTTCGAAGTCAGGAGTTTCGGAAAGTGGAGGTGGCCCTCAGTAGGTAGGTGATAATTTTCAGGTACCCCACTAGCTGCCCCCGAAATTTAGGCCACTGTACTGGGCGTCCACGCCGCGCAGAATAAGGATATTTAATCGTTAAAAATCGGATGATATTAAAAATGACGTGCAAAACTATCCATCTACGTTTCTAAGCATATCTATGGAAATAAATTGGCTTAAATAGGGCCACATAAAACTCGATATTCACGGGTCAACCGATTTCGGTCATCTCGCCGACAAAGCCTAATGATCCGTTGCGTATCTAAGTGATGGGTTTGTGCTAGACGTTGTCTTGTTTGGCCCCCATGGGTGAAGTTGACGTTTTGAGATATACGAATTGAGTTCTCACAGCATCGATGTATTGGCCAAAATATGGTTATTAACCACAATGGGGCATCTCCAATGCAAGTTAATCCACAACAATCACCATGGACTAACAATCTGCCATATCAGTTGTAGGTAGCAACTGGCGAACCAGATAGTCACCCGCCAAAGGTCACCACTCGGTCATAGTTAGTTACTGGGGCTTTCCGGTGCTTCGACCAGTCATTGATCATCGCCCACCACTAGGCCAGCCACAAGTGGCATCATCTATGTCATAACGGGTGTCACCAGATACAGAACGACAAGGGAATCTCCGAAATAACCTAGAAGTATGCATATACGACTTTCAGAGCATTCATGAAAAAGCAGTAGCAATGATGTTTTGCACGTAATACTTAGCAACAACACATAGACTCAATTACCAATTGATGTCGCTTGTTGTCTCATCACAAATACCCAACGTCTCATCACAAACACCCAATGTTGTGATGCCTATTCAGGCGATGTCTTGCTGCTGGGCATTATCCCACAGCGCGTACATTGCTGCTGGTCATTGTCATCTTCAAATCATCAGGGCACAGATGACTCATCCTCTCAGGTGAACCTAGTATACCCCATTGCCTACAGTATGACACTATGACAGCCTGTGTGCAGAGGTGCCTGCAGCGAGCACGGGTCACTGCGGGTGCCGCAGTCTGGCCACCAGGCCCAGCACTGACCACTCTGCCTCCGACCCTGTCCTGCGTGAGTCTTCTCCCCCTCTGTCTGTCTGTCTCTTTCCCACTCTCTACATCATGGCGCACTACCGCGCGTCAGATTTCCTCTCTAAGTGAGGCCCCCAGGTCGCTGATAGCAGCTCCGGCCGTCACGGCCCCGTCACGCGCCACAGCTTGACGAGGCCGTCGTCGCCGGCGGACGCCAGCAGGCCGGCGTCGATGGGACTCCACGCCACCGAGTTCACGTCGCTCTGGTGGGCGCGCGGCGCGCGGGCCGACAGCGCGAACGCCGCCTCGTCACCGCCGCCGGCGGCGCCGTCGTCGGCCGGCTGCTCGGCGAACACGCGCAGCCCGTTGTCGCCGCAGGCGGTGGCCAGCAGGCCGGTGCGCGCACACCACGCCACGTCGTACACGGCGCGCGGGTGGTGGCCGCCGAGCGTGGCCACGCACAGCCAGTCGGCGCCGCCGCCGGAGCCCGATGAGCGCCACACGCGCACCGTGCCGTCGTCAGAGGCGGAGGCGAGCCGGCGGCCGGCCGCCTCCCACGCCACCGACCACACGGTGGACGTGTGGCCGCGCAGCACGGCGCCGCTCGTCCAGTCGTCGCCGTCGTCCCAGTGCAGGCGCACCGTGTCGTCGTAGCCGCACGAGGCGAGCCGCTCGTCCACCGGCGACCACGCCACGCGCTTCACGTCCTGCGTGTGCGACATCAGCACGGCGGCGCACTCGAAGTCCAGCTCGCGCTCGTCGGCTACCTCCCACAGCCAGACGGACTTGTCGCGCGAGCAGGTGGCCAGGTAGCGGCCGGACGCCGACCACGCCGCCGACTTCACCTCGCTCTCGTGGCCCTCCAGCGTGGCGGCGCACTGCCACGTCGGCGCGCGCTGCCACACGGCCACCGTGGCGTCGAACGAGGCGGACGCCAGCAGGCGGCCGCTGGGCGCGAACGCCACGGCGCGCACGGTGCGCTGGTGCGCGTCCGCCAGCACGGCGGAGCACGCCCAGCCGCCGCCGCCGCCGCCGCCGCCGGCCGCCCACAGGCGCACCGTCTTGTCTGCCGAGCAGGAGGCCAGAGTGCCGCCGACCGGGTCCCAGGCCACCTGCCACACGCGGTCAGTGTGGCCGGCCAGCGTGGCCACCAGCTCCAGCTTGTGAGACATCTGGCGAGGGCACGCGTTTGCAGTGGTTAGTACGGCCGTGTTGGTCCGCTGGAAAGTGCTTCAAACGCGTTTTGCTACAATTGTCTGTCCAGCAATCTCCAAAATCGATGGGCAGTAGACACAGGTAAATGTATTGATATAGGTACCACCCTCAATCCTGCAAGAAGACAAACACCATAGATGACCAGCAAGTCAAAGATATCATAAATTGCATACTTTTCCCGACCTCAATGTAGGCTCAAGTTCTCACAATGTAGGTTAAGCATGAGGGAAGATTGTGGGAAGAGGTCTAATGGTATAACATTGTGATGGGCCCCAAAGTCAAATGAGCCATTCAACAGACTAATGGACTCCCAGCATTCCAAGGGGGTCGCTGACACATAGAGGAACCCACCATTAACTAGAACCCAACACCTTAACCCTTGCTGTGTTGGGGTCTCTTAAGATTGTTTTTAAGATTGTTTTTGAGGTTGTTCCATGATATCAGCTTAATGAGCAGACACAGAGACACCAAATATTCAGTAATTTAATACATATCTCATATCATCAAAGGTAGTGATGTTCTAAAATATGCAGTGTTGTCAATCAGAGTAGTTGCAAGACATGCACCAAATTCAGAGCATGCTGTACTTTCATCAAGAGGAGCAAACCCCCATCTAGAAATGCTTGGCAAGGTCAAGGTCACTGATGTTTAGTCAGGTCAAATTCATCATATTTTTGCCATATCCAGTGGGGAAATTTCAATATGGGGGTAATTTATCACTCCAAAGATGATAGAATATGAAAAGGCATTATGAGTTAACCAATGTCTGGAAGGTCAACACCATCAGGTCAGGTCACCCCTGCTTTAACCTTTCTTTTGAGTTGCTTCCTAAGAAGTGAGCAATTGGGTGAAGGCTGAAGAGGTCAGTTTATCCATTTGTGCATTGTTCCAGTGTGGCCTGGGGTTAAGTTATAATGTCAGAAGCTGGACAGTTTAGGAAGATATTTCAGTTCTTCTTGCAGCGTAATTTCATACCACAACAGTGGTGTTCCAAATATATTTACATCTTGAGATTACTTCATCTGACCATATGGCATGACCTGACCTAACCTTAAAATTTTGGGATGTCAATGAGATATCAATATTTTGCTTCAATGGTTCTGTTGGAAGGAGTTAAAATACATTTGCCAATCACATTTGTTGTGTCTATCATGCATATTTGTATAATGGTTTGGCTAAATTTGTTTGCTATAATTGTAGGCATATTATTTTTATGAGGTATATATGTTCCACTCAAACCCACTTCTTTCTGTACACTCCTCCATATTTTGCATTGCATTGTCTGCATTGTCAGAAATGCACTCTGGTGTTGATATGGTACCTATTTGAATAATTTTATGTCCTTTTCTTAGTGTATTTACCGGTTCCTGAGATGTCAGCAAGAAGGTAGGGACCTAGACCTGGGTATCATTGCAGCTTAAGGTAACTACAGTACAGATTTTACACACATTTTATGGTAAATTTGCCTTAAAAGGTTTTTTTTCTCTTCAGAATGTCATGTATATGAAGGTGACTAAGATGATGGGACCACTTAATTTCTGTGCAAATCAATTATTTTTTAGTTTAATTAATTTAGAAAAATCCTACTTATAAAATCTAAACTAATGTAACCTAACCAAACATAGCCCTTTCATTTGCTTTATGGAGGCAAATGCATGTAAAAACATTTCTTGTTACCACCTTAAAATATAATAAAACTGAAGTTTCCATTTTTAGAAAAGAAAACTTCAAAAAAACTATAATTTTACTTCTTCAAAAGGAGCTTAGGTTAGGTTCTGTTAGGCTGGGTTCTGTTACTCTTTTAATTTTGAAAATTGTCTGAAAATAAATTGCACATTTTTTCTAACCTTGTTTTTTGGATTTTTCCCAAAAGTATGTTTGTTTGTTTGTTTATTGCTTGCTTCACGATGCACTTTACGCACATTCACAGCTAATGGCGCTGCCCACACTGTTTCGCCGGTGGGTCATAAAGTCATAAAGTCATAAAGTGTTAAGGCTTAATAAGGGCCACAAGGGCCCATCTGGGTCAAGCCTGTCTAGAAGATATTAGAAAGTACATGTTCACACCTATCAATTCCAAACCCATGCAATCCCTCCGCCTGTGCCACCACAGCCAATCTCATCAGTATGACATCGCAAAGGAAGTTGCCAAATCCACTGCTAGGTACACCCCATATAGTACAACATAATACTAGCATAATGTTATACCCTATATAGCTAGTGAAAATACTCAATATCCCATGCATCACAAGTTAGGGTGTACCTGGGTGCCAAAGGTAGGTTAGGCTTGGCTAGGTTAGGTTATGTTGCACTTTTATGATACATTTTTTACATTTCTTTTCATTCTGTTACCTATCTCCAAGCCTCTGTTTGGCATAATTTTGCTCACAGCCTGAAAAGTAAGCATTTGCACAGAAAATAAGTAGTCCCATAATCTTGTTCCCCATCATAAGCATGGTATTCCAAAGAAAAAATCAAATAATTTTGTAACACCTTTTAAGGAAAGTTTAACTACTTTACCTCCATGAAGCATACAATGGGGTTAGGATTGGTTAAGATGGGTTAGATTGGGGTTTTGGTTAGTTAGTGCTTCCAAAAAATTAGTATTTTTATAAGAAGTTCTGACTAGCTTAGGTTTGCTTGCTTGTTTTTGAGGGCTTGCTTTTAAGTATTCAGGGAGGGCTGATTGACAGATTTGGTGGGTAACTGGTTCAGTGTACAGAGTGCAACCAAGAAGGGCCCTTGTGGCTCATAGTTGCACTACCATTTCATGTCTATGTCTAGGTTTCATAAATACAAAAATGTAGAGAAAAAAATGTTGGAAGATTTTCAATTCTTAACACAATGATGTTATTTCCTGTATATGAGGTTAGACTATGTATATGAGGTTAGACCAAATCCAAGCCCCTTCATGGGTGCTATTTTTCCTCCCAACTGCAAAGTATGCATTTGCAGAGGAAATAAGTGGTGGCACCATATTCACAATATTCATAGACATGGCATTAGAAAAAGTAGTTCCAAAAGTCAGATGATACCTCAAACTGCACATCTACCTTGGTAAATTTGTACTTTAGGGTGTTTTTATGAATTCTAAGAATTCATCATTCCAGTTTGATGCTTATCAATGTGGCCAAGATGATGGGACCACTCATTTTCTGTGCAAACGTGTGCTATTCAGGCTTTAAGCAAAATAATGCCAAAGAAAGGGGTTTTGAGTTTGGTGACAGCACAGAAAGAAATGCTATAAAAACACAGCTCAACCTAACCTAACCTAGCATAAGCTGCTCTTGGAGAAAAATAACTTTGGAAATCATATTCAAATTAAGAAACCAAAACTAATCTAACCTGTCCAAACCTAACTCATTTGTTTGCTTTATGGAGGAAAATGTGCAAAATCGCGTCTTGTTAACCTAAAGCACAATAATAGGTACACCGAGGTATCGTTTGTAGTTCCTGAGTTAATTACCTACTTCTTTGGTGACCTAGCCATTTCTTTTATCATATATTTAACATCTTCAAACTCACCTCAGCCTCACGTATAACGCTACCTAAGTAGCACCTAGGTAGGTAGGTAGTTACCTAAATTACTACGCTACTTCGGTTATATAGCGGAAATTCGTTCCGGAAATGTTCGCAACCGTTCCAGCGTTAAATTTCTCATGCAACCAATGACAGATAGATGCTGGGTACTAAGACTAACGAGTACAACGGAGCCTAGTAGGTTTTCTAGTTCCAGCCCAAGCGACGTAAGCAGAAATGTGCTAGATTTATAGTATAATCTATCATGATTTTGGTATGTATGGTGACGTCAGGTAAACATTCAAAATCGTTTTAAAACCTGGCTAAAATTCATCTGTGGCGCAGTGATGACATGAGAGTGTTGTTTGGCATACGGTGCTTCTGATTGTTGGCGTGGGTTTATGAGGCTGAGGAGCATTGTTTGGGTTCATGGGGTATTGAACATGCTCTTAAGTTTGGTGCAGAATTTCTTCAGCTCATGAGATACAACAACCTTCAACCTGTTATCGTTCATAACGCTTAAAGTTTCACGAACTGAAATTGGGACCATTGCTTAATTTACTAAATATGAACCTAAGCTTACCGGTAAATGGATCCTTTAATTCGTTTTATGAACCCTTGGAATGTATCATTCTAATGCAATGTTTATGAAGGTGACTAAGATGATGGGATCGTTCATTTTCTGCGCAAATGCTTACTTTTCAGGTTGTATGCAAAATAAGAACAAAAATATGACTCATTTAGGTAGTAGAACATTCAATGAAATGTAGACAAAAATTGAGCATACCTTAATCTAACCCATCATAACCTCCCTTTGCAGAAAAGGCTTTGCTACCTATGTCTTGGAATATTACAATCTTAAATGTGCAGTGAACTCCAGATGAAAGCAATATATTTATTTATTTATTTATTTATTTATTTAACAATACATGCCCTCCACGTGCAGTGGCTATTACGGACAGTCTGGGTCACAGATATTTACAAAGAAAGGATAGATTTGTGGTCAGTAGTGGGAGCAGATGCGCAACAAACATTCGTACACCAACATAATACAATACCCATATCACTCTCTGCACTACACACACCGTGCTTGCAACACTAGCTATAAACGAGTGGTTTGTAGAAGTGATAGGAAAGCGATCTGCCATCCCTGGCGTCGCGCCTGCCCCGGCGTGTGTTCTTGGTGGGCGCTGTCACGGCGACGGCGACGTTCCCCTCGTCTGGTCTCTCGCTTGGGAGGGGTGGCGACTGGCGGGGGCGTCTAAGGTCGAGGCTTTGATGACGTCACAGTGATGCGGGCGCTCGACGTCGCAGCCCTGTTCGGCTGCGTGCGCGTTGCTGATGGGGGGACGTGATGGTATTTGGCCAAGGCGATGGTAGCAGATCCGTATGTATGGTAGAGCTGAAGATCGAAACCTGGTAGAGCTGAAGCTAGACGATAGGAGGTAAACGATCACTGTTGTTGAAGACACAGGAATTCCGAGCGGCACCAAGTCGTCAGTGAGATAATTTCCTTCTCAACCGCAGTGTAGGAAAGAAGACGGGCAGTAGCTGATGCTTGATGGAAGGGAAGTCACTATGGAGAAAGGCGCTGTCGCTTCTGCACTCACTCAGTTTTTTTTTCTGGGTCCAGTCACTGCTGTGTAAAATAGTAGAGGAATAACCAGCAGAAAGTCCACCGAGTCCGGTCACTTCGCACACGTGTAGCGTATAAGCACGCCGGTTTTGTTCAATAGTTCACTTTTTCTTCTTCTTTTGCTCGTACACTTTTCACTCTTTCTGTTCACTTCCCACTCACACCTTACAGTTTCACACACCTTGCATACAGAGGCAACAAAGAGGCAGAGGAAAAAGGTTGGGCGAGCGGCCGAGACGCGTCTGCTCGCGGCGCCGCGCTCAGGCCAACTGTTATGTTATATACATGTTATGACAGATATAACCAGATATAACAGACATCTCATCGAGGTCTTTAAATTTGTCCATGGTCTGGAGAGGGGATATCTTGGGGAAATGTTTGAATTGAACAGAAATAATGCAATTAGAGGTCATAAATTCAAAATTAAAGTTAACCACAGCAGAACAAGGTTAAGGCAGACTTTCTTCACCAACAGGATAGTAGAACACTGGAACCAGCTGCCAGAAAATATTGTCAGTAGCAGCACATTGAACATCTTTAAAAACAGCATAGACAATCATTATAAGAATATAGGGCTTGCTTTTCATAAAGACATAAAGACATAAAAACATGAAAGATTAGTGCAACTATGAGCCACAAGGGCCCTTCTTGGTTGCACTCTGTACACTGAACCAGTTGCCCACCAAATCTGTCAATCAGCCCTCCCTGTAATACTGAAAAGCAAGCCCTCTATTCTTATAATGATTGTCTATGCTGTTTTTAAAGATGTTCAATGTGCTGCTACTGACGATGTTTTCTGGCAGCTGGTTCCAGTGTTCCACTACCCTGTTGGTGAAGAAAGTTTGCCTTAACCTTGTTCTGCTGTGGTTAACTTTAATTTTGAATTTATGACCTCTAATTGCATCATTTCGGTAAAATTCAAACATTTCCCCAAGGTATCCCCTCTCCAGACCATTGACAAATTTAAAGACCTCGATGAGATCTCCTTTCAGCCTTCTATATCTAAGTGAAAACATATTCAATTTCTTCAATCTTTCCTCATATGCCAGGTTGCTTATGCCATTAACCATTTTTGTAGCCCTCTTTTGTACTCTCTCTAAAAGCCAACAATCTTTTTCATAGCTAGGAGACCAAGCTTGGATGCAGTATTCCAAATGTGGCCTGACGTATGCACAGTAAAGCTTCCTGATCACTTCCTCACTTCTGTATGATACATTCCTATTTATTGCCCCGAGCATTCTCAGTGCCTTCTTCCTGGCTTCCTTGGTCTGTTCTGATGCCCCCAGATTTGTGTTTAGAATAACACCTAAATCCTTCTCCTGTTGAGTCACTGATAGCACTTGGCCACCCATCAAGTATGGAGCCTTCATATGGTGCTTACCTACATGCATGATTTTGCACTTATCAAAGTTAAATTGCATTTGCCATTCTTCGGACCACTTCACAAGTTCGTCGAAGTCTTTTTGCAGCGAGATATGCTCATCCTGACCTGTTATTGCCCTAAAGACCTTCAAATCATCCGCAAATTTCAAAACTTTACTGCTTAGGCCACTTTCAATGTTCTTTACAAATATAATGCACAGTAATAGCCCTAGTACTGACCCCTCGGGGACTCCACTAAGAAAATTTTGCCATGATGACTTTGTACCATTTAGCATCACTCTTTGCTGTCTATCTGAAAGCCACAACTCTATCCACTTTAAGATGCTACCTGCAATACCATGGGACTGAAGCTGTATCATTAACCGTTTATGGGGTACCTTGTCAAAGGCCTTACTAAAGTCAAGATAGCTACATCAACCTGATTTCCCTGATCAAATTGTTCTGTGGCGAAGTTCAAAAAGTCCAAGAGGTTTGTGAGACACGATCGTCCTTTTCTAAACCCATGTTCAGTATCTTGAATCAATCTGCTACCTTCCATATAACTAACTATTCTATCCTTGATAATTGATTCGAGTATCTTGCAGACTAGGGATGTGAGACTTATTGGCCTATAGTTTTCAACTTTCCCTCTTTCTCCTTTCTTGAAAATAGGAACTACATTTGCCCTTTTCCAATCGGTTGGAATTTCATTATGTGAAACTGATCTACAAAATATTATACGAAGTGGAAATGCCAGTTCCTTTTCAGTTTCCCGCAACACCCTAGCATAAATTTCATCAGGTCCTGCTGCCTTATTGGGCTTTATTTTCCTGATATGATTGTAAACAACATCACTATCAATGAAATCAACATCATTTGTCAGATCCCATATCACTGAACTATGGTGTACGGTCGGCAGATTGATCATATCTTCCAATGTAAACACTGATTTGAACTGCTTGCTCAGCTCCTCAACCATCTCACTATCCTCACCCAATGTAGTCCCGTTTATTTCCAGTGGACCAACTGTGCTAGAAACTTTACTCAGCTTGTAGAAACTAAAGAACTTTTTACTGTCTCCATTACAGTTTCTAGCTAAGTCCAGTTCTTTTGCCCGCTTTGCTGCTCTGGTTTTTTTGCTTCAGTGTCTCTAGCTTTTCGATACGCCTTTAGATTAACGACATTTGAGGCTTCTTTAAAAACTCTAAATGCAGTTTTCTTAGCCTTAATTGCTTTTATCACGTCTGGTGTAAGCCATGCTGGCTTTCCTACCCTTCTTTTGCGTCTTTGCTTTTGGGGGACATGTCTAATCTGAGTTTCCTTCAAGTAAGATTTGAACTTTTCCCACATTTCACAGGCATTTAAATTGGAGAATTCTTCCTCCCATCTGATGGCACTTAAAGCCGCTCTCATGCCGTTAAAGTCTGCTCTGTTGAAATTTGGAACCTTTACCAAATTATCCTTGAAAATTTCCCCTACATGTGCCTTGAATCTAACTATGTTATGGTCACTTTTTCCCAGAGTTTCGCCTACAGTCAAGTCTTGAACCAAGTCCCTTAAATCCGAGAATACAAGGTCCAAGAATGAACCATACCTGGTAGGTTCCGATACAACTGGTGTAAGAACAGGTCCTCTTCAAGGCATTTCCTAAACATTTTGCATGATGGGGTGCCAACACCAGCATTTTCATAACCTTTTAGATTAAAGTCATCGAGAATAAGGCACTTCCTCTTAAAGTTTCTACTGATTTCCTCACAAATCACCTTGTCAAGCTCCAGTTGCTGAGAATGTGGCAGGGTTCCTCATCGGTAGAAAGCTCCTATCCTAAGAGTATTGCTGTTGCCTTTTCCCACAGTGACATCAAGCCAAATGGACTCCACAGACACATTTGTATCCCCACCTGCTACTTTTTGAGAACTGAATAAGCTATTCATATAGAGCATTACACCACCACCTTTCATTGCTGGACCCCTAGTGCACGAAAACATATTGTATCCCTGGATCTCATAGTCCTGTAAGTTATCTCCAAAATACCCTTCACTGACCCATGCCTCCGTAATGCAAACAAAGTCCGGTTCCTCCTCAGCAACATAACACTTGAACTCATCAAATTTGTAACGGATACTCTGAGCATTAAACATCATACACTTAACAAATGCTCCATAACCACCTTTGGCTTTTTCATATTGAGGAGTTCTTTTATCACTAGATGAACAGACTTTGAGGTTCTATTGCCTTGGCTGACACTATTGGAATATTCCTGAGTTGGCAATGCAATTTCATCCATCCCCACCCCATTTCCTAGTTTCCCTGAAGGACATGCTCGTATACTTTGCCTAACACATGGACCCCCTTCTCAGAAAAGTGCAGGCCATCCCTCTGATAGAGGTCCCACGATGCATGAAACCTGCTCCACTCGTCTACAAATGTAAAACCTAGCTCATGGCAGAGCTTTCCTACCCTGACGTTAGCTGCCAGTGCCCTAGAGCTCCACTCAGGGGAGGCTCTAGCCCTAGGCAAAATTGCTGTTACAATGACTCTATTGGTACCCTTCAGGGTGGCTAGAAGGGCCCTGTACTCCCGCAGAAGCTCCTCACTCCTAGTATGACCTATGTTATTTACCCCTGCATGCACTATGACTGTGTTAAACTGGTGATCACTGGTGACCTGTGCCACCGCAGGTATCAGGTCCTTCACCTTGGCACCAGGCCTGGTGATGCACCTCCTGTCCCTCCTACCTTTACAAAATACCCGCTCTAAATTTCGCACACGAGAGTCTCCTATGACCAGCACTGACTCCTTACTACTGCTATCCTGGGGGCAGTCATCCAATGCCTGGAACATATTTGTTGTTACAATGCCTGCCCGCTGGGCCGGTCGGCTAGACTTCCTCCCGCTCCTACCACCTGCCACCTGCCACCTGCCACTCACTGACCCTTTCCTTAGGTTCGCGTCTCCAAATACTCAACCCCCTGACCTCATGCCACTTCCCCTCCTGTGACCTACCAGAACTACCCCTCCTCTGTTCACTATTAACACTCCCCTCTTGAGAGATCCCAGCCACCTCCACAGTAGGGGAAGTCTCAGCTACCTGGTGGCCTGCGACCACCTGGGCATATGATGTCCCTGCTACGGAGTGACCCCTTGTTGCTTTATCTTGCCTACCCTGTGCAACAAGGGCAGCCTTAAGCTTGGAAACCTCTGCCTTAAGGGTCCTAATTTCTTCCTCTAGTGCCTGCATCCTGGTCGAAACCATCCTAAACGCTGCAGCTTATGCCTAGATTTAGATTCAAATTAACTCGCTAAACAACCGACAAAAAAGCTAACTATCATTCACTATAAATCGCTACCTCCTATACTGTCAGTTAATTATCTGAGTGCCTCAAGAAAGGCAGAAACTATTAAACAATTGTTGTTTTTTATGTTTTTTTTTAATAAATAAAATAAATAAACAAGATGTCTAATCTAATTGTCTTCCACACAAGTAGACAACTATATGAATATCCCTTTTAATATCACTTATGGCTAGACAGAAAAATGAACAGTCACACAGCACTTATGAATACCCCCAACTTACTACTAATTAAACTATCTTAAACTTCAACACCAAACACACTATGCACACCAAAAAATAAACAAAGTATGTTAGGATAGTATGAATGTTGTCTAATGTACTTATGACATCTACACACTTGTAATATCTCCTACTACAGAAATCGAAGCGTCGAGAACACGCCGAAAGCCACGAGGCCTCGCTTTGGCGCACACAAAGATGGCGCCCTGCGGCGTCGCTAGGTTAATATAGTATAGTTTGCGTGCTACGAAAATGCTTATAAGATAAAAACTAATGAAATATAATCACAGAAGTAATTGCTAAACACCTATCCACAGCTTAGACTAGAGTACTGCCCTGTTCTGCAGCGACTTATCTGGAAACCTGGAGCTCCGGCGCACGTCCTCCCACCTTGACACCTAGCGGCAAACTGAAAACGCGCACTGTACATGGTTGTTGGTTTTGCGACACATCGACCGTTGAGTCGTGTAGCGTCGCCAATCTCTCACGCCAATTGGTCGCGGGCGAAGAGTAGCGACAGGTAAGACTCGAACTCACAACCTTTCGATTGTTAGACGAGCAACTTACCACTAGACCACTCGTCCCCGAATCACATCACATCCTAGACCATAAATATTAGTAACTTGAGGTGGATTGTGTGCATCAGCCGGTTCACAAAGACACATGACCCCTAAAGGAAGAGGCAAACCGAATGCAGTATTACAGGGAGAGCTGATTGACAGATTTGGTGGGCAACTGGTTCAGTGTACAGAGTGCAACCAAGAAGGGCCCTTGTGGCTCATAGTTGCACTAAACTTTTATGTCTATAACCATAGTTCAATACCCATTGCCCAGCATATGGAAACCATCAGCTGGCACTAAAATGTAGGTATATTTGGCATGACATGCGCCTCATTATCTGCTCTCTAGCCCTGTGCTAAGTAACAAGAAGGTAAGGTATTTTATAGATTAAGTGGGAGGTATCTGAAATGCAGGTTATCATAATTAATTTGAAAATTTTATCTGTGTTTCAATATATGCATGTCGGAGTTGCTCCTCAGCTTTAAGGGCATCATTAATGTGCATTTGGTGTAAATATCCTCCTTTCAAACTATGATGCTTTTGTGAATTCAATTTGCTTATGAATTACCATGCACAATTAATGGAATTTTATCACTGGAGTGCGCATTCATTGGAGCATTCTTTCTGCATGGTTACATCCTAGACCATAAATATTAGTAACTTGAGGTGGATTGTGTGCATCAGCTGGTTCACAAAGATACATGAAACCTAAAGGAAGAGGCAAACCGAATGCACTTTTGAGAAAAGTGGACCAACTACAGTGCAAAGGATGCTATTAAGAAGAGGATTTGTGGCCATGCATGCCTAAAAAGGTGAATAAAGCAATAAGCCACAGCTTTTTCCGACAAGTAAGGTGCATTTTTTCTGATAGCAAATAGTGTCAGCATTTGGTACAAATACCTGGTTGTAATGCTGGAACATTAATCATATGTATGTTTCCCCTTATTCCAAAATGGTGTGGAAAAAGGGGCTAAAAATGTCTGTGTACATTCCTGCCGATATTATAAGCCTCAGTACACCGAGTATTCAATTTCAGGTAAATTCCAATTGAGATTTCATCACTTCAGGCAGGGAGTTGGTCACCCTGTTGCCTTACTCTGAGATACACTCATGGTCAGTGTTATGGACAGGCCTTCAATATTGGTGCAGGGGAAAATTCAAGCTTTTTATCCAGATGTTTCCAAATGTTTGCTTGAAAAACCAATGAATCAACAACTTTAAGCTACAGTGTTTTCAGATTGTATGAGGGACTGCTCCTACTGTTCGAAGCACCTTCCCTTCGCCAACAACAGAACCACCTATATTTCATCAACTGGATTTTACATTGGAGGTCTAAGTAAGTCCCTTTCAGTGATTAAGACTCGGGCTTCACACATCCCAGATAGATTAGCGTGAACAGTGGTGTACCTGGTATTTGCATGCGGGAGCAAACGGATTTCAAGGCGGCTCAAGGAAAACTCATACAAATAGCCGCCGGATTTCGATCAGTATATTTCATAGGTACCCATTGTTATCTTATACTGAGATAAATAGGAAAAACTTATCAACTTACGCCGCTCCAGAAGTTCAGTTGGCCAGGGCGCTGGTCTGCACTGGTCTCCCCTATCCTGGAAACGCAGGGTTCTAGTCGCTTCGCGCGCTCGCATTTAGCCGCCTGCCGGGAGTGTCAGTTTGTTGGCAGCTGCCCGAATAAGGCCGGGGACGAGCTACCGGGCGGCCGTGTCGGTGCATTGACGGCACGTTAAACTTTTGACCAAAATTCTGCAGTTGAACTGGAATTCATGGATCAGGTGGTGGGGCCAGCGTTCACGCAACAAGCTCAGCTTAACGATAGAACCCTGGTTCCTCAAGCCCCCCAGCAACAACTCGGACTAAATTTATCATAAAAAAATTAATTTGGCGCTGCAAGATCCCAAACTCATCACCATCGTTCCTATGTCAGTGGATTTCAAACTTCTCCCTCCTGTTAAAATACTTACGAAGTTACCGGCAAGTTTTCATATATAAGACGGTCGGCATGTTCCGTATCTGCACATGGGTGATGAGGGCGTGATATTCCAATCAGTATCAGTACCTCCGCCGGCAGCCTAAATGTAATGTCGCATTTTCCTCGTTGGAGGGCTTCCACCTTCCCATGGGAGGCGCATGCCACTAGTGCCCCCACCCTTGTTTAGGGCTCTGAAACGAGTGGGGAGGAATTATGTTGCAACAGCTATCTCTTACTTACTCCTACCCCTCCGTCCCGGCCGTGATCTTCAGTTGGCCTGTCCCATCATACTGCTTCTACCCGTGGCACCGCGCGATTCCTGAGGCGCTCGACATGAATGTAGTCAGCGTGGGTTCAAGCAAAAAGTCCTAGGGGTAGAGGAAAGTAAGGGCCATATTCGAGGACAAATTTCTTCAAGCTTTCAAATGAACCTGATTTTGTCCTATTTTGGTGGTATTTGATATCGGAAATGTTGTGTGGAATACACCTAAGTTTGGCTGGAGCGCCTACTGGACTGAGCAATTGTCCAGCCCATGTGACGTCACAGATTGCCAAACGGTATTTGAGGGTCCCGGAGGTATGTGTCTTATTTAACCTTGGAAAGATGGCTGTGAAAAGTCTCTGACGTCATGAATGATTCTGGGAGAGGTGCAAATTGGTAGTATTTGCACAATATTTCATTTATTTATTGCGAAAAAGGGTACAATTGGCTTTTATTACAAAACGGAGTATGCTCAGAAACATAGATATTTCTGAATGCTCATTGGAATGAGTTTCCTAGAGGTCGCTGCGGCATACCTTTCTCCATGACCTTCCTCCCATGTCACCCAGGACACCTGCCCCTGTCCCTGTCCCTTGCTCGCATGTGCCCTGCCCCTTTCCCTTGTTCCCTACTCCCATGCTCCTGTCCCCCAGGAGTGTTGGGGATTCAATTCTGGAAATCTTCGATGATGGTCGTGACCGTATGCAGATGAGAGGGGACGGAGGGAAGGGAAGGAAAGTTATACCGAAAAGGGCATGATATAAGCGGCATGGTGCAGAACACTAGGGGCAGGGGATGGAGGGCAAGGGACATAAGACAGGAGCTCAAGGTAGGGGACAGGGCAGGGAATGGTCAGCCATGACGCCATTTGGCGAACGCAAGTTCTGATTTTGTCACAAAGGACCTAGCCATTTTCGTATCAGTGGCGTCCAGACGGCTCTAAAATGATAGAGCCAATGGTGTCAGCCGTGAAGTTATCGAATTGTTCAGGACTCGTTAGAATGGGTATTCCGAAGTCTCACCATCTCTGGGTATGATTCGTTGTCTCGAATAAAAGCCAACTGTGCCGTTGTGCACAAGAAATATGCATTATTGATATTGTAAAAATGCATTCAAATTTGCATCTCTTCTTGGAACGTTGATGACGTCAGAGTAGGTAACGACCTATTTTGTTTATATGGAACAAATGCGCCAGTTTCGGTGATATTCAACTTCGAAACAGTTGGACAAGTTCTGGAGGATTGTGTGTGTGGGTGTGGTTGGTCTTCCTAATAGTCTGTCAATATACAAGCATTAATTTGGCAAAGAAAGGACATAAGTTAGACCAAGCAGGTTTCTTGTGCCTTGCCTAGGTAAGTACCTCTCACCTGGTTGGCTCCCCAAATTATCGAGCATCACTCACCTAGAGATGAGTTCCATGGTCGATCAAGGGGAGCCCTTGTCTGCAGGTACGCCAGTCTCCCAGATTAAATAAAAATACAATACTAAGACACAGGAACTGGAAAGTGTATTTTAAGCAGAATTTGTATGCTGAGAAGTTGTATGCAGAATTTGTATGCTACATCTGCTAATATGTTGTAGTCAGAAAACTTGTTTGATGCAAGTTAATAAAACTAATCCACTATAGAGAAGTAAAGCTACTCTTGAAGTTTGCTTTGTATATTATCATTGTTAATCGATTCAATATATGTGTACAACAATGTGCAGAGATGTGCAGTGGAGCTTTAAATTCCCCCAGGTCCATTAAGGCTACTACATCATCAGGCAATGAGTTCCAGGTGGCACAGCATCTGAGGCTAAGAAATCTTCCTGCAACCCACTGATCCACACCTCTCACCTGTGAGCCAATTTCAAGGAGTGTCCATGTATGTTCACCAATGGTGCCAGCACAAACATGTCAGGGATCTTAGTGGCAGAATGGCCATGAAAAATCTTTCAACATTTGATAGTGTTTGCTGGAATCAGTCTACCTTTTACTAAGTACAAATATAGTTTTTGTAACATAATATAGCACTATAATCGAGACCTTCCATCCCCTCTATGTTTTGTGTCCACCTTCTCTGTATTGATTCTAGTCACCTTAAATCACCTATGTAACCTGTATTCCAAACACATGATGAAAACTCCAAAAGAGGCCTGACATGAGTTATGCATAGTATTTTCATAAATTCAAGAGAATGACATAAAGTAGAACTTATCAGGTTGCTGGCCAGACTTCCAGCTTTCTGTACTATACAAGCAATGTGTTGATGGAAATGCAACTTTGTATGTACTGTGATGCCTAAGTCAGTATGCATCTCAACAAAGCTTACTTGAAATCCATCCAGGTAATGTGCATAATGACCAATATTTTTTCAAGTCATATAAGCCACAGTGTGCTTTAAGAACTGCACATTTCTTTGAGTTCATTGCTAGTCCTCATGACTTGGTGGTACTAACCAAGGTATCCATATCTTTTTGGCCCTGTGCAATCCCAGCCTGCAGATCTGTGACAATTAAAAAAGAAAATGATATCCACCATATAGCCCTCATCTAGCCAGGTCAAGACAGTCTCATATGTTTGCAGTATTTGATCCTCTATGGAAGGTCCATGTCAGAAGCCAAATTATCTTTGGTCCATCAAGTCATGGACCTCTAAATATTTTGTGCACTCAACAATTATGCATTGAAGAATTTTACATATTTTACACCTATGACTTTACACCTACTTACCTATGCTAATTCCAAACTTAATTTCCCACCTATGAAATAAAGTAGAAACATCATTTACAGGTGTGATATAAAATGTAAATTCTGATGTGCTGATATATTAATTCTGCATCCACCAGAACCAATCAAATTGCTATAGAAGACCCAAATTATTCAAATTGTATGCTTCATATGGATACCTTCACAGCTTGGAAGAAGGCACAGGCTCTTGCAACATCCCAGCAAACAACATATCCCTGGCCACCACCCTTTGGCAGGCAGGTGATGGCTGTGTGTTGGCAAGATGGACAAGGGCTACCCACAGTGAACCTGTTATGGCCTGATGTAGGCCTTTCAGTTATGACCCTTTCTGGGCTTTCCTTAGCAGGTTGTGTTGGTCATGTCCCTGACTTGGAGATCTCACAAACCCAGGGTGGGTCCAAGTCCTTATTTTCAAGACATCTTCAAATCAAATAGCATAAATGATGGTAGATTTGCAGATCAAGGTAGCTTGATTTTTGGGATTTTTCTTTTAATACCTAGCATGATTTTTGATGTGATTAGGATAATGCTACCACTCATTTTATCTACAAATGATTACTTTTGATTGTCTTTCATGGTGTCTTTTGTGATTACTTTTATGGTAGTTAATGCAATTGATGAAGTCATAGGCACAGTATGGAGGAAAATGTGCTACAATATTAACTGTATTTATGAGATAAATCTGCAAGCATTTAAATAACTTGATGGGATGATCTGTGCTGTGGTTCATCTGTACCTTGATGGAATACTGTATGTCATTTATCTGCTGTTTACTGCTTGATCAAGGATAAATGAATATGTAAGAATAGATCAATCATAAAAAGTAGCATAACCTGACATAGCCAATAGTAAGATGACTTAGCATCATAAATGATGTGCACAGCAGCATAATAAATGTTGGTAAATGTTAGTGATGCTCTTAACATTAACAGTATTGCAAAGAACTTCTCACCTTGATAGCATGTTCTGGATGTGTGTTGTTTGAAATGTTCCTTGTTGAGAATAAATATGAGATTAAGCCAGAGCCATAAGGTTTTTGATGTGAATGAGTATTGAATCAAATGCATGAAGGGTTTAACTTTGTTTGCATCAGTGAAACACCAAGTACTGATAAGGATTAGTGATTAGTTATATTTTTAGAGTGAAGATTTTGATCATGTATTGACCTTGCCATCTTGCCATCTGAAAAAAAAACGATCATGTGACAAGGAAATGAGTGGTCATATCAGCCTAATCATGTTAATAAAAATTGTACTAATAATCAAAATAATGGAGAGTTACCCTGATCTGCAAGAATGCAGAAATGACATGTACTTGACAAGTTGTCATTTCTGTACTTAACATTAGCCTAGGGTACCAAACCAGAGTTGCAGACCAGGGGCCACTGTGGCTCCCCAGCCATTATTGTGATGCATGCCAGTCTCAACCCACCTGACAAATGACTGCACGGGCTAGTGCTGTCATTTGTCTAAGATGCTGCTATAAGGTCTGAAATGAGGGCCGGACATGGACAGCCCTCTTACATCCTGCACGAAAGTCACATGGCAAGGATGGTGGCCCATGATGCAGGGTCATCTCTGGCAGCCCAAAATTAGCCTGTGGTCAGGCTGAACATGGCCAACCCATGCTGGTTCCATTTGGGCAATCTACACAGATTTTGTCCTGAAGATCACAATCTTAAGAATGGTGATGCTGTGAGAAGGGACCACCACAGGCACCACATTGATACCATGAGTACATGTTATTGAGAGAGGATGTTCAGGTGCTTGATAATCTTCAAGTATTTTCAATCTTCAAGTATAATCTTCAAGTACTCTCACTTCTTTATATCAACAAGGTATCTAAGCCATTGTCAGCTGACTGCCAGTCAGCTGATGGTGATGTCACTCAAGCATACCAAGAGGACCTCCAGCCATGTGCATCTAATGATTCCAGGTGTGTCACCAGGGATATCTTGAAGGGGTTCATGTGCTCATTCAGGGTCATCAGCAGTATAACCTAATCTAACCTAACATAATGCCTTTGGTTCATTTAGTGCACTCAGCTAGAAGTTTTTCTCAGCATGTTTAAGTGAAGTCATCAACAGCTGAATGCCTGTCAGCTGATGGTGGCTTCCATAACGAATGGTGCCATAGCCAGATGGTGACATCCACCAGAATCATGGAGTTCATGTATAGTTTTAATGTTAATGTGGCAGGAGAAGCAGCTTGCCAGTGGCTCTAGGTTGAATCATTGTGGTATATGTTTATGTGATTGCCATTTCCAGTCATATCGGTGTTGAGTGCCTGCCTTGCAATGGCCGCCAAATCCATTGGTAGCTTTTCCAATATTTGACAAGGGTGTACCTGCTGATCACACCCTGCACACTTGATGGCACAACCAGGGTGCCTTTCAGTCACAATGTTTGACATTCCAAGCACTTCAATCTGCTCATCTGTGCAGAGCATGCATCACAACAGCTACTTTTGTGTCTCCTTCGCAGATGGCGTCGCAGCACTCCCCGTTTGCGTCGTCACAGGCGGACGAGTACGAGTTTGAGGACATGAGCCCGGACGAGGGCGAGGGCGAGGACGAGCCGATCGGCTCACAGGATGAGGACACAGACGACGCCAGCGAGACGGGCTCGCAGCACCGAGTCGAAGGAGAAGTCACCGAGATCAAGGAGAGGTCAGTCAACAAGCTGGCTGGCGTCGAAGCCTGTCGGTCGCCATCGCTTGCTGGAAACAGTCCAGTTGTGATATTTGAGACGCTACCATTGGACGGTTACAGTTCCTCGTCAGACAATAATATCCTCGAGGAAAAGTACCGAACATTCATCCCTATAAACATTCTTTATTCCCGGTGTATCTTTCCGTGAACCATCAAAATACCGACGCTAGGTGCTTGTTTTCCACTTTTCCTTCAGGTCTTGCTCCTCTTTAACAGATCATCCCCTCCAAAATTGCCGGACCAGGCTTTTTTTACAGGTCGCGGTTTATAGAGGTTAGAAGCTGACGTGCCAGCCGAGCACATGTCGGCCGACTGTAAGCATAGCCCGTGGAGAATCATTGCTCTGGTATCACTTCTGTGCGTGGAGCGTCACCGGTGCTCCCGGGTGTTGCCGTCTGCCGGGCGTCACCGGTGCCCGGGAGTTGCCGTCTGCCGGGGGTCACCGGTGCCCGGGAGTTGCCGTCTGCCGGGGGTCACCGGTGCCCCCGGGTGTTGCCGTCTGCCGGGCGTCACCGGTGCCCGGGAGTTGCCGTCTGCCGGGGGTCACCGGTGCCCGGGAGTTGCCGTCTGCCGGGGGTCACCGGTGCCGTCGTCGCCGGGGCCGGCCGGTGCCCGGGAGTTGCCGTCTGCCGGGGGTCACCGGTGCCCGGGTGTTGCCGTCTGCCGGGCGTCACCGGTGCTCGGGTGTTGCCGTCAGCCGGGCGTCACCGGTGCTCGGGTGTTGCCGTCTGCCGGGCGTCACCGGTGCTCGGGTGTTGCCGTCTGCCGGGCGTCACCGATGCCCGAGTGTTGCCGTCTGCCGGGGGTCACCGGTGCCCCCGGTGTTGCCGTCTGCCGGCGTCACCGCCGCTCGGTGCTGGTGTAGTGCTGCAGTGTCCTAAAATTACTTCACCATAAACTGTGTGGATGAAGAAAGAAGTTGCTTGGGAATTGTGAAAGATTGGAAGAAAATAAAGGATCGCCACTTAAGGATTAAAAAAGCGGAATAACTTTCACTTCAGTCAGAAGCATTTTACAGCATTTAGCAGTCGTGTGCATGATGACTGCCCATACATCATGTGGCAAACTCGTAAAAACCTAAGACAAGGATGAAATAGCACAATTCCATTAACTGTGAAGTTCCAGGTCACATCGTCAATTATTTTACACTGTAGTGTTAACTCCCACTGCGCCACCACAGGATCTATCAAGACAAGTTGGCCAACCTGAAGGCGCAGTTGCAGCACCTGGCAGATGGCACCCACCCCGACTACAACAAGAAACTTCGTAAGCTGGACATGCAGCACCGTGAGAGGTATGTTCATATACGACTCTGCTTCATGCTGGTTCATGCCTTATTGCCGCGACCTTTTCCTATATGGCGGAGCTGTAGCACGGCGTGGTGTGCCTGACGGAGCTGTGGTACGGCAGGGTGTGCCTGACGGAGCTGTGGTACGGCAGGGTGTGTCTGACGGAGCTGTGGTACGGCAGGGTGTGTCACGGAGCTGTGGTACGGCAGGGTGTGTCTGACAGAGCTGTGGTACGGCAGGGTGTGTCTGACAGAGCTGTGGTACGGCAGGGTGTGTCACGGAGCTGTGGTACGGCAGTGTGTGTCTGACATAGCTATGGTGTCTGACATAGCAGGGTGTGTCTGACGGAGCTGTGGTACGGCAGTGTGTGTCTGACAGAGCTGTGGTACGGCAGTGTGTGTCACGGAGCTTTGGTACGTCAGGGTGTGTCTGACGGAGCTGTGGTATGGCAGTGTGTGTCTGACGGAGCTGTGGTACGACAGGGTGTGTCACGGAGCTGTAGTATGGCAGTGTGTGTCTGACAGAGCTATGGTACGGCAGTGTGTGTCTGACGGAGCTGTGGTATGGCAGGGTGTGTCACGGAGCTGTGGTACGGCAGGGTGTGTCTGACGGTGTGGTACGGCAGGGTGTGTCACGGAGCTGTGGTACGGCAGGGTGTGTCTGACGGAGCTGTGGTACGGCAGTGTGTGTCTGACGGAGCTGTGGTATGGCAGGGTGTGTCTGACGGAGCTGTGGTACGACAGGGTGTGTCACGGAGCTGTAGTATGGCAGTGTGTGTCTGACAGAGCTATGGTACGGCAGTGTGTGTCTGACGGAGCTGTGGTATGGCAGGGTGTGTCACGGAGCTGTGGTACGGCAGGGTGTGTCTGACGGAGCTGTGGTACGGCAGGGTGTGTCTGACGGAGCTGTGGTACGGCAGGGTGTGTCTGACGGAGCTGTGGTACGGCAGGGTGTGTCTGACGGAGCTGTGGTATGGCAGTGTGTGTCTGACAGAGCTGTGGTACAGCAGGGTGTGCCTGACAGAGCTGTGGTACAGCAGGGTGTGTCTGACGGAGCTATGGTACGGCAGTGTGTGTCTGACGGAGCTGTGGTACGGCAGGGTGTGGCAGGGTGTGTCACGGAGCTGTAGTATGGCAGGGTGTGTCACGGAGCTGTGGTACGGCAGGGTGTGTCACGGAGCTGTGGTACGGCAGGGTGTGTCTGACGGAGCTGTGGTACGGCAGGGTGTGTCACGGAGCTGTGGTACGGCAGGGTGTGTCTGACAGAGCTGTGGTACGGCAGTGTGTGTCTGACGGAGCTGTGGTACGGCAGGGTGTGTCACGGAGCTGTGGTACGGCAGGGTGTGTCACGGAGCTGTAGTATGGCAGTGTGTGTCTGACGGAGCTGTGGTATGGCAGGATGTGTCACGGAGCTGTGGTACGGCAGGATGTGTCTGACAGAGCTGTGGTACGGCAGGGTGTGCCTGACGGAGCTGTGGTACGGCAGGGTGTCTGTGGTACGGCAGGGTGTGTCACGGAGCTGTGGTACGGCAGGGTGTGTCACGGAGCTGTGGTATGGCAGTGTGTGTCTGACGGAGCTGTGGTATGGCAGGATGTGTCACGGAGCTGTGGTACGGCAGGATGTGTCTGACAGAGCTGTGGTACGGCAGGCTGCGGCTGACCGAGCTGTGGTACGGCAGGGTGTGTCTGACAGAGCTGTGGTACGGCAGGGTGTGTCTGACAGAGCTGTGGTATGACCGGGTGTGTGACAGAGCTGTGGTACGGCAGGCTGCGGCTGACCGAGCTGTGGTACGGCAGGGTGTGTCTGACAGAGCTGTGGTACGGCAGGCTGCGGCTGACCGAGCTGTGGTACGGCAGGCTGCGGTGCTGACAGAGCTGTGGTACGGCAGGCTGCGGCTGACCGAGCTGTGGTACGGCAGGCTGCGGCTGACCGAGCTGTGGTATGACCGGGTGTGTGACAGAGCTGTGGTACGGCAGGCTGCGGCTGACAGAGCTGTGGTATGACCGGGTGTGTGACAGAGCTGTGGTACGGCAGGGTGTGTCTGACAGAGCTGTGGTATGGCCGGGTGTGTGACAGAGCTGTGGTACGGCAGGCTGCGGCTGACCGAGCTGTGGTACCAGTGCGAGCGGCGCCTGGTGGAAGCCGAGTGTGAGCGGGACCGGCGCGCTCTCAGCCGCGAGTTGGAGGAGCGTCGTACCGAGCTGCGGGAGAGTCTGCTGGCCGAGTTGGAGGACAAGCGACGTCTGGTAGAGATCGAGAAAGCCAGCATGGAGATCACTGGAGACTCGATGGACGTAGGTAGTGGGGAGTGTCGTGAGTATCGCCTGTTCTCTATAAGGTGCCGGCCATGTAGCTATTGGCTGTTAAAACCACGCGACTGGGACCTTAGCAACACGCGGGTAATTTATTTCACTGAACAAGTGACGTTGCAAGTGGGTGTCAGATGGCACGATGCGATCATTATGTGCGCCATATGATCATCATGACCAGTGCACATTGAAGTCCAAATAGCCAACAAGTTAAAACAGTGCAATCAGTGTAACAGTTTGTATGCTATGTCGAATGTAGCCAACGAAAGAGATGAATGGAGAGAATATGCACGTCAAAACAGAGGTCACGTTGGCTTGGTCGGTAGGGCGTTCGGCTATTGCTCGAAAGATTGTGGGTTCGAATCCGACAGCCATTGCTGGATTTCCGAGTCCCCCCGCAGCCAATCGGCGTGAAAGGTTGGTGAGGCCATGTTGCCTAGCAGTCGAATGCTTGGCAAAAGAACACAAGAACACAATAATGCACGGAATTAAATTGAGGATTATAATGATTCTGATTAATACATACATATTTAGGTGTTATTATTTGTGGTATTTATATGTTGTATAAAATCCCCGAATTACTGAACCAACCAAAAACACTAATTGTTTTCCACCATTGTTTTCGAACTGGCCTTAACGGTTGAGATCCCTCCGGACTGGTGACCCTGATGTCCTGTACGGTCGTAGATGAAGCCGCTACCGACTCGGAAGCTGCGGCGCCGGCCCAACGACCCCGTGCCGGCCACCGAGAAACGGCGCAAGCCCGTCTCCAACCAGCTCAGCTTCCAGCTGGACGAGAAGCAGATGGAGGACGACCTGCGGCTGATCGCGAAAGGCAAACTGGCGCCTCAGCAGACTTCCAAAAAATCGAGTGCGACACCTTTGCAACTGACCGACATGTTGGATCATTTTTTGTCAATTTTACGAAATAATAGCAGGATGTATACATATGTGCCATCAATATGTCTATATTTGCGTATACAATCACCCACACAAAATACAGATAAAACGTACTTAGGTATTGATATATAACTTCGGATAAGACTTTCAAAGAAAATTAATAATTTAGCACCTGCACTGGGAAAGTCCCGGCAGTCAGTGTGTCTGTGTGCAGTGTCCGCGCAGTGATCACTTAACAGAAGTATGTCCTGAATGAAGTAGAGATCCAGTGCTGCGCCGCTGTCTGTCCCGTCCGACACCCTGGTATTGTCCCGGCAATGACGGTGTCTGTGTACGGTGACGACTACCGAAGTCCGTCCGTGTGGAGGGCCAGTACAGTGCCGCTTCATGCCCGGCCCCACACCCTGCGCTGGCACTGGCTGTACACTGCCGCTGGCCACACACGGCTCGGTTGTGTCGGCCGCTGACACGTTTGACACGGCCGCGCAGGTTTTCTGCCGGACAGCGTGGCGACGGCCGCCTCCTGCTCGGCCTCCAACAGCGAGGTGCGCATCGAGGACAACAAGCTGTTCCTGGAGCGCAAGTGGTTCCACCGCGGCCAGCCGGTGTACGTGGAGTCGCGCGACAGCAGCCGCTACAGTGCCGTCATCTCGGCCATCCAGGCGGACGCCGTAAGTGCCACCGCTCTGCCGTGCAAAGTGTGAACCCGGCACATGCGTTCTTGTGGGATTTTCATATTTGTATATCAAACTTGTCATCCTGTGCTGCATTGCATGCAACAGCGTTGCAGCGACGTATCCCAAACGATAAGTTATGAAGATGTAGATGCAGAATGAAAATACTGATCTGATATTTCATATGTGTTTCGTGAGTTCGTGTAGTTTCAGGCGAAAAGCCATCAGAAGGAAAGGAAACGAATCCCATCACGTCTTGCTAGCCCTGCAAAATCACGTTAGTAACGAGCATAGAAGCTTATTTGTGCCAAGTCTGAACTCTGAAGGTATGATAACTTTTGACTCCACTATTAATGATCACTAGGTCGGCAAAATCCATCAAGTCGCGACGTCTTCAATTATCCAGTGGCAAAGTCAATCGCATAGTGGCGTAGTGCACGGAGGCGAAAACGCTGATAACCTGGTACTTTGCACGTGACAACGCGATGGCTTCTCCCAGCAACCGATCTGGACGTATTTGGTTTTGACATTACCAGGAACACGTAATAGATTTTAACCTTGTATTTAGTCCCAGAAATTGACAAAGGGCGGAAGGTTGAAGTTATTTCTCCAAAATAACATTTTGAATTTGCAATGCAAGAAAAAAGAGCTGAAATTACGTGGTATGTAACGATAACAATAACCTATCGTTGTTTCTATTTGGTTTAGTCAGTGCAATGATTTGATGAAAATCACAACAAAAAGTGTTGTTCCTGAACAATTTTTTATTTCGGTAAAAAAGTGGCCAGGATGGGTTGGGAGTTTGCACGGCAACGCTGTCCACACGCTTCTCACGGTATATTCGCCAGTGGAGATCATGATCTCGTGGTGCCACCATACCTCCACTGGTGGGGATCACAGTCCCACAGTGCCTACTGGCAGGGTTCGCAAGCTTACCATACCTTCACTGACAGGGATCACAGTTGCACAGTACCTTTACTGGTGATGATCATAATCTGCTGTACGTCCGCTGGCTGGGATCACAGTCTCGCAGTGCCTCTACTGGCAGTGTTAACCATCTCACCTTACCTTCACTGGTCTGGATCACAGTCCCACAATACCTTTACTAGCGAGGATCATAATCTCGCAGTACGTCCACTTGCGGAGATCACAGTCTCGCAGTGGCTGTGGGATATCTGTAATGTCGTGCTGGTGGTGTGGGACACCTGTGCTGTCCTGGTGGTGAGGGTGAGGCATCTGTAGTATGTAGAGTCGTGCTGGTGGTGTGGGACACCTGTGCTGTCCTGGTGGTGAGGGTGAGGCATCTGTAGTATGTGGTGTCGTGCTGGTGGTGTGGGACACCTGTGCTGTCCTGGTGGTGAGGGTGAGGCATCTGTAGTATGTAGAGTCGTGCTGGTGGTGTGGGACACCTGTGCTGTCCTGGTGGTGGTGAGGCACTTAGTATGTGTGTGTGTGGGTGGTGAGGCATCTGTAGTATGTAAGTCGTGCTGGTGGTGTGGGACACCTGTGCTGTCCTGGTGGTGATGGTGAGGCATCTGTAGTATGTGGTGTCGTGCTGGTGGTGTGGGACACCTGTGCTGTCCTGGTGGTGAGGGTGAGGCATCTGTAGTATGTGGTGTCGTGCTGGTGGTGTGGGACACCTGTGCTGTCCTGGTGGTGATGGTGAGGCATCTGTAGTATGTGGTGTCGTGCTGGTGGTGTGGGACACCTGTGCTGTCCTGGTGGTGAGGGTGAGGCATCTGTAGTATGTGGTGTCGTGCTGGTGGTGTGGGACACCTGTGCTGTCCTGGTGGTGAGTGGTGAGGCATCTGTAGTATGTGGTGTCGTGCTGGTGGTGTGGGACACCTGTGCTGTCCTGGTGGTGAGTGGTGAGGCATCTGTAGTATGTGGTGTCGTGCTGGTGGTGTGGGACACCTGTGCTGTCCTGGTGGTGAGGGTGAGGCATCTGTAGTATGTGGTGTCGTGCTGGTGGTGTGGGACACCTGTGCTGTCCTGGTGGTGATGGTGAGGCATCTGTAGTATGTGGTGTCGTGCTGGTGGTGTGGGACACCTGTGCTGTCCTGGTGGTGATGGTGAGGCATCTGTAGTATGTGGTGTCGTGCTGGTGGTGTGGGACACCTGTGCTGTCCTGGTGGTGAGGGTGGGGATTTATATTTTGTGTATTGTGTTGGGGGGGTGAGAAACTGTCTGTCTGGTGGTGAGGGTGAGGCATCTGTAGTATGTGGTGTCGTGCTGGTGGTGTGGGACACCTGTGCTGTCCTGGTGGTGAGGGTGAGGCATCTGTAGTATGTGGTGTCGTGCTGGTGGTGTGGGACACCTGTGCTGTCCTGGTGGTGGGACTTGGTGAGGGTGAGGCATCTGTAGTATGTGGTGTCGTGCTGGTGGTGTGGGACACCTGTGCTGTCCTGGTGGTGAGGGTGAGGCATCTGTAGTATGTGGTGTCGTGCTGGTGGTGTGGGACACCTGTGCTGTCCTGGTGGTGAGGGTGAGGCATCTGTAGTATGTGGTGTCGTGCTGGTGGTGTGGGACACCTGTGCTGTCCTGGTGGTGATGGTGAGGCATCTGTAGTATGTGGTGTCGTGCTGGTGGTGTGGGACACCTGTGCTGTCCTGGTGGTGAGGGTGAGGCATCTGTAGTATGTGGTGTCGTGCTGGTGGTGTGGGACACCTGTGCTGTCCTGGTGGTGATGGTGAGGCATCTGTAGTATGTGGTGTCGTGCTGGTGGTGTGGGACACCTGTGCTGTCCTGGTGGTGATGGTGAGGCATCTGTATCTGTATTATGTGCTGGTGGTGTGGGACACCTGTGCTGTCCTGGTGGTGAGGGTGAGGCATCTGTAGTATGTGGTGTCGTGCTGGCGGTGTGGGACACCTGTGCTGTCCTGGTGGTGATGGTGAGGCATCTGTAGTATGTGGTGTCGTGCTGGTGATGTGGGACACCTGTGCTGTCCTGGTGGTGGTGAGGTTCTTAGTATTGGTGTCGTGCTGGTGGTGTGGGCCCTGTGTTGTGGTGAGGCATCTGTAGTATGTGGTGTCGTGCTGGTGGTGTGGGACACCTGTGCTGTCCTGGTGGTGAGGTGAGGCATCTGTAGTATGTGGTGTCGTGCTGGTGGTGTGGGACACCTGTGCTGTCCTGGTGGTGAGGGTGAGGCATCTGTAGTATGTGGTGTCGTGCTGGTGGTGTGGGACACCTGTGCTGTCCTGGTGGTGAGGGTGAGGCATCTGTAGTATGTGGTGTCGTGCTGGTGGTGTGGGACACCTGTGCTGTCCTGGTGGTGATGGTGAGGCATCTGTAGTCTGTGGTGTTGTGCTGGTGGTGTGGGACACCTGTGCTGTCCTGGTGGTGAGTGTGGTGAGGCATCTGTAGTATGTGGTGTCGTGCTGGTGGTGTGGGACACCTGTGCTGTCCTGGTGGTGAGTGGTGAGGCATCTGTAGTATGTGGTGTCGTGCTGGTGGTGTGGGACACCTGTGCTGTCCTGGTGGTGAGGGGTGAGGCATCTGTAGTATGTGGTGTCGTGCTGGTGGTGTGGGACACCTGTGCTGTCCTGGTGGTGATGGTGAGGCATCTGTAGTATGTATTATCGTGCTGGTGGTGTGGGACACCTGTGCTGTCCTGGTGGTGATGGTGAGGCATCTGTAGTATGTGGTTTTGTGCTGGTGGTGTGGGACACCTGTGCTGTCCTGGTGGTGATGGTGAGGCATCTGTATCTGTATGTATGTGCTGGTGGTGCGGGACTGTGTGTCTGGGGGGGGGGGAGGATTTGGTTGTGGTGTGGGACACCTGTGCTGTCCTGGTGGTGAGGGTGAGGCATCTGTAGTATGTGGTGTCGTGCTGGTGGTGTGGGACACCTGTGCTGTCCTGGTGGTGATGGTGAGGCATCTGTATCTGTATTATGTGCTGGTGGTGTGGGACACCTGTGCTGTCCTGGTGGTGAGGGTGAGGCATCTGTAGTATGTAGAGTCGTGCTGGTGGTGTGGGACACCTGTGCTGTCCTGGTGGTGATGGTGAGGCATCTGTAGTCTGTATTATCGTGCTGGTGGTGTGGGACACCTGTGCTGTCCTGGTGGTGAGGGTGAGGCATCTGTAGTATGTGGTGTCGTGCTGGTGGTGTGGGACACCTGTGCTGTCCTGGTGGTGAGGGTGAGGCATCTGTAGTATGTGGTGTCGTGCTGGTGGTGTGGGACACCTGTGCTGTCCTGGTGGTGATGGTGAGGCATCTGTATCTGTATTATGTGCTGGTGGTGTGGGGAACCTGTGCTGTCCTGGTGGTGATGGTGAGGCATCTGTATCTGTATTATGTGCTGGTGGTGTGGGACACCTGTGCTGTCCTGGTGGTGGGTGAGGCATCTGTATCTGTTATGTGCTGGTGTGTGGCGGGTGAGACATCTGTATCTGTATTATGTGCTGGTGGTGTGGGACACCTGTGCTGTCCTGGTGGTGATGGTGAGGCATCTGTATCTGTATTATGTGCTGGTGGTGTGGGACACCTGTGCTGTCCTGGTGGTGATGGTGAGGCATCTGTATCTGTATTATGTGCTGGTGGTGTGGGGAACCTGTGCTGTCCTGGTGGTGATGGTGAGGCATCTGTATCTGTATTATGTGCTGGTGGTGTGGGACACCTGTGCTGTCCTGGTGGTGACGGTGAGGCATCTGTATCTGTATTATGTGCTGGTGGTGTGGGGAACCTGTGCTGTCCTGGTGGTGATGGTGAGGCATCTGTATCTGTATTATGTGCTGGTGGTGTGGGGAACCTGTGCTGTCCTGGTGGTGACGGTGAGACAACATGGCGAACATGGCGAAGTTTTGTGTCCTGGTTTCCTCGGTAGGATTGTGCTGATTCTCCTCTGGTTTGTACGGTAGAGTTCCGCTCTGATACCGTATCGTGGCATGGAGTGCCACTAATTCGGCACAAGAGGTGAACCTGCTATAGCCAACTGCAGTTCTGACATTAATAGATCGCTGTTCGCTGTTGCGGTACAGGAACTTGAATCGGCTTCCATCATATCAGTTAGCTGGGTGCGATTTATGTGTGTATGAATTACAGATAGCAACCCACTTGTCCACCACCAGTCCTTTGTTTTCCTGTCGTCGCTACCGGTCGCACAGAGCGGCAGTGTGCCACTGCGCCACGTGGTGATTGCGCTTCACCTGTTCTAACCTGACCTGACTTGACCTGGTACACTCTGCCCGGTAGGTGTGGGTGAGGAAGACGGCCGACAACAGCAAAGCACGCATCTACTTGTCGCACCTGCAGCGGGGCAAGTGCAGCATCAAGCGGCGCGCCTCGTGAAGCCGCTCCGTCCAGTGGCGGGTATGCTTGGCGCCAAACATGACATCTGATGAAGGTGTGCCCCGCTCGGCGGACGCCGTCTCGGCGCATCGTGTCGCGCGGCACAGACGGAGCGGCCACGGAGCGGAGCGGACCTGCGCGGAGCACTGGCGAGGACCTGCGGAGCGACGCTGGACGGGTCACGACAGGCGGGGTGCATCGGAGTGTGTCCCTGTGCGTCAAACGCCTGGGATGGACAGAATGGCACGTCAACGGCGGAATGTGACCCCGTCAACCAAACGTCTGTGATGGAGTGAACACTACGTCAGGCGCTGGAATGTGCCGCCGATCACCAAACGTCTGGGATGGGGAGAACGGCACGTCAGGGGCGGAATGTGCCCCTGTCCCACTAACGTGCGCGCAGAGAGTGCGGTCCCTGCTGGTATCGCCACGGCCGCTCTTCACCCCATCGTCACCGAGCGGTCGTAACTCATTGTGAAGTTGTGCTTGTTTGAAAAGGTGTGCGATGTACATGAGATCGTGCGGAATATATGAATGTGCCCTGACAAGTGGTCGATGTGCAGACTGGTCGGTCAGCTCTGTGTATTCACACAGATTCACATATTCACACAATGTGTATTCACACATTGTGTTTACTACGGTACATTGTCAGTTTCCCAATCGGTGGTTCTAGAAGGCATGATCGGCGAGAACGTATCTTCACGTTACATTCTAAGTGTTCTTCTAAGGACCTTGGGTCCCTTTGCAATGCATTTTTTTTTAAAGAAGTGAAATTCACACAATGCATTCAATTGTTAGGTTATATAGTGTCGCCAACCTCTCACGCCGATTAGTCACGGGTGGACTCGTCAATGCCGCCGGTTGCGGGATTTGAACTCACAATTTTTCCGATCAAGAGTCCAGCGCCGCCGACTGACCAACAACCACTTCCACCCTAGTGCCCTTTCAAATATTTGAAAAAATACAAAACCATTCAAACCGAAAGGCAAATATTTGAAAGTTCCTTCACGGTTCAGACGACTATACGACTCGCATGCTTGCGTTTCTGCCTGCTGCGGACATGCCAGCATTGTTGCTGTTACTACTCGTTTGTCGAGAATCATTCATAGGTAGCGACCCTGATTAACATTGCTTTCGTCAATCTGATGTCATGATGTTTGGTATGCCTTGGACAGAGCCGAAGAGCCCAACTTATATCGGCCATTTTGATTTTATTCGGGAGCTTGCAGAACGCGTTGGCAGCTGAACTCGTTTGAATCGTTTCGCGCCGTGTTCACTAACCCTGTCATGTGAATCACTAAGTGGTTTTCCTAAGGGTGTTCGCCGGACTTTGCCGTTACACTGGTCCTTTTGCGCCGGCCTGCAACCGGATAGGTGGTTTTCTCTTTTCAGTTTGCGTTGCTGCTCCTCGACAGAAATAACTCATTGCGCGGTGACTTGTTCCGAGGTGGACAAGTTTATACCAATGTGCAGTTTCAGCCGGCTAAAGCCTGACATCAACTAGTTCACACTATCTGGTTGTTTTAACAGACTAAAACGATTGAACACTTCGGCTTTGGTTTAGCTTACCAAGTGTCAGAATGCACTACCTTGAACGTGAAGTAGAATTATCGCCCATGTGTTATTGGCAGCAAGTAACAATAAGAAGCCCCTTAGTCACATACTATTTTATCAGCAGTAGCTTCCTAGGCTGCCGTTTCTGGAACAAATTGGGTGTGCGCATCCAGCTCATTGAAACAACTTTAGGGTGCACGAAATGAACATCAATTTGTGCATTGTTGGTGTGTTCAAAGTCTGAGAAGCGCCTCAATTCCAACCCAGGCCATTGAAGTTATACTCCCAACCTGGCCGAACAAAGTCAACGCAAACTAAACTAACATATATTTGCCTAATCTAACCCGACCTGATCTGACCGAATTCCACCTCACCAAACCTGACCAGACTAGCCTAATCTGAAACACGGATGTTCGACAACGTAAAGCTCACGACTTAGGTACATTTACAATTTTGAGGGGAAGGTCATATTAAATGTAACTGATATATCATAATGCTCCTTGCAGCCACACTGCGATACATCATCACCCATGTGATGATGTATCAGCACATGAGATACATCAAGCTTACGACTGCTCCATCACCGAAAACCTACGGATGTTCGATTGCTTGAAGCTTACAAATACCCAATCACGTGCGAACGATATGATCGTATTCATGCTGTCGATATTTCATCTCTATTTGTGGATGATTCTGCGTTGGATCGTGCCATGTTAATTGAAATACTTCAACTCGCGGGCGACGGTTCTGGTGGATTCGTGATTTTAACCCATACAGTTTTACAAAACAATTTCATGTGCCTGGTGGCCACACAAGCCCGATCACCTCCAGGGCGGTAGATTCCCTGTATGCGGCGCAATTGCAAGCTATTTGAGAAGAGTCGTCTGCTGCTCGGTTTACGTTGTGGTCATGACTCATGGCTAACCGTGCAATTAGTGAAAGAGGCCTGCGCGTGCAGTAGGTGCACACCCCGACACCCGTCAATACAGCCGTGGTATGTGCGGATAGCCCCAGTGGCGAGCTAGCCACCCACCACATTTGGTCACTGCAGCCGTAGCCACCCTCAATTCGGAGGTGCCCAACTCAAAGCAAATGCACGCGCCTAAGGGTCACATGGTGCACTCATGCATACAGTCGCCACATTATCCGGAGTACACAATGGGAGTGCCACTTTACCCAGAGTACAGCACGCTAGAGCACCACTTCATCCAGAGTGCAACATACGGGCGGCTCCACTATAGTTTAATACAACGAAGAATGGCTCTTAAGTGCTCCTGGGTTTTAGACATTGCGTGAGACGAAATGTGCGACCCTCAATATACCAGGAGGTGCTGAGTTTACATCAAAAGTAACGTTAGGGATTATGCTATATTACTCAACGTTTCGGTCAGGGGCCATCGTCAGGAGTGAGGCCAGGTCAGGGGCCTCCTGACGATGGCCCCTGGCCGAAACGTTGAGTAATATAGCATAATCCTAACGTTACTTTTGATGTAAACTCAGCACCTCCTGGTATATTGAGGCTCGTACATTTCGTCTCACGCAAAGGCTCCACTTTACCCAGAATACAGCACCACACCGGGCCTGGGCCGGGTATGGCCTCAATCGTGGCTTCCCGGCGCGGCATATGCAGTGTGCTCCTGAATGGCCTCTTGCTCCTGAATGACTTCGTGCTTCTGAATGACTTTCTGCTCCTAAATGGTCCGTCATGTTACCACCGAACACAGCAGGTTCTTCAACTCGATTCGGATGTATTTTTGGTACACAGAATGAGTACTGTAATGCACGAGTGTGGCTGGTGTGTGCACTGCAGCGCATATTATTGTGACCAGCATTGATAGGCACACGCTCCAACAGCCACACTCCTGAATATATGACTACGAAAGAGTGTATCCTGGCTTTTTAACTAGTAGGTAGGGTATAGTAGGCACGTGCGGGAATGGACAAACACGGCGAACCACATTTCACTACGAGCCATAGTTCTGAAGTGATGAAATGTAAAGGCTGGATGAGTAGGCCGAGCAAGCTTCAGCGAAGCTTCAAAGACGCCCTCTAGATGAAATCGGACGGCACATGTAGAGAAGTTCTGACTAGAACGTGGCGAGCCGAGAGCACACGGTGGCAGCAGTCCTGCAACCCTCTGTTTGCCTCGATAGTTCTGGCGCGGCCCGGCCGCCGGTCTGTGTGCACCGGTCTGTTGCCCACAGCGCCCTCACATCTCGCAGATGCATACGGCTGTCTTGAAGCGCCGCACGATGTTCTTAGATAGCACTCGGATAACACGGCGGGCGGGCGCGGCCTCACGTGTCCGGTTCGGTCTTTATGCGGACCTCCACCTGTTGTAGCAGCGCCACGCACTCGTCCTCGCCGAGGTCTGGCTGCTCCTGCTTCACCCGCACCGCGGCGCCAGCATCGCAGTCGGTGTTGAAGATGGCGTCAGCGTCGGCAGCACGCTGCCGCTTCATGGCGCTCATTTTGGCGTCGAGCTCGCGCACCACGAACGGCTGCAGGCCGGCCTGCATCTTGACCTTGGCCTTGAGCGGCACCCGGTCGCGGTCGATTGCCCTGAGGCTGGTGCTGAGCGGCGTCAGCTGGCCTTTGAGTCGGCTGCCGAACATGCGGCTCCAGCGACTCTGTCGGCCACGGCCAGATCAGCATTACACACGGGACGACAGTCAGCTGACACACTGCTCCATGTCAGCACAGCCACGGCCAGATCAGCGTTACACACGGGACGACAGTCAGCTGACACACTGCTCCATGTCAGCACAGCCACGGCCAGATCAACGTTACACACGGGACGACAGCCCTACAGCGGCGGCACAGTCTGTTGACACGCTGTTCCGTGTCAACACAGCCATGGCTTCACAGAGCCACACGGAAAACCACGTGCCTAATTCGTGTTTCGCGCAGTACGCAATACACATTTGGTCAGCACCACGATCGCCAGCTCTCACATTCCCGCATCACCACCAATCCTGAGCGACAGCTCCGAGTGGACGCGCTAAGTGACAGTCGGCGCTTCATCGACATGGTGCGGAGCGTCGCCGGTGTGCCCGCCCGCCCGTGTCATTAACCAGTGTAGCGGACGCCACGTCCCGCGCTAGATGCGCCGCGTCTATCTCCGGACACCAGGTGTCCCGTGTCCGCCGGCTGGCGTGTCTCGGCCGAGCCGCGTCTATCTCCGGACACCAGGTGTCTCGTGTCCGCCGGCTGGCGTGTCTCGGCCGAGCCGCGTCTATCTCCGCGCACCAGGTGTCTCGTGTCCGCCGGCCGCCGTGTCTCGGCCGAGCCGCGTCTATCTCCGGACACCAGGTGTCTCGTGTCCGCCGGCTGGCGTGTCTCGGCCGAGCCGCGTCTATCTCCGCGCACCAGGTGTCCCGTGTCCGCCGGCTGGCGTGCTTGGCGACACAGTCGCCGCTGCTGTCCCGCCCTAACAGCGTCTATGCGCGTCTGCCCCGGCCGGCCTGTGTATCTGGTGCGGGCGGCAACACCTGTGATGTTTACGCTACCGACGGCCCCTCCCGTGCCGGGGCCAAGCGCCCCATGTGCAGCTGGCCTGGCAGTGGTGCCAACCCAACCAGCAGCGTCTGAACTTGTGCCGCGGATGGGGGGGGGGTGTCGGACATCCTCAGCGGCCCGGCGGTGCGGACGCTGTCTACTGTGTCTGTGGCTGCAGTTCGACAGAAACTCCTGCCGGTTCCAGAGAACCGTCCTGTTTGTTGTTGCATGGTGCCTCCAGCCTTTGGTGAACATGAAGCTAAACTGAACAGAGCTCAACCCGGTGAGGATCTTGAGCACTTGAATAGACGAATGTGGATGTCGGTCCACGCGCAAGAATAAGTTGGGTGTACAGTGCAAAGTGCGTGGCATACGCTGGTAATTAAAACACATCCGGAACACGAGCTTGAGCAGCTGACATCGCTACCGTACGGTTATCGTCACAGTGCATTGATCGTTACTATGAGGTTGTCGCTACCGTACGGTTGCCGTCACCGTGCGGTCATCGTTACCGTGCGGTTGTCGTTATCATGCGGTTATCGTTACCGTGCGGTTGCTGTGCGGGTATCATAGCCGTGCGGTTATCGCTACCGTGCGGTTATCGCTACCGTGCGGTTATCGCTATCGTGCGGTTATCGCTCCCGTATGTTTATCGTTACCGTACGGTTATCGCTGCGGCGATATTGTCGCCAGGCTCCAGTCAGACGACACGACCACTACCTGAAGGCCACACCCTGTGGCCGAACTGAAGGCGTCAGACGAGCTCCGGCCGTCTCGGGATGCTGCTGCTCACCTTGACGTTGTTCTGCAGCACGTTTATTTTCGCGGGGCCTGCTGGTCGCTGTCGCAAGCTCTTCAGCGTCGTCACCTGATCCGGCTCGATCTTGGAGAACACGCACGTCCGACACTGGCTGGATTTCCTGCGGCACAAAGCCGTCGTCCTTCACCGCCCAGTTATGCGTTGGCGAATCGATGTCAAATTCGCTAACCCTGCATCCGTCCCCAGGCACCCTGGAGCGAGCTGGGTTGCCGCCAAGAAGGGCGGACAGGTCGCCTGTGGCGGTTCGTGACAGTTTTAGTGCTCGCCTGTACCCGACCTCGGGGACTCACGTGTGGTGGTATGCGGTAGTCGAAGTCGAAGCCGATCTGTGGCCATTGTGCCGTGCCGTTTACATTGTGTCATGCTCTATTGTCATGCTCTGCGCTTTGGAGTAGAGCGGAGACAGTATTTTGTGAAACCTGTGACCTCGTTTTAGCTTATTCACAGTCTAGTAGACGATTGGTGTATAGTAAGTACAGACCGGTAAATGAAAGGACTATCTGCCACATAAGGTTGTTGTCACCAGTCTGTCATTATAGCACGATTCAGGCTTTTCTCGTGTATGTATGCTTGGTGTATGACTTGGACGTATAAAACTCATCACCATTACAGCATCAGGAAAAGGTCTGAGTACTTTTATTCAATAGCATATCACTAGTTATGGGCGATAAATGAACAAACATGGTCGATGCGCCATCTAATTCAAATAACCATGTGGTAGTTGGTTGGGCTCACCTGTAGCGGCGGTGGGTGGTGGCCGAGTGGTAGTTACGTAGGTCTCACCTGTAGCGGCGCTGTGTGGTGGCCGAGTGGTAGTTATGTAGGGCTCACCTGTAGCGGCGCTGTGTGGTGGACGAGTGGTAGTTACGTAGGTCTCACCTGTAGCGGCGCTGTGTGGTGGACGAGTGGTAGTTATGTAGGGCTCACCTGTAGCGGCGGTGGGTGGTGGCCGAGTGGTAGTTATGTAGGTCTCACCTGTAGCGGCGGTGGGTGGTGGCCGAGTGGTAGTTATGTAGATCTCACCTGTAGCGGCGGTGGGTGGTGGCCGAGTGGTAGTTATGTAGGGCTCACCTGTAGCGGCGCTGTGTGGTGGACGAGTGGTAGTTACGTAGGTCTCACCTGTAGCGGCGCTGTGTGGTGGACGAGTGGTAGTTATGTAGGGCTCACCTGTAGCGGGTGGGGTGGGATTAGGTCTCACCTGTAGCGGCGGTGGGTGGTGGCCGAGTGGTAGTTATGTAGGGCTCACCTGTAGCGGCGGTGGGTGGTGGCCGAGTGGTAGTTATGTAGGGCTCACCTGTAGCGGCGGTGGGTGGTGGCCGAGTGGTAGTTATGTAGGTCTCACCTGTAGCGGCGGTGGGTGGTGGCCGAGTGGTAGTTATGTAGGGCTCACCTGTAGCGGCGCTGGGTGGTGGCCGAGTGGTAGTTATGTAGGGCTCACCTGTAGCGGCGGTGGGTGGTGGCCGAGTGGTAGTTATGTAGGTCTCACCTGTAGCGGCGGTGGGTGGTGGCCGAGTGGTAGTTATGTAGGTCTCACCTGTAGCGGCGGTGGGTGGTGGCCGAGTGGTAGTTATGTAGGGCTCACCTGTAGCGGCGCTGGGTGGTGGCCGAGTGGTAGTTATGTAGGTCTCACCTGTAGCGGCGGTGGGTGGTGGCCGAGTGGTAGTTATGTAGATCTCACCTGTAGCGGCGGTGGGTGGTGGCCGAGTGGTAGTTATGTAGGTCTCACCTGTAGCTGCGGTGGGTGGTTGCCGAGTGGTAGTTATGTAGGGCTCGCATGTAGCGGCGCTGGGCGGTGGCAGAGTGGTAGTTACGTAGGTCTCACCTGTAGCGGCGCTGTGTGGTGGACGAGTGGTAGTTATGTAGGGCTCGCATGTAGCGGCGCTGGGTGGTGGCAGAGTGGTAGTTACGTAGGTCTCACCTGTAGCGGCGCTGTGTGGTGGACGAGTGGTAGTTATGTAGGGCTCACCTGTAGCGGCGGTGGGTGGTGGCCGAGTGGTAGTTATGTAGGGCTCACCTGTAGCGGCGCTGTGTGGTGGACGAGTGGTAGTTATGTAGGGCTCACCTGTAGCGGCGCTGGGCGGTGGCCGAGTGGTAGTTGCGCACGTGCTTGTAATAGTCGAGCTCGTCGAGGTAGATACAGGAGCAGGCATCGCAGCGCAGGCAGTTCTGTAGGGCCGGCGGGATGAAGCCACGTGGTACCGGCGCTGCGGCAGAGGAACACTCGTGGGATACCAGCTGCACTTCGGCATAGGAGTACTCGTGGGACACCAGCGGCACAGGAGTACTCGTGGGACGCCAGCGGTACAGGTGTACTCGTGGGACACCGGTGGTGCAGGAGTGTTCGTGAGACATCAGCGGCACAGGAGTACTCGTGGGACACCAGCTGTACAGGAATGTTCGTGGGACGCCAGCGGCACAGGAGTACTCGTGGGACACCAGCGGCACAGGGGTACTCGTGGAACGCCAGCGGCACAGGAGTACTCGTGGGACGCCAGCTGTATAGGAGTACTCGTGGGACACCAGCGGCACAGGAGTACTCGTGGGACGCCAGCGACACAGGAGTACTCGTGGGACGCCAGCGGTACTGGAGTACTCGTGGGACGCCATCTGCACATGAGTACACGTGGGACACCAGCGGTACGGCGGCACAGGAATACACATGGAGAGCCAGCTTGGAGATGTACCTGACGACATCATTTGAGCGAACTGATGCCCCCCCCCCGCCCCCTCCAAGTGTTCAGGCGCTCTGTATCAGGGGACGAGATTCATTTCACCAGCGGGTAGTGCTGCAGCCAGCACGGTCAATGGCGAAGGTTTGTCATCGTCAGCCGACCGTTATCAATAACAGACCGTGAGCGAATCACAGATCACATCACCGTCAACGGAGAAGGCTACTTTATGAATGTGTTCAAGGCCGTCTGGAAGGCACAATCCGCGAGAATATGTGGTCCGTCCGAATGAGCTTATCAGGTTTGTCCTTAAATATTGTCCGAACGGTCCATAATATCTCCGACGCCCTTCTGAATCCATCCTGGACGGGCAAAATATTTTTGTCAAGTCACTTGATAAATCTCGTTTGATCAGGCATGAAACGTGCGTGCCCGTACACCTGTCACGCGTCACATCTCAAAACACCCCGGTTTATGCCGATTCGGTGGCCTGTCACATCAAAGGGGAGGGGTAAAAAGTGGCCAAACCTGGACAGCTAGCTTAGTTTCCTTTGGATCGCTCTGAAGGGCAATATTTGTATTGGATATATTTGAAACCAGCTACACAGGAATGGTACCCATTTTTCGCGTCAGTTGAACTATAACAATTCAATGGTCAAGATCACTCAAAGATCATATCAGGTGAAATTAGATCAGGTCAGGTCAAATTATAAAATGTCCTGAGCGCGCGAATTTATGTGAATCGTGTTGTTTTTTAATATGTTTGGACGCTAAATCCTGATTATAGCGTATCATAAGCTTGTAAATCAACGCTGACAGCTTCAGGTCACGTGAGGTGAATTGGTTCCTCAGTGACCTGAGATGTCCTTGACCAGTGACCCGATGACAAATCTGGCTCAAGGCAGCCGTATCTGACCATCATGGCAAATCTTGCGCCTAAACTGACACCAATACGGCAGATGGAAACACGAAGTACCTACAGCGTACAAACTACCGTGCGGAACTTTCGTCATGACGTCATAACTCTGTGATCTGACCTGACTTGAAGCTTTGTCTGGCGTCAATATTTACCAAATTGACCATTATATGTGATGCAAAGTTTGGTTGCGCTCCGGGGAACGGCATGCCAGCTAGCGAGTAATGCAGAATAAATCGCAAATTCACCCCACTGTGCGTTGGTTCCACCGAAAGAAAATGCCTGCGCTTCGAAGTTAAATCAGCACTGCACATGTTAAGAATGACCATGCTGCGGCTACTGCACGCACAACACGACACTGTCCGTCCACGTGGCTGGGCGGACATCTCGACTGGAGAGAGACCTGTCTGGGATGGCGGCGGCTCCACGTGTGTCGGCTCGGTGCCCGTTGAACGGCAGCCTCTGCACAGGGCGCCGTCACACTGGACCAAGTGGGCCGGCGAAACACACCGCCTGCACTGCACCGCCGACAGCCTGGCGCAGGCGAGCACAGGCGGGCACGGATGGTCACAGGCGGACATGGGAGGACTCGGGAGGGCATGAGCGGCCACATGATAGCCACGGAAGCCACACAGGCCAGTCACATGACGGCCACAGGCTAGGCACGGCCACATGACGGCCACAGGCGGCCACGGGCGGTCATAGCCTGGGGATGGCCAGGGAACAGCCACGGGTGACCACAGGCCAGGCACGGCAACACGAAGGCTACGGGCGGCCACAGGCTGGGGATGGCCAGGACCGGCCACGGGTCGGGGTCACAGGACACAGGACGGGGCTGGCTCCAGTTCAGGAGCCGGATGCTGCGGGGTCACAGGACACAGGGCGGGGCCACAGGACACAGGGCGGGGCCACAGGACACAGGGCGGGGCCACAGGACACAGGGCGGGGCCACAGGACACAGGGCGGGGCTACAGGACACAGGGCGGGGCCACAGGACACAGGGCGGGGCCACAGGACACAGGGCGGGCCACAAGACACAGGGCGGGGCCGGCTCCAGTACAGGAGCCGGACGCGGCGGGGCCACAGGACACAGGGCGGGGCTACAGGACACAGGGCGGGGCCACAGGACACAGGGCGGGCCACAAGACACAGGGCGGGGCCACAGGACACAGGGCGGGGCTACAGGACACAGGGCGGGGCCACAGGACACAGGGCGGGGCCACAGGAAACAGGGCGGGCCACAAGACACAGGGCGGACCGGCGGGCCCAGGCACAGGAGCCGGACGCGGCGGGGCCACAGGACACAGGGCGGGGCTACAGGACACAGGGCGGGGCCACAGGAAACAGGGCGGGCCACAAGACACAGGGCGGGGCCGGCTCCAGTACAGGAGCCGGACGCGGCGGGGCCACAGGACACAGGGCGGGGCTACAGGACACAGGGCGGGGTTACAGGACACAGGGCGGGGCTACAGGACACAGGGCGGGGTTACAGGACACAGGGCGGGGTCACAGGACACAGGGCGGGCCGGATCCAGTACAGGGGCCGGACGCTGCGGGGTCACAGGAAACAGGGCGGGGCCACAGTACACAGGGCGGGGTCACAGGACACAGGGCGGGGCCATAGGACACAGGGCGGGGCTACAGGACACAGGGCGGGGTTACAGGACACAGGGCGGGCACGGGCGGCCACATGACTGGCACGGGCGACCACAGGCGGCCACATGACTGGCACGGGCGACCACAGGCGGCCACAGGCCAGGCACGGCCACATGACGGCCACAGGCGGCCACAGGCTAGGCACGGCCACATGACGGCCACATGACGGCCACAGGCGGCCACAGGCCAGGCACGGCCACATGACGGCTACGGGCGGCTACAGACTGGGGATGGCCAGGACCGGCCAATGGTCGGGGTCACAGGACACAGGGCGGGGCCGGCCGGGTACAGGGGCCGGACGCGGCGGGGTCACAGGACACAGGGCGGGGCTACAGGGCACAGGGCGAGGCCACATGACACAGGGCGGGGCTACAGGACACAGGGCGGGCCACAGGACAAAGGGCGGGGCTACAGGACACAGGGCGGGGCCACAGGACACAGGGCGGGGCTACAGGACACAGGGCGGGGCTACAGGACACAGGGCGGGGTTACAGGACACAGGGCGGGGTTACAGGACACAGGGCGGGGCGGGCTCCAGTACAGGGGCCAGACGCGGCGGGCGCTCACGTTTGGCCGGGCTGTCAGCTGCCGGCTGCGCCAGTGTCTGCCGCTCTGACTCCGGCTCCGACTCGGTGCCCGGCTCAGACTGGGCGTCCTGGACAGCAACTGTCACACCGGCGGCCGCGTCGCCACGAACGGCCGCTGCCTCTGCCGATGGACCACGTGGTTACTTCCTGCTACACACACGTGCAGACATTTAGGTACACACACACACACACACACACACACACACACACACACACTATATATATATATATATATATATATATATATATATATATATATATATATATATATATATATATATATGCAAATTTTTGCACATACTTCCTTACGGAACGCCTGAGTGCGGTCCTGCTCGTGTGTAGAGTCAGTCATTAGTCTGACATCATCACGACTGGTGATCCCAGGTGGGTCTGGGGGGTCGGTACCCTTGTTTGGTACCCTGCTAGTGTTAAGTTGCCATTCTCCTCATTTAATCTGAAATCATGTCCTGAATCACGGACCCCCCTCCCCCGGTTCGGTGAGGGATATCCAGCCTCGGTCATCAGCTAGTCGGCAGACGGCAAGGTTGTCCGCAGTATTGGAGTGTAACGGGGTCGGATAACATATGGTCGGCCCGTTGAATGTCATCACCGGCGACCAGGCATCAAAATTGTCACTCCATGGCATCGCAAAACATCAGCGCACCACCTCCAGTTATCACAACACAACTGGAATAGCGAGAAGCGGAGTTCAGATCGAGGCGTCGTCACGGTGGGGGACGGGGTTCGCGTCCCAAAAGCGTCGTAAAATTTAGCATTGTACGTAAGGCTTCGCATGGATGACATTACCTGTCAGCACTCTCCTGTTCCTCCTATCCAAAGCTCATGACGACGCCCATTGTGAGGACATGCTGGCAGCCGAATGGCTTTAGACTAGCTCTAGCATCAGTTCTACGATTGCATGGGAATAACCGGCATAAAAAGGCTCCCTCCTGTTATGAGGTACTTATCTAAGCACGGGTAAACAGAAGCCTCCCTCCTGTTATGAGGTACTTATCTAAGCACGGGTAAACAGAAGGCTCCGTCGCGGATGACGACTGTCGGCCGGCAAATTCAGTTGCATCGCCCACCAACCAGGAGACCAGCAACGTCACTCAGCCCGCCTCAAATTCGCACACCGGAGGCGCAGGGGTATGTGTCCCTTGAAACCAGCTCCCTTAAAGCATCGATGCATGATATGTCTATCTGCGAGAGTTATGATTTAGTTCAACTGGGGATCTTGGTTCAACCAGATTTTGTATTTAGGAATTCGCACGCTGCGGTTTCAACGGGTCTGAGTTCAAATGAAATGGACATAATAAGACACGACATGGTATGACACGGCACTTGATATTACATGGCACTACATGGTATGGCAGGACACGACATGTTATGGCATTGTACGACATGGTGCAACGAGACACGACATGGTACAACGAGACACTACCTGGTATAGCAAGACACGGCATGGTATGACGAGACGCCATATGATATGACAAGACACACAATGATAGGGCGCAACATGTTATGATAAATATCATATTTCATGTGATATTATGATATGGTATGAGATGGCACGATGCCGACATGGACATGGTGTTGTATAGTATGATGCGACATGGTGTGATGAGACACCACATGATGTGACGAGACACGACGTGGTATGACGAGACATGACATGGCATGACGAGACACGGCATGGTATGACAAGACACGACATGGTATCACGAGACACAACATGTCAGTGTATTGTGACGTGACATGGGTGGTGTGCGATGGTGACACCGCTGCTTTCTGCAATCTAGTTTTTCAGTACCGGGTCCGACCTGCTGCCCAGTGTGGTCCCGGGTATTATAACGTAGTGTGAACGTTCTGTCGGTCGCTATTGGTACGATCTGATGATACATAGGTGCCGTCTTTGTTATTCACAGCACAATAGGCATCAATGATTAGCCCCTAGGGTCCAAAAGAAAGCCCCCCCTAGGTGGTATCTCAAAATAACAATTTTTCTGGAAAGAAGTATCGATTTCTGCGACTGTCTTCCAATTCTGAACATATTTGTAGACAATGATAGGCGAAGCACATTCTAATTTCGCATGGTTTCAAATCATGGTAGTTATTGCGTGTTTGTTACATTTTTGTTGGTGTTAAGGTTTTGTTTTGAAATCCCGTGGACTAAAGTTTTCCTGGTGTGCTCGGCACGACGAAACTGCGAACAACTCCCGAGTGTGACCTTCCCCTCTGTCGTCACAGTCGTCACAGCCCTGCCGTTGTGCCGTACTCGGCTATCGGATGTCGAACAGTTCTTCTCCCGGCTGGCTTCACTATGCGAAATATTTCCGAGATGATTGCCGGCGGTTGTGTGTGCGTCTGCGTAGACGGGGCAGAGTGTCTGTGTGTCGGTGTAGTCGTGACACGAGCAGTGTGTCTGTGTGTCGGTGTAGTCGCGACACGGGCAGTGTGTCTGTGTGTCGGTGTAGTCGCGACACGGGCAGTGTGTCTGTGTGTCGGTGTAGTCGCGACACGGGCAGTGTGTCTGTGTGTCGGTGTAGTCGCGACACGAGCAGTGTGTCTGTGTGTCGGTGTAGTCGCGACACGGGCAGTGTGTCTGTGTGTCGGTGTAGTCGCGACACGGGCAGTGTGTCTGTGTGTCGGTGTAGTCGCGACACGAGCAGTGTGTCTGTGTGTCGGTGTAGTCGCGACACGGGCAGTGTGTCTGTGTGTCGGTGTAGTCGCGACACGGGCAGTGTGTCTGTGTGTCGGTGTAGTCGCGACACGGGCGGTGTGTCTGTATGTCGATGTAGTCGTGACACGGGCAGTGTGTCTGTGTGTCGGTGTAGTCGCGACACGGGCAGTGTGTCTGTGTGTCGGTGTAGTCGCGACACGGGCAGTGTGTCTGTGTGTCGGTGTAGTCGCGACACGGGCAGTGTGTCTGTGTGTCGGTGTAGTCGTGACACGGGCAGTGTGTCTGTATGTCGGTGTAGTCGCGACACGGGCAGTGTGTCTGTGTGTCGGTGTAGTCGCGACACGGGCAGTGTGTCTGTGTGTCGGTGTAGTCGCGACACGGGCAGTGTGTCTGTGTGTCGGTGTAGTCGCGACACGGGCAGTGTGTCTGTGTGTCGGTGTAGTCGTGACACGGGCAGTGTGTCTGTGTGTCGGTGTAGTCGTCGCGACACGGGCAGTGTGTCTGTGTGTCGGTGTAGTCGCGACACGGGCAGTGTGTCTGTGTGTCGGTGTAGTCGCGACACGGGCAGTGTGTCTGTGTGTCGGTGTAGTCGCGACACGGGCAGTGTGTCTGTGTGTCGGTGTAGTCGCGACACGGGCAGTGTGTCTGTGTGTCGGTGTAGTCGTGACACGGGCAGTGTGTCTGTGTGTCGGTGTAGTCGCGACACGGGCAGTGTGTCTGTGTGTCGGTGTAGTCGCGACACGGGCAGTGTGTCTGTGTGTCGGTGTAGTCGCGACACGGGCAGTGTGTCTGTGTGTCGGTGTAGTCGCGACACGGGCAGTGTGTCTGTGTGTCGGTGTAGTCGCGACACGGGCAGTGTGTCTGTGTGTCGGTGTAGTCGCGACACGGGCAGTGTGTCTGTGTGTCGGTGTAGTCGCGACACGGGCAGTGTGTCTGTGTGTCGGTGTAGTCGCGACACGGGCAGTGTTGTGTGTCGGTGTAGTCGCGACACGGGAGTGTGTCTGTGTGTCGGTGTAGTCGCGACACGGGCAGTGTGTCGGTGTAGTCGCGACACGGGCAGTGTGTCTGTGTGTCGGTGTAGTCGGACACGAGGCAGTGTGTCTGTGTGTCGGTGTAGTCCGTGACACGGGCAGTGTGTCTGTGTGTCGGTTAGTCGACGCAGTGTGTCTGTGTGTCGGTGTAGTCGCGACACGGGCAGTGTGTCTGTGTGTCGGTGTAGTCGCGACACGGGCAGTGTGTCTGTGTGTCGGTGTAGTCGCGACACGGGCATGTGTTGTGTGTCTGTGTGTCGGTGTAGTCGCGACACGGGCAGTGTGTCTGTGTGTCGGTGTAGTCGCGACACGGGCAGTGTGTCTGTGTGTCGGTGTAGTCGCGACACGGGCAGTGTGTCTGTGTGTCGGTGTAGTCGCGACACGGGCAGTGTGTCTGTGTGTCGGTGTAGTCGCGACACGGGCAGTGTGTCTGTGTGTCGGTGTAGTCGCGACACGGGCAGTGTGTCTGTGTGTCGGTGTAGTCGCGACACGGGCAGTGTGTCTGTGTGTCGGTGTAGTCGCGACACGGGCAGTGTGTCTGTGTGTCGGTGTAGTCGCGACACGGGCAGTGTGTCTGTGTGTCGGTGTAGTCGCGACACGGGCAGTGTGTCTGTGTGTCGGTGTAGTCGCGACACGGGCAGTGTGTCTGTGTGTCGGTGTAGTCGTGACACGGGCAGTGTGTCTGTGTGTCGGTGTAGTCGCGACACGGGCAGTGTGTCTGTGTGTCGGTGTAGTCGCGACACGGGCAGTGTGTCTGTGTGTCGGTGTAGTCGTGACACGGGCAGTGTGTCTGTGTGTCGGTGTAGTCGCGACACGAGCAGTGTGTCTGTGTGTCGGTGTAGTCGTGACACGGGCAGTGTGTCTGTGTGTCGGTGTAGTCGCGACACGGGCAGTGTGTCTGTGTGTCGGTGTAGTCGCGACACGGGCAGTGTGTCTGTGTGTCGGTGTAGTCGCGACACGGGCAGTGTGTCTGTGTGTCGGTGTAGTCGCGACACGGGCAGTGTGTCTGTGTGTCGGTGTAGTCGCGACACGGGCAGTGTGTCTGTGTGTCGGTGTAGTCGCGACACGGGCAGTGTGTCTGTGTGTCGGTGTAGTCGCGACACGGGCAGTGTGTCTGTGTGTCGGTGTAGTCGCGACACGGGCAGTGTGTCTGTGTGTCGGTGTAGTCGCGACACGGGCAGTGTGTCTGTGTGTCGGTGTAGTCGTGACACGGGCAGTGTGTCTGTGTGTCGGTGTAGTCGCGACACGGGCAGTGTGTCTGTGTGTCGGTGTAGTCGCGACACGGGCAGTGTGTATGTGTGTCGGTGTAGTCGTGACAGTCGGTGTAGTCGGAGGGGTGTGTTGTGTGCAGTGTGTCTGTATGTCGGTGTAGTCGTGACACGGGCAGTGTGTCTGTGTGTCGGTGTAGTCGTGACACGGGCAGTGTGTATGTATGTCGGTGTAGTCGCGACACGGGCAGTGTGTCTGTGTGTCGGTGTAGTCACGACACGAGCAGTGTGTCTGTGTGTCGGTGTAGTCGCGACACGGGCAGTGTGTCTGTGTGTCGGTGTAGTCGCGACACGGGCAGTGTGTCTGTGTGTCGGTGTAGTCCCGACACGGGCAGTGTGTATGTATGTCGGTGTAGTCGCGACACGGGCAGTGTGTCTGTGTGTCGGTGTAGTCGCGACACGAGCAGTGTGTCTGTGTGTCGGTGTAGTCGCGACACGGGCAGTGTGTTTGTGTGTCGGTGTAGTCGCGACACGGGCAGTGTGTCTGTGTGTCGGTGTAGTCGCGACACGGGCAGTGTGTCTGTGTGTCGGTGTAGTCGCGACACGGGCAGTGTGTCTGTGTGTCGGTGTAGTCGTGACACGGGCAGTTTGTCTGTGTGTCAGTGTAGTCGCGACACGGGCAGTTTGTCTGTGTGTCGGTGTAGTCGCGACACGGACAGTGTGTCTGTGTGTCGGTGTAGTCGTGACACGGGCAGTGTGTCTGTGTGTCGGTGTAGTCGCGACACGGGCAGTGTGTCTGTGTGTCGGTGTAGTCGCGACACGGGCGGCGCGGTCGACATGGCCGCAGCTCGCCGTCTGTAGGCAGCTGACTATTTTTAGGCGACATGCCCCGTCGACGAGGGAGCGACTGCTCAAACCGTGCGGTGGGAAAGTACAGTACATCAGTCGCTCGCGCGCCGCTCCCGGGGTCGGGTCGCGGCGCCGGCGCTCCTCGCCCGACCCGTGCCTCTAGTGCCGTCCTTGTGTGTTTGGGGTGTGACGTGCGAACGTGAGCAAGTTCGAGTGGCGTTCGGCCCGGCTCCGCTTCGAGGGGCGATCTACCAGCTGCCGGAAGACGACGCATCATCGTCTTTGGTACTATCATGAGACTGATATGTTTTCTCAGCCATCGAGACATACTGCGGCTTGTTGTGCTGCTGGCTGTGGTCCGTGTCATCGTGCTGGTCGCGGCCCCTGCTGTTCGCCTGCCCCTGCCTGGTGTCCGGCGCATTCCCGCCGGTGACCTTGGAGGCGGCGGCACATCGCTGGGTGACCGCGTGCCCGCCGGCATTGGGTCAGCGATGTCAGGCGGCCTATCGGCGAACTCCGGCCGCCACCCTCGCCGGCGCAGGCGCGGCAGGCGCGCGCCTGGCGCGAGGAAGCGAGGGAGCAAAGGCGCCCAACGCCGACAGAGGAATATATGGCCAGCTCCCAGTTCAAGACTCAAGATTTGCTTGCTGAACATCCAAAGCATTAAGCCAAAATTACTGGAAATGTCTGAAGTACTACATCGCAACAAGTATGACATCATATGCCTGGCCGAAACCTGGCTGAAGCCTGAGACGCCCAACAGATTGCTGCTGCTGCCTGGGTACCAGCTGTACCGGGCCGATCGCCCCGACGGGCGAGGGTACGGAGGAGTGGCACTGGCCGCCAGGGAAGGTACCAACGCGTCTCCGCTGAAAATCACAACGGCTGCCAACCATCCCAACAGCAAGCTGGAGACGTTGTGGATGTTGGTTAAACCAGACAGCAAGCGCCAATTCATCATCTGCACCGCATATCGTCCACCGAGACGGAATCTGACCGACTTGAAAGCGGACTTTGCAGACCTAGAAGCACAATTCCAGCGTGTGATTGTTGACTATCCGAAGTCCAAACTTTTTATTTGCGGAGATTTAAATTGTGACTTACGGAAACCAGACTCGGACCAAGGTAGGCGTGTGCTGTCTAATTTTATTTTTGATTACTCGTTATTTCAGTGTGTGACCTCGCCCACCTATTCAACTGGCTCTCTCCTTGACGTAGTTATCACCAACTGTCGTGACATTGTGCAGCACTGCCGTACACAATTTTGTCATTTTAGTCCGCATAGATTCGTTCGTTTTTCAGTCGATGTGCCCAGATCCAGACCGAGCGGCGCCACCGTTCGCACGCGTTGCTTTCGCCGTACCGATCCGAATGCTTTGCTTTACGATCTTTGTTTGGCTGACTGGAGTTCTGTTTTTAATTCTCCCTCCGTCACGCTCAAGTGGGACTGTTTTCTGAACATCTTTTTACCCACCATTGACATCCATGCTCCCATCAGGACTGTTAGAATCAGGAACCCTAGCGCCCCGGTCGTATCAGATGGAACTAAGGCTTTGATGTGTCGCCGCCGTGGTGCGCTGACCGTTTATGGGCACCAGTCCACGGAGTACAGGGAAGCCAACCGAGCTGTACGATCGGCGATTAGACGTGATAGCCGGAACGACGTTGAGCGGCGAATCCGTGAGGATGGGCAGAGGTCAATGTGGCGACATATCAGGTCATTTGTCGGCGGCAAGCAGGCCATTCGTAAGATGCCCGACGCGACAGTTGATGAGCTTAACCGATTTTTGTCCGCGTGGGCCCGTGCGTGGCTGACGAGGTTAGGAGTATGGGAGCGACGCCGAGTATCTCCTGCCGTTTGCCGCGTGTCGGTGCCTGTGCGTTCACCCTGGAGTCGTTGTCGCTATCTCAGCTGCGAGCTATCGTCTTCGGGATGAGCGGGTCGTCGGCCTGTGGCGAAGACGGCATCAGCATCCACATGTTCAGGGTGTGCTTCGACTCGTTAGGTGGGGTGCTCCTGCATTTGGTCAATTCCAGCATTACCCAATCCGATGTTCCTGATTCTTGGAAGCACTCCCTCGTCCATCCCATCTTTAAGTCCGGCGATCCCTGTAACCCTTCCAATTTCCGTCCTATCTCCATCGTCCCAGTCATTGCGAAAATTGTAGAGCGTGCCGTCCACCAGCAACTCTACAATTACCTGTCCGATAACCACCTCCTCTCCCAAACTCAGCACGGCTTCCGTCCTCGTCACTCGACGGAAACCGCACTGACCTCCATATCTGACCAGATCCTATCCGCATGTGACCATGGAGAGGTGTCCCTTCTCTGCCTGCTGGATTTGAGCAAGTGCTTTGATGTGATAGATCACTCGAAACTCCTGTCAAAATTGAGTCTCCATAGCATCGATACTTCCTGGTTTTCGGCTTATCTTCAGAACCACACCCAGAGTGTCAGCCTTACTGACAGTCTGGGTGTCGTCCACAAATCTGCCCCGTTGCCCAACAGCATCGGCGTTTTTCAAGGATCATCTCTCGGACCTCTCCTCTACTGCGTCTTCGCCAACGACCTCAGCCTGTTCGCCGAAGGTGCAGTAGTTGTTCAATACGCTGACGACACCCAAATTTTGGTCAGTGGTAAGAAATCTCAAATTCAAAATGTTGTCACTCATATGGAAACAGTTCTGGCCTCCCTCGATATCTGGTTTCGAGCAAATGGACTGAAAATTAACGTAGCAAAGACACAGCTGATGATGTTGGGCAGCCCACAAAATCTGCGTGCCTTACCGGATGTCACAGTGAAATTTCGCGATCATCATCTACCCACCATTTCGGAATGCAAAAATCTCGGTATTATTTTCGATCGCTCTCTCAGCTGGGACTCGCACGTCTCAGAATTGACTCGGCGTTGTTTCGGAGTTCTGGGTGGTCTGTCGCATCTGAGGGGGCACCTTCCACCTGCCGTCATCTCCGCGCTGGTCAATGCTCTGATCTTCTCGCAGATCCGCTACTGTATTTCTGTGTATGGTAACGGAGCCAAAAGAACCTATCTCGCATTCAAAAAATTATAAACTACTCGGCTAAGGTAATTTTCGGCCGCAAAAAGTTTGACCACGTTTCGGATCTGCTGAGGAGGTTGAGCTGGCTCAGCGCGGAGAACCTGGCGAGTTATCACACCCTTCGCCTCATACACAAGGTGCGTCTCCATGGTGAGCCAGAGTCACTGGCTCACGATCTCACCACCATGGCGGAGATTCGTGACCGGACCACCCGTCAAGACCACAACTTGTATGTCCCCCGGTCCCGCACCGAGATGGGGAAGAGACGCTTTAGTTCCAGAGCGCCACACATGTACAACTCACTGCCACCTGAGCTGACGCGACTTCCCGTGTCGATCTTTGGTCGCCACCTACGGGAATATCTACGTGACGTGCCGCCCGCGCCGGACTGATAGACTGCTCGACTTGCTGTTATTTTATATATATATATTTTTTTTTTTTATAGTTTAACTTGTAGTCTGTGATTTTGACCCTCTTTTTTACCTTTTGTGCTGTGTTGTTTTATCTATTTGACGCGATGTCGTAATAGCCACAAGTCAATTGTGGATGACGTCAATAAAGTCTGTCTGTCTGTCTGTCTGGTGAGTAGCTCCATCCATTGTCAGGTGTGATGCTCAGAGTTGGTCGGTCGTTACTCGGTGGGGTAGCCATGCTGAATGCTGTTGCGAAGTGGGGGATCCTCATCAGCGGAAACATCTTCGCATGTTGGGAATTTGATTCGGGAACCAGTCATTGTGCACAACGGGGAAGTCCTCAGCTAGTGTGGCTATGTGTCCTCCAATGTTGTGGCCAGGGGGTCAATTTGAAGTCGCTGATGTCTCGCGCAAACCCGATCATGAACCGCTGGCTTAACAATTGCAGCAATTCAGTACCAGTTGCATATCATTCAGTCATCCCTCACTTTAGCACTGCTATTAGCCTTGTGCAGTCAAGCTTCTCCGCTACGTTCTAATATATTTGGCTATTAGTTGGTCGATCCCCCGTCTCTGCGCGGGTAGCGGTTGTCATGCGATAACGTTGTTTGGATCTTCTGTTGGGTTGGACGTTAGCGAACCATATACGTCATTAATCAACGATGAACATGAGCTGCATGAACGAGTCATCATTCATGTAGTCAGTGTGCTATAGGGACACAATGAGAAGGAGAATTTTAGAGTATAGCATAGGGATATGGAGAAGAAGCGGCAACCACGTTTCGATGTCACCTCATGGTGAGCGTGTTATAAACACAGACCGGTGGCGGTGACATCAGTACTCTATAGACACAGGCCGGTGGCGGTGACATCAGTACTCTATAGACACAGGCCGGTGGCGGTGGCATCAGTACTCTATAGACACAGACCGGTGGCGGTGACATCAGTGCTCTAAAAACACATCGGTGGTTTTGACATCAGTGCCCTTTAGACACAGCCCGGTGGCGGTGACATGAATGCCTTTTAGACGCGGACCGGTGGTGGTGGCATCAGTGCCCTTTAAACACAATCCGGTGGCGGTGGCATCAGTACTCTATATGCACATACCGGTGGCAGTGACATCAGTGCTCTATATATAGGTCGGTGGAGGTCGGTGACATTAGTGCTCTATAGACACAGGCCGGTGGCGGTTGCATCAGTACTCTATAGACACAGGCCGGTGGCGGTGACATCAGTACTCTATAGACGCAGACCGGTGGCGGTGGCATCAGTACTCTATAGACACAGGCCGGTGGCGGTGGCATCAGTACCCTATAGACACAGACCGGTGGCGGTGGCATCAGTACCCTATAGACACAGACCGGTGGCGGTGGCATCAGTACCCTATAGACACAGACCCGCGGCGGTTGCATCAGTCCCATATAGACACAGGCCGGTGGCGGTGGCATCAGTGCCCTATAGACACAGACCGGTGGCGGTGACATCAGTACTCTATAGACACAGACCGGTGGCGGTGGCATCAGTGCTCTATAGACACAGGCCGGTGGCGGTGGCATCAGTGCCCTATAGACACAGACCGGTGGCGGTGACATCAGTACTCTATAGACACAGGCCGGTGGCGGTGGCATCAGTGCCCTATAGACACAGACCGGTGGCGGTGGCATCAGTACTCTATAGACACAGACCGGTGGCGGTGACATCAGTGCCCTATAGACACAGACCGGTGGCGGTGACATCAGTGCCCTATAGACACAGACCGGTGGCGGTGGCATCGGTGCTCTATATATAGGTCGGTGGAGGTCGGTGACATTAGTGCTCTATATGCACATACCGGTGGCGGTGACATCAGTGCCCTATAGACACAGACCGGTGGCGGTGACATCAGTACTCTATAGACACAGACCGGTGGCGGTGACATCAGTACTCTATAGACACAGACCGGTGGCGGTGACATCAGTGCCCTATAGACACAGACCGGTGGCGGTGACATCAGTACTCTATAGACACAGACCGGTGGCGGTGACATCAATGCTCTATAGGCACAGGCCCGTGGCGGTGACATCAGGGCTCTATATACACAGATCGGTGGCGGTGACATCAGTGCCCTTTAGACACAGACCGGTGGCGGTGACATCAGGGCTCTATATACACAGATCGGTGGCGGTGACATCAGTGCCCTTTAGACACAGTCCGGTGGCGGTGACATCGGTGCTCTATATATAGGTCGGTGGAGGTCGGTGACATTAGTGCTCTATATGCACATACCGGTGGTGGTGACATCAGGGCTCTATATATACAGATCGGTGGCGGTGACATTAGTGCCCTTTAGACACAGTCCGGTGGCGGTGATGACATATAGGTGGTGCTCTATATGCACATACCGGTGGTGGTGACATCAGGGCTCTATATATAGGGCGGTGGAGGTCGGTGACATTAGTGCCCTATAGACACAGACCGGTGGCGGTGACATTAGTGCTCTATATGCACATACCGGTGGTGGTGACATCAGGGCTCTATATATAGGGCGGTGGAGGTCGGTGACATTAGTGCCCTATAGGCACAGGCCGGTGGCGGTTGCGTCAGTGCCCTATAGACACAGGCCGGTGGCGGTTGCGTCAGTGCCCTATAGACACAGGCCGGTGGCGGTTGCGTCAGTGTTCTCTATACACAGGCCGGTAGCGGTGGCGCTATTGCTCTGTGCGAGGGCCCGTGAGAGTATCCCGATGCATCAGACCCCCAAGGCCGTCTTCCTTGGAGCCTTTCCGTGCTACGGAGCACCCCATAGCCGTCTTCTCTGGAGCCCTTCACGTGCTAGGGAACGCCCTACATCCCCGAACACCATGTATCAGGTTCGATGGCCGGCGGTGCCATTGTGACTCGATTCCTGCAAGTTCGGCCAGTTCCGACGACTCGGTAGGAAAGCACAGTTCAGCGGTAACGGTCGTCAATTGCCGGCCACGCGGAACGCGGCGCATCTGTGGGAGAGCATCACAAAGGCGCCGCGGCAGCGGCCAGCTGGCGTGGTGATGGGGGCGGGGGGGGGTAGAGGGGAGGTGTGTGGTACCAGGTGGCCCGGGCAGACACGCCGGCACCGCCCAGCTGATTCTGGCCAGGTGCGATCACTCCAGTTTCCGCTGGGGAAAACGACAGCGGGCCGGACTTGACTTCATCCGCCCAGTCCGCAGTAGGTCCTCAGTGCACGCGCACGAATTAACGGCAGCGGACTAAATGCGGCGATCGCGACATTCGCGGCAGCAGCAGATGGCGGGCCGAGCGTGCATCCGACAAAAATCTGCACTCAAATGTCAGACGGCCGCCGTCGGGCTCCGGCACGGCGCATCGTCAACTGATGCTGAGAAACGTACTTGAGACTAAGGGAGAGGGAGTGAGAGTGTCGAACTGAAATTTGAGCGAGAACTATACGTGAAGAATCCTGATCGACACGCGAGAAAGGAGCAAACAGAACGTCATTGCAAGAATCGCACGGTGCACCATGATGTGGGAAGCGGATGGGCACGTTTGGAGGCTGGGAGCGGGAGTGTGAGAGGGGGACGGGGACGTCGGTGATGACTTACCGGGCATGCTGAGCGGCGGCTGTCGCGGCATCGATGTCGTCTCGCCGACTACCATGGCGGCTGGCGAGCCAGCCAACTGCGGGTTTCGAGTAAAAATAGCCGGACGCCAGAGGGCAGGTGAGCTGGGGCTGGCGGCGCCGATCGTCGCAGCCGACGGCCGGCCGCGGACGGTCGACGTTCGACGGTCAGCCTCCCGCCAGACTGGCATGTCGGGTGTCCCGTGTCCGGGTGCCAGGGTGTCCGTGTGCCCGGGTGTCCAGGTGCCAGGGCGTCCGTGTGCCCGGGTGTCCAGGTGCCCGGTCGTCCAGGTGTCTGGGCGTCCAGGTGTCTGGGCGTCCAGGTGTCTGGGTGTCCAGGTATCTTGGTGTCCGGATGTCCCGGTGATCTGGTGTCCGGCCGATCACACACTGATGTTGGCCCACCGTCAGCCCCCGTGTCGGCGGCCGTCCCGCTGCAGCCCCGATCGACGACAGTGCCGCTACGCGCGACAGAGCCAGCGCTCGTGCCAGCTGCGTGTGCCGCCTCCACCAGCGCGACGGAGCCAGACCGGCCGTACGGTGTGACGGCGCGCGTCCCCGGGACACCCGCTCTCCCCCGCAGAGAGTCGACAGCTGAGCGCGCCCCAGATGTCCCCTCGTCTCCCCCGCGGCCTTGTCAGAGCGGCAGCGGCGGCAGTAACCGCTGCCCCTCCCCCCGCTGCCGACACGACTCCGGCGGCTGTGTATAGTGCGGCTGCCGGAGGTGCCGACACTGAACACTCCGATAAACATAGCCCCAGGAGAAAATCACATCGTCATTGTACGGTAGCAGAGAAAGGAAGCCGTGGACACAGGGAGCGAAATAGAAGGGAGATGGCGAGAGGTGGGATATAGAAGAGAGGGGGAGAGAATAAGAGTGTGGAAGAGTTTCCAAGTGTTTCTGCATCAGATCTATAGCAACGGCTCTACCTAGTGTAATATCAGATATAATTGTGCTCTCCTATGTTATTGTATTTGTTGAGCTTCTTAAAGTTGCAAATTCTGTTGTTTATGGGTGCATGCATTTCGCCTCCCCATTGAATCGGCTATAGGCGTCCAACGGTGTGGTGGGGGGGTGGATACCAGGGTACGATACCCTCCTCCCCCGCCTTAAGTACGCATATTTAACATTGAACCTATGGCGTTCACTAGAAAGAATTGACCAAAAAGCGCACCCGGTGTCCTCCTTCCATGGTGACCAAGAAGACTGTGCGTATTACCGGTTGTTTACTTTGCCGTTAGGTTGCTGAGGCCGCCGTATTCATTGAAAGTGCCGTTAATTTTAGCCGGTGTGTTATCTAATTTATTTTCGGTGATCAACTACCTCGACCGTTGGTTGCCTGTTGACTCAGGGTGGCTATAGTCGGCGGTCGAGCTGCAATGGTTGGCGTTGTGAGGTTGATATCTGAACGAGCCGCAGCACTAAATGAGGGGAGTTTACGCCCAAACCCGGTCCTCGTCAGGCCAAAAGCGCCGCTGTGACGGGTGGTCTTCAATGGATTTGATTTTGATGTAGTAGCGGGGCAGTGCAGTGTCCTGAAACGGATGGGATGGAGTGAGCCTGCTAGAAGACTTTGGGTGTACAGTTGGGGGTTCCTGTGGCTGTTCTGATACAGCTGTTTTGAATGATTTCTAACTGTGTGCTCAGTGTCGACTAAATAGTAACACAGATGACGCTATGTATTTGTTCAAGGATGGGTCGTACTATTCCCATGTGGAGCAACACTAGTGTTTTCTTGTGCAGTCTGTGACTGCTAGTGCATGTAGTGGGTTGATGTCCCTCGCGCATCTCTTCGAAATGTCAGCGATGTGTATGTTGAAGCTAAGATTCTGATCCAAATGAACTCCTATGAACTCGACATTGATCACAGTTGTTCGATTGGGGCCTTGCCGTCGATGCGGAGTGAAGTGAGTGGGGTGGAGACGGTATAAGTGGCTGGTAGATGTTTGTGCGGGCGGGGTGAAGCCCAAGTTTTGCACCACTCTGCTATGCGGCTTGAATTTTACCGTTCCGACATCCATGGAGATGATCTGTAACATAATGTAGTGGTGTGAAATGCACTGGTGTGAAATGCACCTTGCATGTCGCTTTCACAATGTGGCGGTGGTATATGCTGGTATGTTGTCGTCCCAAACGTATTAATCCGCTTGTGATTCCTAAGCGCTGTGGAGGTCTGTCACTGACACTGGCACTGACACTGATTCTGTAAAGTCAGCCACGAACAATAATTCGAACATGCTTTATAGTACTAATATGTGTCAGGATTGGGCTGCTGAAACGGGGTGATGGGTGATCTGAACAAAATGCACAATGTATTGGGAATCACCCGTAGTAATGAGATATCTAAGGTGGTGGTGTCCTCTCGGCCTACTTCACTGTTTTGCGACTGGACAAAAAGAACTTCAAAAAAATTATCCAATTCACCCGTCACTGTGTCGAGGATAGACCCAGTGAGTTTGGTTGAGCCATTGTGTACCGAATGTCTCTTAAAGAACCTGACGATATATTGGTCACATTTCAGAGTTCTACACCATTTCAACGGGATGGCATCGGTGGCGGAATTGTAACAACGTGGTGCGTTTCACAAGCTTTTGGACACCTTCTAAACGTTTTAAACGTATCACGGTAGTGCTCGCTTATGCCTGAATCTGCAGAAGGGGCGGATTCCTCCAGTAAGATCTTGGAGTGCTTATGTCTCAGCTGTTAGGGACCCTTTCCAGGCGGTATGAGTATTCTAGCTCTCAGGCTCTTGTCTTCAGGACCCTTGCCAGTCCTCAGGCTGGATGCATTCAGGTTTCAGTGGCCCTTTGCCCGCAATCTGCATGATGTATTTGAATTTTTCCTCGGATATATATATATATATATATATATATATATATATATATATATATATATATATATATATTTCATTACATATTTGCGCCTACGCCTTGAGCGGCCCATGCGGGCTCCTCAAGGCAGTCGTCTGGAGGGCACCCCCGGACCGGCCAGGGGAGAGGAGGCGGCCTCCCCATCATCCTTGGCTATACGACTGCCATGTAGCAGCCTAAGACATCTCCATGGAGTTAGAAGCGCTCTATGTCACACACGAATCGCTCCTCTTCGGCTCGGACCGTCTCCTTGGCTCGGGGGTTTCTTCATCGGCCTGAGCCGTGCTGTCAGCTCTAGGCCTCTCTCCATCAGCGCGAGCCAAAGCCATCTCGGGACCCTGCACGTCCGGCCCGAGGCCCTCTCCATCAGCTCAGGGGCCCTCTTTAGGTCTCGGGGTCCTCTCCATCCGGCTGAATGCCTCTCTTTCAGAGCTTATTCCTCCTCCAGCAGGCCAGAGGCCTCATGTGAGGCTTGTACCCCTTTTGTCGTCCCAGGAATCCTTCATATCGGTTCTGGGCCTTCTCCTACGGCCCGGGTACTAGGCTAGAGGCTTTCTTTGGCGACTTTTGTCGACAAGGGGGTTTCTTTAGTGACCCAGGGCCTTCTCTGCCCGGCCAGAGGTCACATTTAACAGTCTTACCCCTTCCATCTGGCCAGGCGCGCTTGTACAGTTTGGGCAGGTAGAGGCTCTCCGTCGTCTCGGGGACACTCTATAACAACCCATAGCCTTTTCCGTTGGACCAGAACTTCATTTTCAGCCGCTTTGACTGCCTTCATCGGGTCAGGGGTTCTTTCTTCGGCTTGAGCCCCGCCGTCAGTTAAGGAGCCCTCCATATTGACTCGGGGCCCTCTCCGTCAGCCCGGAGCCCTTTCAATGGCCCGGAGTCCCCTTCCTCGACTGCCGGATCAGCCCCTGAGACTTACTGTCCTTCAAGCACTATAGGCAGATAAGCAAGCTCTTGCTGGACCAGCGGCTGGAGAACAAGTCGGCGCTTCGGAAGAAAAGCGCATATATAACAATGCCGACGGGTGGGGGCGAAGGAGCCAGTGCCTCCTCCTTGAGAGTCCATGGGGGTCACCCGGTGTAGGTACAGGGACTAAAGGATACCCTAGTTCTAGTGAAACACCTCTGGACCGATGAAGGGGCCCCGGATCGATGAAGAGTTATCCAAATACACGGAGAGTGTCCAAGGGCAGACGTTAAGGGATCTGGGATGGGCAAACATGAAGGGCTTCCACGCCCTGCCCTCGTCGCCTGCCCCATGCCACTGGTCCCATTGTCTGTCCCCTGCCCCATGTCCCCTGCCACACTTCTGCCTCCTGCCCCGTCGCCCGCTCGATGTCACTGCTCCCATCGCCTGCACCCTGCCCCCACGCCCCCTGCATCATGTCCCATGTCTAATTCCCCTCCCCTCTGCACCATGCCCGTCACCTGCCTCTGCCCCCTGTCTCCGTCGCCTGCCCCTGTCTCTAAACTCAGCCTTCTATCCTCTATCCCCTGTTCCCTTTCCTCTGTCCCACTCCCCAGTCACTTCCTCATGCCACCGTGTCGCCTGCCACCTGCCACCTTCCTCTGCTCATGCCCCTGTCATCTGCCCCTATTGTCGGGACTGACCTGATCTACACGTGCATTAAACGAGTTTCGCGTTATACTAACTGTATGCTTTCGGTGTGATTCCAGTTTAAATCCAGGAGCATTCAGTTTGTGTGCTTAATATAGTTATGCAACTGAATATCGTTTGATCACCTATCCCCTGCCCTCTATCTCATGCCCCCGCTCCTGCCCTATATCCCCTGCCTATGCCCCCGTCGCCTGTCCCCGTCACTTGCCACATTCCTCTTCCCCGTCGCTTGTCCTCTGTACAATGGTCATGTCTCGTCGTCTGGCTTCTGCTCCCTGTTCCCTTCACCTGCACCTGCTTTCCTTAGCCAAAAATAAAATATCCTGGCTTAAATCGAGAGGCATCGGAGCTGTGCCGACTGGAGGGACTTTTATAACTGTATGTTGTCAATAAACTAAACAACTGCTTATTCAACAAGGTGTTATTTAGAAATCAGAATTTCACAACCTTTCGAAAAATATACTACTAGTTGGACATACGCTGACATTTAAAGCTGTACTCACTGATAAATATAATCAGTTTTCTGATGGTGCCCGGGTAGAACGAGTTTCGTAGAGTTCGGTAACGTCATACAAATAGTAACAAAAATATCACTCGATGGCTGTTCCTGGCTGAATGGCGGTCACTGAAGAATATCACTTAAACCTTGAACTTGAGTCTTTAACCCACTAAGCTTGAACTACTTGAACATCATAATCGTTGTCATTATTCAGGTCAGCTATACGAATATCTGGTTGAGCTTTCTTCTTTGGAAGCCTTATGATTGCCTGACCCTTTGCATTTTTTTTTTGTTAATGAGTAACTTTTTCTTCAAAGTTAGTGCATGGTTTGGTGAAGAAATAGACTAATTTCTGCTTTAAGTTGTTTTAAGAATTCTGACTGCAATTCATTGTTTATCAATGTGATCGAGGTGTGATCACTCAAAATAACAGAAAAGGGGGCTTGATGTTTGGATGATAGAGTATGAAAATGTAAGTGTTTAAGATTGTAACATTGCCTAGCCTAACCCTTTTTGTTTTAAGAAGAAAAAGGTGAAGTTGTGCCATGAGCTGTTTTATATGAGTTCTTGGAATTTAGGCATTCCAGTGCAATGTTTATGAAAGACTAAAATGATATACCTAGTTATGAGTGCAAAATGACCCTGGATGTTGATGTGCCCCTAAACTCAAATTCATCATCAAAGACCAAGATGATGGGACCACTAATTTTCTGTGAGTGCTTTATTTTCATGTTGTGAGCAAAGTAACTTTTTTTTAAATGTTTTTAGTTCTTATATATTATGTTATATAATCACACCTGTATTTATAGTGTTTGCTTATGATTGGTACAGAGTCAAGCCATGTGATTGTCTGCAATCATGTTTTATTTGGCTCAAATGTATTAAACACCATCTTTATTGGATTGCAAAAGTGTTTCAAGGCAACACAGCCAATTTTTGGTAAGTTTGTCATAAAAGGTGATTTGGGAATTTTATATATTTTTTGGGGGGATACTATGCTTATGAACATGATTCAGATGCCACCACTCATTTTCTCTGGAAATGATTTTCAATTTCAACTATGACATAGTCACCTCAGTATGGTATGATGATGCCGTAGGTATAGCACTAAGGCTTTGATTGGCTAATGCTGCAAGTGGTTCACATACCTTAATGAGATGGTCCAATTATGAATAATTAAATAGGAATACCTAACCTAACCTAGCCTAGCCTAGCCTAGCCCAACTTAACCTAACCTAACCTTATGACAAAAATACTGAAATATGTATTTCCTGAGAAAACAAGTGCTCACATCTTCCAAGTCAAGTTCATAAAAATCATATTTAAAAAAATTGACAAATTCTCAAAACACCTTTTATGATGAAAATACCCAATTTTTTGTGTGTTCCATGAGCACCACAGCAGTGTTCAGAATACAGCACATGTATTTGCTTCTGTTAAGATCAGTGTAGTTAGTTCTGAACACATACTTGAGCATTTTGGGCAGACAAGGTTGCACTTAGCAGGGCAGATCCAGTAATTATTGTTAGGGAAGGGGCATATTTCCTTTGAGGAAATGAGCCCCAGGAAATGTGAAGTTTTTTGCCTTTAGTAAGAAAATTTATTAAGTGGGAAGGGATTCAATGAAGAATGCTGAAGGGGAACCTTTTTGTTCAGAAGGGGCATATCTTTCTCTGGGAAATGTGTTTGTTGCTCACATAAAGACATAAAGACATAAAGACATAAAAGATTAGTGCAACTATGAGCCACAAGGGCCCTTCTTGGTTGCACTCTGTACACTGAACCAGTTGCACACCAAAACTGTTAATCAGCCCTCCCTGTAATACTGAAAAGCAAGCCCTATATTCTTATAATGATTGTCTATGCTGTTTTTAAAGATGTTCAATGTGCTGCTACTGACGATGTTTTCTGGCAGCTGGTTCCAGTGTTCCACTGCCCTGTTGGTGAAGCGAGATCTTTTTGCAGTGAGATATGCTCATCCTGACCTGTTATTGCTCTAAAGACCTTCAAATCATCCTCACAATCTCACAAATCTGTTGAGCATAGGGTGTGGATGATGCACTGTAGCCTTCCTAAATGGGTGCTCTCCCAGTTTGAGGGGCACCACCTTGATCAGCCAGAGATGCTTGATGACACTAGCCATGAGCCATGGCACAGCAATATCATTCATTCTCTGTCCTCAGCATCCTGCATGGCTCAAAGAGTGGGGGAACATGGAGGAAATCTTTGCTTAGCACCTGTTCTTGCCAGCAAAACAGTGGATGCCAAGTGGGAAGGAGAGAACAGAGTACCTCAGGGTTAAAATAATGTTTTTTTCATTAGGTGTGACATGTTGAAACCAGTGCAGTATGATGTCAAAATGTGTCATGGAATGAGTATTATTAAAATGCTTTTGATGTCTTTCAGACTCAAATTTGAGCCAATGTTGTAGGTACTTATGACTGTACCTTTATCATTTGCTTTGATATTTATGGTTTAGGAATAGATATATTCATGACAGCGATAAAAATAGCAATGCTATAAACTGGTACTGTATGCCATGTCATGTTATAGTTAATCCCTTTGCCTCAATTTACATTGTGAAATGTTTGTGTAACACTATTCCTTATCAGGAACATGAACATGATACTTAGAAATGATATACTGTTAGAAAGGAGACACAAAATCTTCATAAGCATGCACCAAGGGGCAGGATGTTGATACTTCTTGAAGAGGGATGTTGATTGAGTGTTCAGAAAGTGGTATTTTCCACCCTATTTGATGAATAATTTATCACTGGAGTACCTTCCAGTCTGCATCTTGGCCCCCATCTTGTGTCATTATCATGAAGAGCAGAGGAGGTATGGGTCGTGCCAGCACGGTTGCAGCTGCCAGTAATCCTGAAGGCATTGTCAAGTAGCAGTGGTGTTCCACCAGTCCACTGAGCATCAGATGGTTGCTGAGTGCTGGCACAGCACCATTCCCACCCACTTCCCAGTGCACATCAGCACACATAGCACTCTGGGTAGATGCAGATTGGATTGATGTTAAATGTCAGAAGCTGGCATCGAGAATCTTACACCGAGGTGGATACCCAGTAAACATTCTGATATTGGCATGTGTCAGGCGAGCTTGGCATCTCATAAGCGGTATGCCAGCATCAGGCCACTCTCAGCCCACCATCAGCAAATTAGCCTGGAATATCAATATATATTTTGGGTTGAGTTCGGAAAATCAATAGTGGACAGCCAACGTTGGGTCATTGTCCAACAATTCACTCCATATGTGACAGCGAGTCGCTCTTGTCCAACAGCAGCTCAATATCTTCCTGATGTCGGCCCTACGCCAGTTCCATGTCGGATCAGCTGTATCACGGTATGAGTGGACATCCCCCCCCCCCAGCTGACAGCAGGCCACTATCAGCATGTTCACTGGGCAGGACTTGGGTTGAATGTGGCACGTTCCCCACAATTGTCCACATCTATTGCACATTGCCATATGTGAAAGCTGCTATGTCCACATATGGGCAATGATTGTAATGATGACGAAGTCATCGCAGACGTCGCATATGGGGAATGTGCCGCCGCTGTGCATCTTAGTGTTGGTCCTTGTTGCTTAAGTGTGTGCCAGTGGTGGACTTGATCAGCGATGTCGGAATGTCTGCACCCATCGTTGGCCGCAGCCAGTGCCGCCTTCGCCGATCATCGCCGCCGTGTTCTCGCGTGGAGCTAGGCAGTTGAGCACTCCCCCAGTGTGCCAGACATTTTGCGCGTGTTGCTCGCTAATATATCAGGGGTGAATACAAAAGGGAGGCACTGGAGGTGCGTGCCTTCTCTCTCGTGGAAAGACGGCGCCCATCCGGCCGGGATAGGCTCTTCATCGAATACTCTAGTGCAATCCCCCCTCCCCCCCCCACACACACATACGCACTGAGTTGGTTTTTGAGCAGTTGTTCCTTTTACAGAAAAGGGTATCCACTGGAGATGAAAAGGGTGCTAGAGTACACCCCCTCCCCTCCCCCACGAACTCAACGAAATTTTAGCTGAAGGTGCTCGTCCAAGGAAATTTGGCTCCGCATGATGAATCCTCGATCCTCACCTGTAATATACGATGTTCGACTTCGTTGTTTGGTTCAATGCCAAGCATTTAGGATACTCGTTCTGCCAAGGCTCTGTGGAGCAAATTATGGCCGAGCAGCTAAATACATTGGCAATGCAGGCCAGCAGTGTCAGCCTAGGGTCAACCAAACTCCCACCCGAGGTAATACGGTGGTAATGTGTAAGGACCAATGCCAGGAGCTGTCCCCCTCCCCAATCAAGGATGGATACTTGTATTTCTCCGTTGACACCCTTCAAAGACATTTGCAGTGGCGCCCCATAGAGAAAATAGTGACCCTCCAGATGAATGCCCTGATTATATTACTGAATCCACCCCTGCCCCCACTAGGGAATTTCCACTTGGAGCCACTTACAAGTATTGCCTGAGTGGCAAGTACATATTAAGCAATTATCCTGACTATTCTGTATGACCAGGCGCACATTATTCAATTAAAAAATAAAAACTTAGGATAACACAATAACACTATCGGCCGTCTAATGCACTTCTATATCCACCCCTGCCCGCCTTATATAGAGTCATTCATTAATAAATGTGTCAATCATTGACCTTGATCTGTAACTAGACTGAGAATTTGACTCAAAAAGTTCCCGACGACGACACTGCATATGGGCAAAACGTCGGGGTTGGTAAATGCTGCGCAGTGTGTTGTGGATGTAAAGTGGTGATGCTGGGGCGGTCTAGGTGGTGAAAATGACGATGTCATTCTCAAGTGATATAGGCACATATGAAGCAAAAACTTTTACTTGATATATATGCATATATCAAGTAAAAGCCACATCATCTATTCCCCACTAAGCCTGTACTCTGACCTGCCGCGTCGCTGCCGTGTACCCCCTTGCAGAGACAGATACAGAGGACACAGGGGACATGTGTCCGCTCATGGCAAGGTGACGCCCATCTTACGAGGAAGAGGTTCTCCAGTGAGGCTCGATTTTTACTCCTGAAAATGATTGGGGAAGGGGCAAAATACATGAAGGTCATGAGGGCCCAGGTAGGCCAAAATTGATTGAGGAGCATGCTCCATAGGGTCTCATGTTGAAGCTTGAAATTATTGTGGGGGCAAAGCCAACATGGATGAGGCGCTTTCTCTTCGCCCGTGACCAATGGACGTGAGAGATTGGCAACGCTACGTCCACCCCAATCCCACCCCCGCTAAGCGGATTTTCAACTTTTCAACAACCTTTCGTTTTACGTTTCATTCCAGGGCTAAAATGCATGGGAGTTTGTCTGTTATTTTGTCCATATATTATCGTTTGTCCATATATTATCGTTCGTATTATCGGCCGTCTAGTTGTTATATGAGGGTTAATCGTGTCAATTATTATGGGGACGAGTAGCCTAGGGGTAAGTTGCTCGTCTCACAATCGAAAGGATGTGAGTTCGAGTCTCACCTGTCGCTACTCTTCGCCCGCGACCAATCGGCGTGAGAGATTGGCGATGCTACATGACTCAGCGGTCGATGTGTCGTAAAACCAATAACCAACCGTGTCAATTATTATGATCAGAAATTTCCCCAAAAACCTTGAAATGAGCTTTCGTCGTGTAATATAACATTGGAAATAAATGAGTGGAAGGGGAAGTGAAAGATCGATGAGAGCACAATATTTTATGTCGGGCACCCATCATTTGGAAGAGAAGTGTTTGCTTGAAGGGATGACCAATTTCCACTTTTTGCTCCTCCTTTTTCCATACTACTGACCATCTTAATGCTGCCCTTTTTGGTCAATTTTGCAATCTCATTTGCAACAAATTAAGAAGAACATGCTGCGTAAAATATCACATTATTGCATTCGTCAGTGTGACAAGGCACATACTATATATTTAAACGGTACATTTACTAGTCTGGAGTGTTGACCCTTATGCTGCAGAATTCGGTGCCTTTTGGACAGGGCTATGCATTTCTCATGAAGACGGGGGAGGACCAAGTCCTTATATTCAAGACATATTTTCGTATTGAATAGGGTAAATGAAAAAAAATTAGCATGGCACCAAGCCAGGGGACCAGACCCACCGTCCCGACTCACCTGTGGGATCTGCAGCCATGCTCTTGGATATCTGTTCTCTCTGGTGACGACGAGAGAAGCTGGTCGTTGGTACCGAAATTGTACTGGACTGGCGAGGGCTCATAGCCGAAGTGCTTCCAAGCTCTTTGGCTCTTCTCGAAGCCACTAGTTCTTCTCGTGATGACCAGACAAACCAGATGGCCACTAGGCATGCCGCGACTGACTGACGTGTACTGTGTTTACGTGGAATCTGACGTGTACTGTGTGTACGTGTAATCTGACGTGTACTGTGTGTACGTGTAATCTGACGTGTACTGTGTGTACGTGTAATCTGACGTGTACTGTGTGTACATGTAATCTGACGTGTACTGACTGACTGACATACTGAGCTGCGCTGTATGCTGGCCAATGCTCCAGACCATCTACGACAGTGCCCACCCCTCCATTCACCGAATTCTCTGATAACTCACATTTACTCCAGGTGCAAACAACAGTTATAGGGCCACAATATTTATCACATCAAGTTTTATGTGGTAAGCCCTAATTTTCAGCTTAACTTTAAAATGAAATTACGTTTTGTTCAGATAAAAATAACTCATTTCCTTCACTGACGCATTGCTCCTGTGTCCGTGCTTTGCTCTCCTCTCCCTTACCAGTACGCATATAACTGCAGTTGTGAAATTTTGCCTAGAAGGCCCATCAAGACTGCATTGTTGATGTTTGAAGATAAATCCCATCTACATCCCTGTCATATGCTATTTTATTGGATGCATTCATGTTTGGTTTACTTCAATTCAATCCACAGACATGGTGCTCTGGGAAGCTGACATATTCTGAGGATCCATCTCCTAATGGAGGTGGACTTGCATCCAATCAAGATGAGTCCTGGACTGCCTCCTGTGAGCTCCAAGGTGTTCGAAGCCATGGAGAGCGTTAACGTGGCTGCGCTAACAGAGTGTACAGAAGCAGAAATCCGACCACTTCTGCCATGTCTGGTTCGGATGAGCCTCATTGCACCATTAGACCAATCCAATGAATGCATGGAGAAGAGGAAAATCATCTTGCGCATCCTGTCTGGCATTGAAGTTGTGAATTCGTTGGTTGCACTGCTATCGGTCAGCTTCACCCAGCTCGAGGCAGATGTCAAGAAAGAGCAACAGCTCAGGTAAGATGCTGGTATCAGCTGATGCAGCATTTAGATATGAACGTTTATATATTTATTGTGTACATCCTTAGTACGTTTAATGTAAATGTTTCAGATGCTTTTGTAATGATTGTTGCGAGCGAGGGCGAGCCCAAGCAATACGTCTCCTGCTGATACGAAAGAGGTTGCAAGTTCCTACCCCACCAAGCAGATGCACTCTTGAAGCCGTTATAATTGTTTTCGTAACAGCGTTTTCAGTATTAATATCTTCACTAAAAGGTGAACCTGTTCGTTTCCCAGCTTCCATCTCATATTTATCCCGACGTACTTGCATCCTGTGTGCATATAGATGTAATGGTGCTACTACACGATGGCAGCATTTTCCGTGTTAGGTGACCAGGCCGCGCTGTGCCACTTGTGGTTATTGCGAGCGTGCCCCAGCTCGGCCAGCGCCCTTGATAGTGTGTTATGTTGTGTTGTGTCTTACACCAAGCATTGCAGTGAGAGAAGTGAAGGAAACCTGTGGTAATGACTTGTTCCAAGCATATGTGATAGTCTGCTGGCAGAGACCACCTGGCAGCTGACCAGATATTTCTGATAACTGGTATATTAACAGGCATATCAGATAGTTTCGTAGATGTTGCGTTGGCTTCGCTTGAGATATGGGCCAATTGAGTACTTAACTAGGGTGAGATGAATTCCTACCCTACTAACTGATGTAAAACCTGGACATTGTCAACAGCTCCTTATATTTGTAAGGTAATCACATTTAACCATTTTCTGGGTTTTTCTGCCTAATGTTTTTAGCACATTATTGATTTTAAAAAACTCCTTTAGCAAATTGTTTACTCAACATTTGATCAGAATGTCGATGCATCGCGGCTGTTATGACATCCTTATTTCCGTTTCAGGGCTAAGATGGGTGCAACAATGGACAGCGTTCTGCTGTCCTCGGTACAGGATGCAGCAACGCCAGACTTTGAGAGAAGTGATGCAATTCAAAAGTTGAAACTGGTTCTTGCAGCACTGATTCTTGTAATGTTCCAGGTAACGCAAATTTAAGTGGCATGCAAAGTATCTGCCATATATATATATATATATATATATATATATATATATATATATATATATATATATATATATATATATATATACATATATATATATACATATATATATATGTATGTATATGTACGTATGTATGTGACTGTGTCAATGTACTTGAATTGAAATACTTTGGTGGAAACCGCCACCTATCAGGAACTTGTCTACACCTGTGAACAGAGTTTTTACTTCCTAGATTGATTTCCAGTGAACTTCACTTAGTACAACTGTATTAACTGTTCTGTTAATGTTTTTACCTTGCTCGACCCCTGGCATATGTGCCAGCACAATCGTGCCAGCAGATGCTCGTTCGTCGGTCGATATCATCTGTTGCCCGCATTTTTCGTATCATATTGATCAACTGTTGATGTGTCGCATGCTGTCGCTGACTATTGTGTCCTGAAGTGTCGCTCTGACTGGTGTCTCGCAGTGTCGCTCCGATCATTGATGTGTCTCGCATTGTCGCCCGACCGTTGATGTGTCGCATGCTGTCGCTCTGACTGATGTGTCGCGTGCTGTTGCTCTGACTGATGTGTCGCGCACTGTCGCTCCAGCTGTTGTGTCGCGTACTGTTGCTCTGGCCGTTGATGTGTCTCGCAGTATTGCTCTGACCGTTGTGTCGCTCTGACCGTTGATGTGTCTCGCAGTATTGCTCTGACTGTTGTGTCGCGATTCGCTTGAGTTTCGCAGTATTTTTGTCGCTCTGGCCGTTGATGTGTCTCGCAGTATTGCTCTGACTGTTGTGTCGCGTACTGTCGCTCTTGCCGTTGATGTGTCTCCCAGTATTGCTCTGACTGTTGTGTCGCGTACTGTCGCTCTGACCGATGATGTGTCTCGCAGTATTGCTCTGACTGTTGTGTCGCGTACTGTCGCTCTGACCGTTGATGTGTCTCGCAGTATTGCTCTGACTGTTGTGTCGCGTACTGTCGCTCTGGCCGTTGATGTGTCTCGCAGTATTGCTCTGACTGTTGTGTCGCGTACTGTCGCTCTGGCCGTTGATGTGTCTCGCAGTATTGCTCTGACTGTTGTGTCGCGTACTGTCGCTCTGACCGTTGATGATGTGTCGCATGCTGTCGCTCTGACTGATGTGTCGCGTACTGTCGCTCTGGCCGTTGATGTGTCTCCCAGTATTGCTCTGACTGTTGTGTCGCGTACTGTCGCTCTGACCGTTGATGTGTCTCGCAGTATTGCTCTGACTGTTGTGTCGCGTACTGTCGCTCTGACTGATGTGTCGCATGCTGTCGCTCTGACTGTTGTGTCGCGTACTGTCGCTCTGGCCGTTGATGTGTCTCCCAGTATTGCTCTGACTGTTGTGTCGCGTACTGTCGCTCTGACCGATGATGTTGTCTCGCAGTATTGCTCTGACTGTTGTGTCGCGTACTGTCGCTCTGACCGTTGATGTGTCTCGCAGTATTGCTCTGACTGTTGTGTCGCGTACTGTCGCTCTGGCCGTTGATGTGTCTCGCAGTATTGCTCTGACTGTTGTGTCGCGTACTGTCGCTCTGACCGTTGATGTGTCTCGCAGTATTGCTCTGACTGTTGTGTCGCGTACTGTCGCTCTGAACGACACCACGCGGTGCTCCGTCGCTCTGACTCCCGATGGGTAGTCGTTGTTGATTTTTGGTCGGTTTCTCACCATGCGCTGCAATGTCGGTGCACGGCAGCAGGGTAATATAGATGTGCAGCAGTGTTGTGTATTCCACGTGCATACTGAATTTACTGGTCAGTAGGCCAATGTCAGCGCAGCACGCCACCTCTATGGGCATTCAGTAGTTCGCTCCTCAGAGTCGATACCAGTTCCTCGACAAGACTCGCACAGTCTGAGCTGGCCGCGGCCTCGATGTGGCGGCGTGTGCCGCACTTCTCCCTGATGGATGGTATGAGTCGCAGTGTCGCCAGACATACGTGTGTCGGATGTCGCCAGACAGACGATGTGTGTCGGATGTCACCAGACACACGATGTGTGTTGCAGTGTCGCCAGACAGACGATGTGTGTCGCAGTATCGCCTAACAGCCGATGCATGTCGTAGTATCGTCCGACAGCCGATGTGTGTCGCAGTATCGTCTGACAGCCGATGTGTGTCGTAGTATCGTCCGACAGCCGATGTGTGTCGCAGTATCGTCTGACAGCCGATATGTGTCGTAGTATCGTCTGACAGCCGATGTGTGTTGTAGTATCGTGACAGCCGATGTGTGTCGCAGTATCGTCTGACAGCCGATGTGTGTCGTAGTATCGTCTGACAGCCGATGTGTGTTGTAGTATCGTGACAGCCGATGTGTGTCGCAGTATCGTCTGACAGCCGATGCATGTCGTAGTATCGTCTGACAGCCGATGCATGTCGTAGTATCGTCTGACAGCCGATGTGTATCGTAGTATCGTCTGACAGCCGATGTGTGTCGTAGTATCGTGACAGCCGATGTGTGCTGTAGTATCGTGACAGCCGATGTGTGTCGCAGTATCGTCTGACAGCCGATGTGTGTCGTAGTATCGTCTGACAGCCGATGTGTGTCGCAGTATCGTCTGACAGCCGATGTGTGTCGTAGTATCGTCTGACAGCCGATGTGTGTCGCAGTATCGTCTGACAGCCGGTGTGTGTCGCAGTATCGTCTGACAGCCGGTGTGTGTTGTAGTATCGTCTGACAGCCGATGTGTGTCGTAGTATCGTCTGACAGCCGATGTGTGTCGTAGTATCGTCTGACAGCCGATGTGTGTCGCAGTATCGCTGACAGCCGATGTGTGCTGTAGTATCGTGACAGCCGATGTGTGTCGCAGTATCGTCTGACAGCCGATGCATGTCGTAGTATCGTCTGACAGCCGATGCATGTCGTAGTATCGTCTGACAGCCGATGTGTATCGTAGTATCGTCTGACAGCCGATGTGTGTCGCAGTATCGTCCGACGGCTGGTGTGTGTCGCAGTATCGTCTGACAGCCGATGTGTGTCGTAGTATCGTCTGACAGCCGGTGTGTGTCGCAGTATCGTCCGACAGCTGGTGTGTGTCGCAGTATCGTCTGATAGCCGGTGTGTCGTATGTTGTCGGACAGTGCCGTTTACGTGTGTGTTGCAGTGTCGCCAGACGCCCGCCGGATGTGCAGCCGTCCGAGGTGCTGGACAACGTGGTGCACCTGGAGGAGGTGGCCGACATCGTCAGCGTGGCGCTGGCACGAGGTGCGCTGTTGCCGTGGTCGCCAACACGCCCGACACGTTCCACGAAGGTGTTGCGGGCGCGTATCGTCCGACAAACGATGTGTGTCGCAGTAGTCGTCTGACAGCCGGTGGGTTGCCGCATTCATCCGCGGCCAACCGGTGTCAGAGGTTCGCGACGCTATCTGGCCCAGCAATCTAATGCATCGTGAAAGAAGCAAAGTGCGAGGCGTATGCTGCTCCTAGAATGGAAAGCATCCACTTGCTCTTGCATTTGGTCGCAGCGCTTAAAGTCAATATGTTGCGTGGAGCGGGCGCTTGTATTTCTAACAGCATTCTCTGTCATCGCGGACCGAGATACCCTTTACTGTATTGGTGGCATCAGTAAGGTGATGGGTCATGTGATGCTGATGCTTTTCTGGTACACTTCTGGCCTCCCAATGTATTGATCTGTCCTGTGCTACCTGTGTGCAATGTGGAAGTTTTGCATCAGTCTTTCCAATAATTGTCCCCCTCGCAGCCACACAACTATTATGATTTGATGAACAAAAAGGAAGCACATTCCTTCTTCGACGTCGGCTTACGTGCCCCGTGGGGGTTTACCTCGGTTTGTTTACAGTATTCGTTGTGCACACTGTGGAATGGAGTGGGGGTGCGCTCAGTATGCGAACTAAAGACCAGCAATGCTTGTTGTGAAATGAGCCTGGTGGAACTGGAGAGAGGGAAGAGTATACCTACCACAATGGACCGATTAACATTATTTTCCCTGTCGATGTGATCGTTGGATGTCCACAGTGTACACGTCACTGGTGACCAGTACCCTGTGTGTGACAGTGTACACGTCACTGGTGATCAGGACCCTGTGTGTGACAGTGTACACGGCACTGGTGACCAGTACCCTGTGTGTGACAGTGTGCACGTCACTGGTGACCAGTACCCTGTGTGTGACAGTGTACACATCACTGGTGACCAGTACCCTGTGTGTGACAGTGTGCACGTCACTGGTGACCAGTACCCTGTGTGTGACAGTGTACACGTCACTGGTGACCAGTACCCTGTGTGTGACAGTGTACACGTCACTGGTGACCAGTACCCTGTGTGTGACAGTGTACACATCACTGGTGACCAGTACCCTGTGTGTGACAGTGTACACGTCACTGATGACCAGTACCGTGTGTGTGACAGTGTACACATCACTGGTGACCAGGACCCTGTGTGTGACAGTGTGTACGTCACTGGTGACCAGTACCCTGTGTATGACAGTGTACATGTCACTGGTGACCAGTACCCTATGTGACAGTGTACACATCACTGGTGACCAGTACCCTGTGTATGACAGTGTACATGTCACTGGTGACCAGTACCCTGTGTGACAGTGTACACATCACTGGTGACCAGTACCCTGTGTGTGACAGTGTACACGTCACTGGTGACCAGTACCCTGTGTGTGACAGTGTACACGTCACTGGTGACCAGTACCCTGTGTGTGACAGTGTACACGTCACTGGTGACCAGTACCCTGTGTGTGACAGTGTGCACGTCACTGGTGACCAGTACCCTATGTGACAGTGTGCACATCACTGGTGACCAGTACCCTATGTGACAGTGTACACATCACTGGTGACCAGTACCATGTGTGTGACAGTGTACACATCACTGGTGACCAGTACCCTGTGTGTGACAGTGTACACGTCACTGGTGACCAGTACCCTGTGTGTGACAGTGTACACGTCACTGGTGACCAGTACCCTGTGTGTGACAGTGTACACGTCACTGGTGACCAGTACCCTGTGTGTGACAGTGTACACGTCACTGGTGACCAGTACCCTGTGTGTGACAGTGTACACGTCACTGGTGACCAGTGCCCTGTGTGTGACAGTGTACACGTCACTGGTGACCAGTACCCTGTGTGTGACAGTGTACACGTCACTGGTAAGGTGACCAGTACCCTGTGTGTGACAGTGTACACATCACTGGTGACCAGTACCCTGTGTGTGACAGTGTACACGTCACTGGTGACCAGTACCCTGTGTGTGACAGTGTGCACGTCTCTGGTGACCAGTACCCTATGTAACAGTGTACACATCACTGGTGACCAGTACCCTGTGTGTGACAGTGTACACGTCACTGGTGACCAGTACCCTGTGTGTGACAGTGTACACGTCACTGGTGACCAGTACCGTGTGTGTGACAGTGTACACGTCACTGGTGACCAGTACCCTGTGTGTGACAGTGTAGCACGTCACTGGTGACCAGTACCTGTGTGTGACAGTGTACACATCACTGGTGACCAGTACCCTATGTGACAGTGTACACATCACTGGTGACCAGTACCCTATGTGACAGTGTACACATCACTGGTGACCAGTACCCTGTGTGTGACAGTGTACACGTCACTGGTGACCAGTACCCTGTGTGTGACAGTGTACACGTCACTGGTGACCAGTACCCTGTGTGTGACAGTGTACACATCACTGGTGACCAGTACCCTGTGTGTGACAGTGTACACGTCACTGGTGACCAGTACCCTGTGTGTGACAGTGTACACGTCACTGGTGACCAGTACCCTGTGTGTGACAGTGTGCACGTCACTGGTGACCAGTACCCTGTGTGTGACAGTGTACACATCACTGGTGACCAGTACCCTGTGTGTGACAGTGTACACATCACTGGTGACCAGTACCCTGTGTGTGACAGTGTACACGTCACTGGTGACCAGTACCCTGTGTGTGACAGTGTACACGTCACTGGTGACCAGTACCCTGTGTGTGACAGTGTACACGTCACTGGTGACCAGTACCCTGTGTGTGACAGTGTACACGTCACTGGTGACCAGTACCCTGTGTGTGACAGTGTACACGTCACTGGTGACCAGTACCGTGTGTGTGACAGTGTACACATCACTGGTGACCAGTACCCTATGTGACAGTGTACACGTCACTGGTGACCAGTACCCTGTGTGTGACAGTGTGCACGTCACTGGTGACCAGTACCCTGTGTGTGACAGTGTACACGTCACTGGTGACCAGTACCCTGTGTGTGACAGTGTACACGTCACTGGTGACCAGTACCCTGTGTGTGACAGTGTACACGTCACTGGTGACCAGTACCCTGTGTGTGACAGTGTACACGTCACTGGTGACCAGTACCCTGTGTGTGACAGTGTACACGTCACTGGTGACCAGTACCCTGTGTGTGACAGTGTACACGTCACTGGTGACCAGTACCCTGTGTGTGACAGTGTACACGTCACTGGTGACCAGTACCCTGTGTGTGACAGTGTACACATCACTGGTGACCAGTACCCTGTGTGTGACAGTGTGCACGTCACTGGTGACCAGTACCCTGTGTGTGACAGTGTACACGTCACTGGTGACCAGTGCCCTGTGTGTGACAGTGTACACGTCACTGGTGACCAGTACCCTGTGTGTGACAGTGTACACGGCACTGGTGACCAGTACCGTGTGTGTGACAGTGTACACGTCACTGGTGACCAGTACCGTGTGTGTGACAGTGTACACGTCACTGGTGACCAGTACCCTGTGTGTGACAGTGTACACGTCACTGGTGACCAGTACCCTGTGTGTGACAGTGTACACGTCACTGGTGACCAGCTGTGTGTGACAGTGTACACGTCACTGGTGACCAGGACCCTGTGTGTGACAGTGTACACGTCACTGGTGACCAGTACCCTGTGTGTGACAGTGTGCACGTCACTGGTGACCAGTACCCCTGTGTGTGACAGTGTACACGTCACTGGTGACCAGTACCCTGTGTATGACAGTGTGCACGTCACTGGTGACCAGTACCCTGTGTGTGACAGTGTACACATCACTGGTGACCAGTGCCCTGTGTGTGTGACAGTGTACACGTCACTGGTGACCAGTACCCTGTGTGTGACAGTGTACACGTCACTGGTGACCAGTACCCTGTGTGGGACAGTGTACACGTCACTGGTGACCAGTACCCTGTGTGGGACAGTGTACACGTCACTGGTGACCAGGACCCTGTGTGTGACAGTGTACACATCACTGGTGACCAGTGCCCTGTGTGTGACAGTGTACACGTCACTGGTGACCAGGACCCTGTTTGTGACAGTGTACACGTCACTGGTGACCAGTACCGTGTGTGTGACGGTGTACACATCACTGGTGACCAGTACCGTGTGTATGACCGCCTTGGCCAGTTGGTCTGAGCGCGGCGCCGCGAGCAGACGCGTCTCGGCCGCTGCCCAACCTTTTCCCTCTCCTCTTTGTTGCCTCTGTATGCAAGGTGTGTGAAACTGCAAGGTGTGAGTGAAGTGAACAGAACAAGTGAACAGTGCACGAGCAAAAAAAAAGGAAGAAAAAGTGAACTATTCAACAAAACCGGCGTATTTATATCGCTACACGTGTGCGAAGTGACTGAACTCAGTGGACTTTTCTGCTGGTTATTCCTCCACTATTTTACAGAGCAGTGACTGGACGCCGGAAAAACTGAGTGAGTACAGAAGCGACAGCGCCTTTCTCCATAGTGACTTCCCTTCCATCAAGCATCAGCTACTGCCCGTCTTCTTTCCTGCACTGCGGCTGAGAAGGAAATTATCTCACTGACGGCTTGGTGCCGCTCGGAATTCCTGTGTCTTCAACAACAGTGATCGTCTACCTCATATCGTCTAGCTTCAGGTCTACCAGGTTTCCATCTTCAGCTTTACCATACATACGGATCTACTAACCATCGCCTTGGCCAAATACCATCACGTCCCCCCGCAATCAACGTGCACGCAGCCGAACAGGGCTGCGACGTCGAGCGCCCGCATCACTGCGACGTCATCAAAGCCTCGACCTTGGACGCCCCCGCCAGTCGACACCCCTCCCAAGCGAGAAACCAGACGAGGGGAGCGTCGCCGTCGCCGTGACAACGCCCACCAAGAACACACGCCGGGGCAGGCGCGGCGCCAGGGTTGGCAGATCGCTTTCCTATCACTTCTACAACCCACTCGTTTATAGCTAGTGTTGCAAGTATGGTGTTTGTAGTGCAGAGAGTGATATGGGTATTGTATTATGTTGGTGTACGAATGTTGTTGCGCATCTGCTCCCACTACTGACCACAAATCTATCCTTTCTTTGTAAATATATGTGACCCAGACTGTCCGTAATAGCCACTGCACGTGGAGGGCATGTATTGTGAAATAAATAAATAAATAAATATGACAGTGTGCACGTCACTGGTGACCAGTACCCTGTGTGTGACAGTGTACACGTCACTGGTGACCAGTACCCTGTGTATGACAGTGTGCACGTCACTGGTGACCAGTACCCTGTGTGTGGCAGTGTACACATCACTGGTGACCAGTGCCCTGTGTGTGACAGTGTACACGTCACTGGTGACCAGGACCCTGTTTGTGACAGTGTACACGTCACTGGTGACCAGTACCCTGTGTGTGACAGTGTACACGTCACTGGTGACCAGTATCCCTGTGTGTGACAGTGTACACGTCACTGGTGACCAGGACCCTGTGTGTGACAGCGTGCACGTCACTGGTGACCAGTACCCTGTGTGTGACAATGTCACATCACTGGTGACCAGTGCCCTGTGTGTGACAGTGTACACGTCACTGGTGACCAGTACCCTGTGTGTGACAGTGTACATCACTGGTGACCAGGTAACTGGTGCCCCTGTGTGTGACAGTGTAACGTCACTGGTGACCAGTACCCTGTGTGTGACAGTGTACACGTCACTGGTGACCAGTACCCTGTGTGTGACAGTGTGCACGTCACTGGTGACCAGTGCCCTGTGTGTGACAGTGTACACGTCACTGGTGACCAGTACCATATGTGACAGTGTACACGTCACTGATGACCAGTGTCCTGTGTAGTGATGTGAATACGTGATTGTGTGATGATGTGAATATGTGACGGTGTGGTGATGTGACTATGTGATGGTGTGATTTTGTAACTGACTAGACACAACTGTGATGTTGTGACAGTGTGACTATGTGACGGTATGGTGATGTGACTATGTGACGGTGCTGAGATGTGATGGTGTGATGATGTGCGCCTCAGATGGACACGTGCCGGATGCCGGGCCTGGCCATCAGCCTGTCGCTGGAGCAGGCGCGCCGCAGTGCCGATACCTCTGACGCCGCTCACCTAGTCGCCTTTATCTCGGGCATCCTGCTCGGAAACAACCAGCACGTTCGCGCCTGGTTCCAGACCTTGGTCAGGAACGGCCAGAAGGTGAGCCGCTTGCGCGCCGTCGTCACGTGTTGGACGCGTTCTGAGCTCTCGCAGGTCCTGCTGGATTGTAAAGTACGTCGCACTCCGTTTGTGATTTGTGAGTGAGTTCACCTGCAGGCTCTAGATTGTCCTGCTGTGCGCGTGGTCTCTGGCACGTGTGCGTCTCATTTTGTTGAGGCACATTCGAGTTCAGAAATGATTTTCGGTAGTCGATAGGAGTTCTGACGGAACTGCGTGTGTCGGTGGTGGAGGAGAGGGACGTCTGACTGGGCTGTGTGTGTGTCTGTGTGTGTGCCGGCGGTGGAGGAGGGGGACATCTGACTGGGCTGTGTGCCGGCTGTGGAGGAGAGGGACGTCTGACTGGGCTGTGTGCCGGCGGTGGAGGAGAGGGACGTCTGACTGGGCTGTGTGCCGGCGGTGGAGGAGAGGGACGTCTGACTGGGCTGTGTGCCGGCTGTGGAGGAGAGGGACGTCTGACTGGGCTGTGTGCCGGCGGTGGAGGAGAGGGACGTCTGACTGGGCTGTGTGCCGGCGGTGGAGGAGAGGGGCGTCCGACTGGGCTGTGTGTGCCGGCGGTGGAGGAGGGGGACATCTGACTGGGCTGTGTGCCGGCTGTGGAGGAGAGGGACGTCTGACTGGGCTGTGTGCCGGCTGTGGAGGAGAGGGACGTCTGACTGGGCTGTGTGCCGGCGGTGGAGGAGAGGGACGTCTGACTGGGCTGTGTGCTGGCGGTGGAGGAGAGGGACGTGAGGGCGTTGACGTGGGTGTGTGCCGGCGGTGGAGGAGAGGGACGTCTGACTGGGCTGTGTGCTGGCGGTGGAGGGGTCTGACTGGGCTGTGTGCCGGCTGTGGAGGAGAGGGACGTCTGACTGGGCTGTGTGCCGGCGGTGGAGGAGAGGGACGTCTGACTGGGCTGTGTGCCGGCGGTGGAGGAGAGGGACGTCTGACTGGGCTGTGTGCCGGCGGTGGAGGAGAGGGACGTCTGACGGGGCTGTGTGCTGCCGGCGGTGGAGTGAGGGGACGTCTGACTGGGCTGTGTGCCGGCTGTGGAGGAGAGGGACGTCTGACTGGGCTGTGTGCTGGCGGTGGAGGAGAGGGACGTCTGACTGGGCTGTGTGCCGGCGGTGGAGGAGAGGGACGTCTGACTGGGCTGTGTGCCGGCGGTGGAGGAGAGGGACATCTTACTGGGCTGTGTGCCGGCGGTAGAAGAGAGGGACGTCTGACTGGGCTGTGTGTGTTCCGGCGGTGGAGGAGAGGGACGTCTGACTGGGTTGTGTGCCGGCGGTGGAGGAGAGGGACGTCTGACTGGGCTGTGTGCCGGCGGTGGAGGAGAGGGACGTCTGACTGGGCTGTGTGTGTGTCTGTGTGTGTACCGGCGGTGGAGGAGAGGGACGTCTGACTGAGTTGTGTGCCGGCGGTGGAGGAGAGGGACATCTTACTGGGCTGTGTGCCGGCGGTAGAGGAGAGGGACGTCTGACTGGGCTGTGTGCCGGCTGTGGAGGAGAGGGACGTCTGACTGGGCTGTGTGCCGGCGGTGGAGGAGAGGGACGTCTGACTGGGTTTGTGTGCCGGCGGTGGAGGAGAGGGACGTCTGACTGGGCTGTGTGCCGGCGGTAGAATTGAGGGACGTCTGACTGGGCTGTGTGCCGGCTGTGGAGGAGAGGGACGTCTGACTGGGCTGTGTGCTGGCGGTGGAGGAGAGGGACGTCTGACTGGGCTGTGTGCCGGCGGTAGAGGAGAGGGACGTCTGACTGGGCTGTGTGCCGGCGGTGGAGGAGAGGGACATCTTACTGGGCTGTGTGCCGGCGGTAGAAGAGAGGGACGTCTGACTGGGCTGTGTGTGTGTCTGTGTGTGTACCGGCGGTGGAGGAGAGGGACGTCTGACTGGGCTGTGTGCCGGCGGTGGAGGAGAGGGACGTCTGACTGGGCTGTGTGCCGGCGGTAGAGGAGAGGGACGTCCGACTGGGTTGTGTGTGTGTCTGTGTGCCGGAGAGGGACGTCTGACTGGGCTGTGTGCCGGCGGTGGAGGAGAGGGACGTCTGACTGGGCTGTGTGCCGGCGGTGGAGGAGAGGGACGTCTGACTGGGCTGTGTGCTGGCGGTGGAGGAGAGGGACGTCTGACTGGGCTGTGTGCTGGCGGTAGAGGAGAGGGACGTCTGACTGGGCTGTGTGCCGGCGGTGGAGGAGAGGGACATCTGACTGGGCTGTGTGCCGGGGGGTGGAGGAGAGGGACGTCTGAGGCTGTGTGCTGGCGGTGGAGGAGAGGGACGTCTGACTGGGCTGTGTGCCGGCGGTGGAGGAGAGGGACGTCCGACTGGGCTGTGTGCTGGCGGTGGAGGAGAGGGACGTCTGACTGGGCTGTGTGCCGGCGGTGGAGGAGAGGGACGTCTGACTGAGCTGTGTGCCGGCGGTAGAGGAGAGGGACGTCTGACTGGGCTGTGTGCTGGCGGTGGAGGAGAGGGACGTCCGACTGGGCTGTGTGCCGGCGGTGGAGGAGAGAGGTGTCTGACCCAAGTGTACTTGATTGCAGCGGAAGGGCACGCATGTGGCCGCCACGCTGCAGGCGCTGCGGGAGCGGCTGATGGAGCGGCTGCAGAACACGCTGCTGATGTCCATGGACCAGCGGCTGCCCGACTCCGGCGTGGTGGACGCCGCCGCCTCTGTGCGGCTCTACTGCGCCCTGCGCGGCCTGGCCGGTCTCAAGTGAGGACAGCGCCAGGCGGACGCTTCACTCCAGCATGCTCGCATTCCAGTTGTCCAACTCGAGATACACGTGGCCCATGGTGAAGCGCTGTTGTGTGGCGTTTCCGCAACTGTCGCGTGCCGTGTGCCTGTTGTGAACCACACCGCCCCGGGGCACGTGCTACCCCATCGTCATTTCTCCGCTGACTGATACAGAACTGCGGAACAAAAACGGGCGCGTTGCGCGTGCTGGATGACTGTAGAAGTAAAGTAGGTACGATACTCGTATATTGGTGAACCAGTGACCCCCAGGTCAGGTCAGTGTAAACATCTAGCAAGAAGTCTGATGTGGATAACTTCAACTGAGCACTGCCCAAAATCTATATTGGTCATGGCGACGAACTACGCACCAGACGTCGCGCGGACAGGGTGGCATAAACCATATCCGTGTGATGTGTCCATGTCCGTGTCCGTATCCGTATCCGTGTTCGCATCCGTGTCCGTGTCCGTCGCCGTGTGACGGTGTGATCCTGTGACCTCAGCCTGTGTGTGACAGTGCGACCTCACTGTGTCCGTCTGACCTCAGCCCGTGTCTGTCCGCCTAGGATCCCAGTCCGTATCTATCCGTCTGACCTCAGCCTGTGTCTGGTTGTCTGACCCCAGTTTGTATCTGTCGGCCTGACCTCAGCCTGTGTCTGGTTGTCTGACCCCAGTGTGTATCTGTCGGCCTGACCTCAGCCTGTGTCTGGCTATCTGACCCCTGTGTGTATCTGTCCGCCTGACATCAGCCTGTATCTTTCTGACTCCAGTGTGTATCTGTCCATCTGATCTCAGCCTGTGTCTGTCTGTCTGATCCAGTGTGTATCTATCCGTCTGACCTCAGCCTGTGTCTGTCTGTCTGATCCCTGTGTGTATCTATCCGTCTGGCCTCAGCCTGTGTCTGTCTGACCCCAGTGTGTATCTGTCCGTCTGACCTCAGCCTGTGTCTGGCTGTCTGACCCCAGTGTGTATCTGTCCATCTGAGCTCAGCCTGTGTCTGTCTGTCTGACTGTGTGTCTGTCTGACCCCTGTGTGTATCTGTCCGTCTGATATCAGCCTGTGTCTGACTGTCTGACCCCAGTGTGCATCTGCCCGCCTGACCTCAGCCTGTGTCTGTCTGCCTGACCCCAGTGTGTATCTATCCGTCTGGCCTCAGCCTGTGTCTGACTGACCCCAGTGTGTATCTGTCGGCCTGACCTCAGCCTGTGTCTGGCTGTCTGACCCCAGTGTGTATGTATCCATCTGGCCTCAGCCTGTGTCTGACTGACCCCAGTGTGTATCTGTCGGCCTGACCTCAGCCCGTGTCTGTTCGCCTGTGACCGGGCCGTGCCGCCTCAGGCTGACGGAGGACGAGACGCGCCTGCTGCTGCAGCTGCTCACCTCGCAGCCGCCGCCGTCGCCGGCCGGCGTGCGGTTTGTGTCGCTGTCGCTGTGCGCGCTGATCGGCTGTCCGGGCCTGCTGGTGCACGGCGAGCACGAGCGAAGGGCCACCGAGTGGCTGCGCTGGCTGGCCACGCAGGAGGCCTACTTCGGAAGGTCAGTTCCTACGCAGGAGGCCTACTTCGGAAGGTCAGTTCCTACGCAGGAGGCCTACTTCGGAAGGTCAGTTCCTACGCAGGAGGCCTACTTCGGAAGGTCAGTTCCTACGCAGGAGGCCTACTTCGGCAGGTCAGTCCGTACGCAGGTTGCTTACTTCGGGAGGTCAGTCCGTGCGAAGGAGGCTTACTTCGGGTGATAAGTCCGTACGTAGGTGGCCTACTTCGGGAGGTCAGTCTGTATGGAGGCGACCTACTTCGGCAGGTCAGTCCGTTAAGAGGTAGCCTACTTCAGGTCAGTCTGTCGGCCGGCACTCGCCCCTGAGTACACTCATCAGCCGCTCCGGGAATCGGTCGGCAGGCGATTGGCGTCGATGCTTGTGAGCTTCACGCGTATGGTGATGTCCAGTGCCCACGTTTTCCTTCATTATACGTTTCCGGTGTCCACGTTAACCTTCACCCACCTGGAGCATTTCGCCCGCTATGAAATGTCAATCGTGTTGACACGCGAATGGGAGTGGAATATGCCAGTGGTACGAGCTGGGCAAAGCTTCACAAAAGATGCCCCCAGAAATTATATCATAGCTCGTCGGATTCACGAAACTTGGCCATTTTTTGTATAGGAAAAAATCGTCAATATCTCATCAGCTGTGCAAATCGTGCGCGTTGGCTGATGCCGTTTTTCCGATACTGACCGCAATAAGGCGCTGAGGATGACATTTTCAACCGGTGGTGAAAGGGTTAATGGCGTTTTGGGATCTACCACGAACTAGAGCATTGCCATCCCCACCTTTCCCCCTATTGTTAATTGTTCCGACCGTCATACTTCTTATGCATGCTACTAATCGATGCATGCTGGCAATAGTACTCGCGCGAAGACAAGACACTTGAATGCACTCGATTTACTTCTCAATTGCTCCTGTTATTGATGTGTTAAGAGAGATGAAAAGCAACGCCCCCTTCCGATCCCGATGGAAATAAAAGGGTGGTAATAGGTAGTACTTCAACCTGGCAATGTCTCAAGCCGGTACCTATTTGTTATATTTACCTCGAGCTTGTAAAGACTGTTTATGTGCTGCAAGTGAAAATATGCCAGGCACAGCAGAGTGGGAAGCTTACTTTCCGGGTTTGGAGTCGGAGTGCAAACAGATTTCTTCCGGAGTATATTTTCATGGACATATTATTTTTTATGCATGGAATCTATTTACCGGTAGCCGACGGGTAGATCATATGTACCTAGTCAGTACCCACGTTATATACATAAGCAATGCGCATCATCATTTTTGGTCATATTAAAGCATAAAAACAAAGAAGTGAACAGTGGGCGACACCGCAAAACAGGGAGTCGTAATGATCAGCTCAGTTTTGTCGCTCATAACTCAGAGGAGCAATGCTCTTTCCTTTCACAGTTAGTCTCAGTACAAAGCTAGCCAAATGAAAAACACAAATAATTCACGCTTCACCCTCAGCTCAGAGCGCACACCTACCTACGTACTGTCGCTACTCTTCGCCCGCGACCAATCGGCGTGAGAGATTGGCGACGCTGCATGACTCAACGGTCGATGTGTCGTAAAACCAATAACCAACCAACCTACATACATATGCATCCAATTCCCTGCGTGATACGGGCCCAACACCACTACTTCACACGCGACAGTCGGAAACGATGGCGGTGCACAAAGCAAAGGATCAGTCAAGGTCTTGTGTTTGCGGTATGGCACTGTTAAACATGTATTCAAAGTTGCTAATGGTTATGACGTCATTAAAAAATACCTTGCATCGATTGGTTGAAAGACAGTTTTCAGAACAGAAACTGCTAGCTAAGCAAATTCCGATCGGCGGCCTCTGGGACTCCGGAAGACGTCTCTTAAAACTATCAGTTTTCCCGCTATAGGGTGGCTCGAAAGCAGGTTTCTGGAGACGCATCGGCCGAATTTGTAGCGACCGGAGGCCACTGTTCAGTGCGCAGGCGCGAGGTTTGGCGCGTTGTTGTCGGCATTTCCGTTGGTTGTGGTTTGGTGCGGTGTGTGTTCGAATGTTGTCTGTGTGCTTGATGGTACGAAAAGTGGCTAGTTTGTTTGGTAATCGTAAGTAGAATAATCTGTTTGGTGGATGTTATCTTCAATCTTGTATTAGTTTTTTTAGTGGTATTTTTGTTCCTTCCGCATGTTTGTTTCGGAGTTCATGTGGAGCCCATTCTATCCAGTATGAACCCGGAATGAACAAATGTTTTAAGAGATGAAATCTCTTAAGTGCCTGAATTCCCACCCTGAGGCGCAGCTTTGTGGGCAAGCACTCGTTGCTTCTATGGAGTATTTTGTGCGTGCATAACGCTAGCATTCGCCCGCATTGACACATTCACCAGCCTCAATGATCGATATATGAGAACCATTTCACAATCACAAAACAAGCACAGCTCAAGTGATGTGGGCGCCAGTCTCACCATTGCAGATTGTGATATATAAGCATCTCGTACCTAACGCTATTTCAGGTAAAGAGATCACCTATGAAGTCTGCCGTTCAATACAAGTTATTTAAGTTGCTGGTGTTGTGTCAGCAACTTTTTTTTAAATCTTATGGATACCGTTAACCCGAGTGTCCCTAAATTATGCGTCCTCCAAAATAAGCAAAAATATGCAGACATAGGCATGCTATGGGCTATAAAAAATTAGCTTCTAAGACATGATTATGTTCTAAAAGATATCGTTTCAATGGTGAAGTTCGACATGTTGCTGGACTTGTTTCAAAATCTGACACCTAACGAAAAACCGATATTGTGACACGGCGCGGTCGGCAGGTCTGGCGGCCAGGGCGCCTCGTTCGGCGAGACGCTGCTGCTGTTCGCCATCCACTTCCACGCCGGCAACCTGGCGGCAATCATCGAGCTGGTGAACAGCACGCTCGGCATGAAGATGAACATCCGGCAGGCGAACCTCAACAGGATCAAGCACATCTTTACCGATGACGTGTTCACCGACCAGGTGGGATGCCAGACCCGCTGGTGACAGGTGGTGGCCGACGTGGCACTGATGCCTGCTGTCGTAGGTGGTGAATGTGACATGTGGTGGCCGACGTGGCACTAATGCCTGTTCTGACAGGTGGTGATTGTGACATGTGGTGGCCGACGTGGCACTGATGTCTGCTATAACAGGTGGTGATTGTGACATGTGGTGGCTGATGTTGCATTATGCCTGCTGTGATAGTGATTGTGACAGGTAATTGCCGTGGCCCTCTCCCTGGTGTGACAGATGACAACTGACGTGGTGCTAATGCCTGTTGTGAGAGATGGTGATTGTGGCAGGAGGTGATTAACGTGGTCCTGCTACTAGTGTAGCAGATGATTGACGGTGATCTTCCCCTGATGTGGCAGATGGTGATTGTGAACAAGTGTGATAGGCGTGACCCTGTTCCTGATGTGACAGATGCTGTTTGTGACATGTGGGTGACGTGGCCCCGCTCCTGATGTGACAGGTGGGACTGACGTGACCAGCCCCTGGGATAGTAGGCGATGGCGGGCGTGACAGGTGTTGACTGGCATGGGCCTGACGTTACTGGTCGTGACTGATGTGACAGGTGGTGACGGCTCACGCAGTGAAGGTAAAGGTGACTGAGGGACTGAGTGCCGATATACCAGGCACGCTGCCTGTTCACTGCATCTACCAGCTGCTCAAGAGTCGAGCCTTCACCAAACACAAGGTGCCGATCAACAACTGGATTTTCAGGTAGGTCGAGGTCGCAGTTCACACTGATCTCACGAGTGAATCTACCATTGATGATGAAGCTATTTGCATGAAGTGGCCCGCTTCATGGCAACTGGGTGCCCAGGTTTGGATTCATGTTTTGATATCTTTGAGTTGAAGATGAAAATACCTATTTCGTTATTTTTTCTGGCACCAGAACTCTTGTATTTTGTACTTTCCATTCAGTTGGGCATGCTCGTCCAACAGCAATAGTTTGCAATCGTCAAGTAATTTTATTTATAATGTATCCCTAAGATATGGATAATTTCATACAAAACCTAATGTCCTGGATAGCCAGCAGCCCATACAGTGCTGTGGTGCGAACCCTGCAGGTGTCTAAGTACCAGCAGGGTTCGCACCGCAGCATACCCTCGCCTGTGCACGGCGTTTTGCCACCTTCCTCAGTGCAGGGAGGGCAGGAGCGTTGTTGCGGCCTCCGCATTTCTAAAGTAGTTGCGGTTGACGAACGCCCGTAACCGAAACGGATCCAATATTAATTCGGTTATTTTTTACTTTTTACTGTGAACACGAGGTTGTTTACACCGTTTTTTACTTACATTTTTACAACCCCGTTTAGGTAAGCATTTAACGCCACCCAACGTGCTTACATACTGCCAATGTGTATCATGAGATTTTGTGCAGAGGCATCACCAGGGGATTATAGTATGGAGCATCCCGTGTGAGAAGGCTACTATGATTATTGACCATTGACAAAGTTTTCTAGGTCCTCCACTGCGTGATTTTCTATCCACGTATGTGCCGTATTCACTTCTCCCACTCCTCGAACCGCCATTACCAAGTGTCCTCGCCCCGTCATTGCTTGCATTGGTTTGGATAGGGCATTTCCTGAATACCTCTCATCCCCTACAGGATCCACCATTGTAAAAAGCTTATGGGATTGAAGCACTGATTGTGATGTATTGCGGCTGTTTGTCATGATTTCACCCCACACTCCCAACTTTTTGATGGCGACGTTTGTTTCTTTATTGGATGATTCACGACGCACTTTATGCACATTCACGGCCAATGGCGTCGCCCACACTGTTTCGCCGGTGGGCCGCGGGATTGGGAAATGTCCGGAGCGGTGCGAGTGTCGAACTCAGGACCTTTGGTACCCGGAGACCTAGCACCTTAGCCACTCGGCCACCCCCGCCACTGATAACGTAAATGGTACAGTTTTGAGAAAACCGGTCATTTATCAATTTTAACCTCCTTCTGGTACCACCCCCGACATGATTAAACTTAAACTAAGGATATCATAAGATCTTGTTATCTGGGGTCACTTGCATGGAATTATTCTCGCATATGGAGGAGAGTAGTTTAGTTCAGGAAGCGCCCTCGCCTGTAGTAAGTATGGGAATAATAAATGTTCCGTACACCTTTGTCGTGCGCAGGTTCTGACCTAACTCATTCAGTTCTTCCTGCGTGTTATGGGTGTGTTTACATGGCTAATTTAACGTGCAAGCTTAGATACTCTAGATCCTGATATGTGATCGGAAGCAAAGGTGGTGCACCGATGCGTCATACGTATATTGATGTGTCCTATGCTGCTCTTGAAATGGAAACTTTTCTGTCGTTCAAATGTGGGATATTCTGAAGTCAATTCTTCGTTTACAGAATGTCAAATGCGTTTTTCCCTCAGACAGATATGTCAGAGCAAGACCCCTCTGCACCCTGTGCTGCCATCTCTGATCGAACTCTACGTCAAGTCGATGTTGGACACCACTCAGCGACCCCAGCAGGTAACACTTGGACATCGCACAACACCTGGACCTGGACATCGTCAAACCGGTATAACCTGGACATCGCCCAACCGGTATAACCTGGACATCGCCCAACAGGTAGCATCTGAACATCACCTAACCGGTAGCACCTGGACATCGCCCAACTTGCAACATGCATGGAGGGAGTGAGCACTGAACCGTTGGTATAGGTCTCTACATTCTGTGGCGCAGGAGGCACAGGAGACGCCTCCAAGGTAACCTGCTGGTGCGTGGCGTGACAACAGCGAATGACGATACAATGTTGTGGTCCGGGGTTGCCGGATTGCCGGCCTTGCAAGCTCATTCACATCGTACCAATAACGCAGATGGCTAAATCCAGCATGTTGTTTTCTCAATGTGTTCACTATTGTGTTCACTAATGTGATCGCACAGGCCCATGGAATCATGCGAGTATTAATTTGTGTACGCACGTCCGTGTAAAAGATGATATGGCATTGCCGGTGTGGCTACTTTGTTCTTGGTGACCAGCCTCCCGGGTGATAGCCTGGCCTGGGAGATAGCCAGTTATAAATTATTCGTTAAATGGGGTGGAAAATACCACTTTCTGAACACTCAATCGACATCCTTCTCCAAGAAGTATCGACATCCTGCTCCATGATGCGTGCTTGTCTTCGAAGTCTTCGTGTCTACTTTCTAACAGTATCTCGCTTATAAGTATCATGTTAATGCTCCTAATAAGGAATAGTGATACACGAACATTTCACAACGCAATTTCGGATAAGGGCATTAACCATGATGTGATATGGCGCACGGCGCCAGTTTGTAGCATAGGTAATTTTCTCCCTGTCCCGAATATAGCTATTCCTAAATTATGAATCTCAAGGCAAATGACAGATGTACAGTCGTAAATGCCTACACCATTGGCTCAAATTTGAGTCCGAAAGACATCAAAAGCATTTTATTTGACACTGGTCCCATGGCAAATCTCGATATCCTTCTGTGCCCGTTTCGACATCTCACCCCTAACGAAAAACAACTATTTTAACCCTAGAGATAGCTGACCGACCGCGGGAGCTGGAGGTCACGAAGCTGCCGTCACGGTCAGCCTTGTCATGACCTGGATCTGCTGACTAATGCCGTGCGCAGAGCCGACTGACCCCGCAGAGCCGACTGACCCCGCAGAGCCGACTGACCCCGCAGAGCCGACTGACCCCGCAGAGCCGGCTGACCCCGCAGAGCCGACTGATCCCGCAGTGCCGACTGACCCGCAGAGCTGTCAGACCCTGCAGAGCCGGCTGACCCCGCAGAGCCGGCTGACCCCGCAGAGTCGGCTGACCCCGCAGTGCCGACTGACCCCGCAGTGCCGACTGACCCCGCAGAGCCGACTGATCCCGCAGTGCCGACTGACCCCGCAGAGCCGGCTGACCCCGCAGAGCCGGCTGACTCCGCAGAGTCGGCTGACCCCGCAGAGCCGGTTGACCCGCGCCGCCGCACGTGCCGCCAGGAGCACACGAACCTGCCGATCGCCGAGGAGCAGATCGCCGCCGTGTTCGCGCTCTCCTGTCTGCCGGACGAGACGGGCGGCGGCGGTGGCAGCGGCGGCGGCGACGGCTGGCCGTCCGTGCAGCAGCCGGCCACTGCGCAGCTGCTGCTGCTCTACTACCTGCTGCTGCACCAGGACCGGCGGCTGGCAACCAGCCGGCAGCTGGCGGCGCAGGGCCGGCCGCCGCCCGCCTACCGGCGTCCGCTGGTGGCCGCGCTGCCCGTCATGTACCTGCTGCGACTGGCGCAGCGGCGCCAGCTGCAGTACGCCGGCCTGTTCTCGCCGCTGCTGGCACTGCTCACCAACCACTACCCGCAGCTGTGCCAGGTGCAGCACTGGATGGGCGCCCAGCAGGACGACGACGATGACGACTGCGGCGACGGCGAGCCGGCCGCCGACACGCCCGTCACCGCCCAGATGCTGGCCGACGGTGGGTGGCCGCACACGCTGGCTGGCTCTCTGTCTCTGTCTATGTCTGTCTCTCTGTCTGTTCATTCTGGTATTTAAATACTCACGTCTACCCAGCAACATCACGGTTTAGAAAAGCGTAGTTGATTGAAAACGCCCGGTTGAATATCTTGATCAAAATGCAGTTGATTCTTATGTTGGAGTTTAAGCATTATTGATTGCAGCTGTGCAGCGTGAATCGTTTCAGCGCCCATGTTGTGCTGGTGTTGACAATGATCGTGGGTTGTTGACCGGTATCGTAAGTTGGCGTTGACCTGTGCTGTGCATGGCCGTTGGCGGCACACTGGAGTTGGCCGGCACTGTGTGGCAGGTTTGTGTCGCCTGTACCCGACTGTGACGTGTCGGTGTGTGTCGGGCAGCGTTGGACGGCCTGCCGGACACAGGCGCCGCCGCCGGCCGCATGCTGCCGCGGCTGCGCGCGCTGCCCTCCCATCAACTGTGGCGGCTGACGCCGGCGCTGGTGCCGCGCACCAGCTGCCTGCTGCGGCCGGGCGTCAGCCGGCAGCTGCAGCAGCACTTCGCGCAGCTGTGGCGCCGCATCAGCCTGGTGTTCCCGCACCGCGTCTGGGCGATGACGGTGAACGCGCTGCGGCCGGACGACGACGCGCCCGTGCCGCCGCGGCTGCTGACCGCCGACGACGTCAGCCAGGACCCGCTGCAGGTGCTGCGCTGCCACCCGGCCGTGCTGCGCGCGCCGCCGCTGCTCGAGATCGTGCTGCAGCTGCTGCACGTGCACCTGGCCGCCTCGCGCGCCCAGCTGAAGCGCCACCTGCTGGACCACCCGTCGCCGCTGCCGCCGGCGCCGTGAGTGTGCTTGCCGCCGATGGGCCGGCAGTGGACGTCCCGCTGCCTGGCCGAAGGTGTGCCTCCCATCCCGAGTCGTGGCTGTACCTCCCGCCAATGGGCTGGAAGGTGACACTGCCTGACCGTGGGTGTGCCTCCCACGCCGAGCCGTGAGTGTATCTCACAATCTGAGCCGTGAGTGTATCTCACACCCCGAGCCGAGTGTATCTCACACCCTGATCCGTCAGGGTATCTCGCACCACGAGCCGTGAGTGTATCTCGCAACCTGAGCCGTGAGTGTATCTCACACCCCGAGCCGAGAGTGTATCTCACACCCTGATCCGTCAGTGTATATCGCACCACGAACCGTGAGTGTATCTCACACCCAGAGCCGTGAGTGTATCTCACACCCCGAGCCGAGAGTGTATCTCACACCCTGATCCGTCACTGACGGATCAGGGTGTGAGATACACTCGTGGTGCGATATACACTGACGGACCGTCAGTGTATATCGCACCACGAACCGTGAGTGTATCACATCCAGAGTCGTGAGTGTATCTCACACCCTGAGCCGTGAATGTATCTCGCACTCACGGCCGCGAGTATGCCTCTTTCCCCTGGTTATGAGTGTACCTCCCACCCTTCGGACGGTGTGCGGACTGATATCGAGAGCAGACCATTGGCGGCGTCATGTGCCAACTGATATCGATGTCGAGAGCTGGCCACCGACAACTTTACGTGCCGGCTGTGTTTAGCTGATTTAAGTTTACGTTTGCTGGCCTGCGCCCCATGGTGGCCTGTACCCCCATAGTGGTCTGTTCCATAGTAACCTGTGCCGCAGTGAAGACTGGTGAACTGTGATGACGTGTGCTGACCTGTACCCCATGGTGGCATGCACCCCATTATGGGCTGTTGGATAGCGACCTGTGCCGCGGGGTGATCCGTGGTTGGCTGTTTTGACGTGTGGTGACGTATGCTGACATGTGTTGACTTGTACCCCATGATGACCTGCACCCCATAGTGGTCCGTTCCACAGGACTTTTTGATCTGTGGTGAGCCGTGATGACGTGTGATGATGTGCCCCGTGCCGCAGAGGTGCCAGCGGACGGACGGGCGGTGAGCTGTGATGGGCCGTGATGACGTGTGGACGTGTGCCGTGCGCAGAGGCCAGCGGGCGGGGGCCGGGGGGGGGGGGGGTGGTGATGGCCGTTTTGACGTGTGATGACGTGTGATGTCGTGTGCCGTGCCGCAGAGGCCAGCGGACGGACGCCGAGCGGGAGGAGCTGTGATGGGCCGTGATGACGTGTGGTGACGTGTGATGTCGTGTGCCGTGCCGCAGAGGCCAGCGGACGGACGCCGAGCGGGAGGAGCTGCGCTCGGCGCTGGTGCTGGCACAGGACTCGGCGGCGCTGCAGCTGCTCATCGAGGTGTGTCTGGAGACGGCCGAGGACCGGCGCACGCCCGGCGGCCGCGAGCTGCTGCAGGAGGTGCGCTCGCTGGTGTGCACCTACCTGCACCAGTCGTTCATCGACAACCCCATGCTGGCCAAACTGGTGCACTTTCAGGTGAGACTGCCCGTTCGCTCACCACCCGACACGCAGCCGCGTGTTTGGTCTAGCTGCAAGCAGCCGGTTTTCGGTTTGTCAATTTCTAGAGACAAAGGTAGACGTTACGATTGGTGGTCAATGTTTGTCTATATGTGGGATACGATTTTTACAGCAAACAGTCATTACCCATGCTGTCTTACACGAACTACTTGTACCCCAGTTGTATTATGTTGCTGTATGCAGAGGTAGAAATTGACCCATCGGCTCCGCCGGTGAATAAAGCCGTGTTTGTTCCGTATCAATTTCGCCTGGAATAAATGTATGTTTACCTCCCCATTTACCGTGGTAGTTGTGATATGTGCAAATCATGTGAGCTTGGAAAGCTGATTGTGGTGTCAAGGCTTCATACGATACCATAGCTTTTGAAGCTTTAAAAATTTGCTTGAGCTGATTTATTTTACGACATTTCACGAAAGGAATATTTCAAAAGGGGCCTTATTCATTCCCTGGTGATGCTCGCTGTTTTTCGTATTCCACACTCCTGATGTTTCCCACAATTGGAATGGTACGTGGTGAGATATATTTCGCAGCGTCTGTCACGAGGGTGAACGGCTCGTGCTACACTGCTGTATGTCTGTTGCAGGGGTGCCCGACCCGGGCTACACTGTCGTGCGCCTGTTGCAGGGGTGCACGGCTCGTGCTACACTGTTGTACGTCTGTTGCAGGGGTATCCGACCCGTGCTACACTGTCGTGCGCATGTTCCAGTAGTACCCGGCCTGTGCTACACTTGTGCGCCTGTTGCAAGGGTACCCGACTCTTGCACGCTTATTACAGGGGTGCCCTGCCTGTGCTACCTTGCTGTGCACCTATTGTAGGGGTACCTGGCCTGTGCTACATTGGTGTGTGCCTGTTGCAGGGGCACCCTGCTCATGCTACACTGCTATACGCATATTGTGGGGGTACCCAGCCTGTGCTACACTGCTGTGCCCCTATTGCAGGGGTACCCTGCCTGTGCCAAATTGATAAGCGTTTGTTGCAGGGATACCCGGCTCGTGCTGCACAGTTGTGCCCCTATTGCAGGGGTACCCAGCCTGTGTTACGTTGATGAGCGCCTGTTGCAGGGGTACCCGGCCGAGGTGCTGCCGGTGCTGGTGGCCGGCGTGCCATCCATGCACATCTGCCTGGACTTCATCCCCGAGCTGCTGTCCCAGCCGGACCTGGACAAGCAGATATTCGCGGCTGACCTGACGTCACAGCTGGCCGCGCAGTTCCCCATACCTCGCTGCTACAGCGCCGGCCGCCTGGTGATCAGCACACTCACCACGCTGCTCAGTGGTACGTCACCATTGACCTGACCTGACCTGACCTGACATCACAGCTGGCCGCGCAGTTCCCCATACCGCGCTGCTACAGCGCCGGCCGCCTGGTGATCAGCACACTCACCACGCTGCTCAGTGGTACGTCACCCTGACCTGACCTGACCTGACGTGACCTGACCTGACCTGACCTGACATCACAGCTGGCCGCGCAGTTCCCCATACCGCGCTGCTACAGCGCCGGCCGCCTGGTGATCAGCACACTCACCACGCTGCCCAGTGGTACGTCACCTGACCTGACCTGACCTGACGTCACAGTGGCGCTTACCCGCTGCTCAGGCCGCCGCCTGGTGATCAGCAACTCACGCTGCTGGTGGTACGTCACCCTGACCTGACCTGACCTTGACATCACAGCTGGCCGCGCAGTTCCCCATACCTCGCTGCTACAGCGCCGGCCGCCTGGTGATCAGCACACTCACCACGCTGCTCAGTGGTACGTCACCCTGACCTGACCTGACCTGACCTGACCTGACATCACAGCTGGCCGCGCAGTTCCCCATACCTCGCTGCTACAGCGCCGGCCGCCTGGTGATCAGCACACTCACCACGCTGCTCAGTGGTACGTCATCCCTGACCTGACCTGACCTGACCTGACACCACAGCTGGCCGCGCAGTTCCCCATACCTCGCTGCTACAGCGCCGGCCGCCTGGTGATCAGCACACTCACCACGCTGCTCAGTGGTACGTCACCCTGACCTGACCTGACGTGACCTGACCTGACCTGACCTGACACCACAGCTGGCCGCACAGTTCCCCATACCCGCTGCACAGCGCCGGCTGCCCACGCTGCTCAGTGGTACGTCACCCTGACCTGACCTGACCTGACCTGACCTGACACCACAGCTGGCCGCGCAGTTCCCATACCTCGCTGCTACAGCGCCGGCCGCCTGGTGATCAGACACTCACCACGCTGCTAGTGGTACGTCACCTGACCTGACCTGACACCACAGCTGGCCGCGCAGTTCCCCAACCTCGCTGCTACAGCGCCGGCCGCCTGGTGATCAGCACACTCACCACGCTGCTCAGTGGTACGTCACCCTGACCTGACCTGACCTGACCTGACCTGACATCACAGCTGGCCGCGCAGTTCCCCATACCGCGCTGCTACAGCGCCGGCCGCCTGGTGATCAGCACACTCACCACGCTGCTCAGTGGTACGTCACCCTGACCTGACCTGACCTGACCTGACCTGACGTGACACCACAGCTGGCCGCGCAGTTCCCATACCTCGCTGCTACAGCGCCGGCCGCCTGGTGATCAGCATACTCACCACGCTGCCCAGTGGTACGTCACATGACCTGACCTGACCTGACCTGACCTACACCACAGCTGGCCGCGCAGTTCCCCATACCTCGCTGCTACAGCGCCGGCCGCTGGTGATCAGCACACTCACCACGCTGCTCAGTGGTACGTCATCCCTGACTGACCTGACCTGACCTGACCTGACATCACAGCTGGCAGCGCAGTTCCCATACCTCGCTGCTACAGCGCCGGCCGCTTGGTGATCAGCACACTCACCACGCTGCTCAGTGGTACGTCACCATTGACCTGACCTGACCTGACCTGACACCACAGCTGGCCGCGCAGTTCCCATACCGCGCTGCTACAGCGCCGGCCGCCTGGTGATCAGCACACTCACCACGCTGCTCAGTGGTACGTCACCTTGACCTGACCTGACCTGACCTGACCTGACACCACAGCTGGCCGCGCGTTCCCCATACCCGCTGCTACAGCGCCGGCCGCCTGGTGATCAGCACACTCACCACGCTGCCCAGTGGTACGTCATCCCTGACCTGACCTGACCTGACCTGACACCACAGCTGGCGCGCAGTTCCCCATACCTCGCTGCTACAGCGCCGGCCGCCTGGTGATCAGCACACTCACCACGCTGCTCAGTGGTACGTCACCTGACCTGACCTGACCTGACCTGACACCACAGCTGGCCGCGCAGTTCCCATACCCGCTGACAGCGCCGGCCGCCTGGTGATCAGCACACTCACCACGCTGCCCAGTGGTACGTCACCTGACCTGACCTGACCTGACCTGACCTGACGTGACACCACAGCTGGCCGCGCAGTTCCCCATACCTCGCTGCTACAGCGCCGGCCGCCTGGTGATCAGCACACTCACCACGCTGCCCAGTGGTACGTCACCCTGACCTGACCTGACCTGACCTGACCTGACACCACAGCTGGCCGCGCAGTTCCCCATACCTCGCTGCTACAGCGCCGGCCGCCTGGTGATCAGCACACTCACCACGCTGCTGAGTGGTACGTCACCATTGACCTGACCTGACCTGACCTGACACCACAGCTGGCCGCGCAGTTCCCATACCTCGCTGCTACAGCGCCGGCCGCCTGGTGATCAGCACACTCACCACGCTGCTCAGTGGTACGTCACCTTGACCTGACCTGACCTGACCTGACCCACAGCTGGCCGCGCAGTTCCCCATACCTCGCTGCTACGGCGCCGGCCGCCTGGTGATCGCACACTCACCACGCTGCCAGTGGTCGTCACGACCTGACCTGACCTGACCTGACCACAGCTGGCCGCGCAGTTCCCCATACCTCGCTGCTACAGCGCCGGCCGCCTGGTGATCAGCACACTCACCGCGCTGCTCAGTGGTACGTACCTGACCTGACCTGACCTGACCTGACACCACAGCTGGCCGCGCAGTTCCCATACCTCGCTGCTACAGCGCCGGCCCTGGTGATCAGCACACTCACCACGCTGCCCAGTGGTACGTCCTGACCTGACCTGACCTGACCTGACACCACAGCTGGCCGCGCAGTTCCATACCCGCTGCTACACGGCTTCATACCACGCTGCTCGTGGTCGTCACCTGACCTGACCTGACCTGACATCACAGCTGGCCGCGCAGTTCCCCATACCTCGCTGCTACAGCGCCGGCCGCCTGGTGATCAGCACACTCACCACGCTGCTCAGTGGTACGTCACTCCTGACCTGACCTGACCTGACCTGACACCACAGCTGGCCGCGCAGTTCCCCATACCTCGCTGCTACAACGCCGGCCGCCTGGTGATCAGCACACTCACCACGCTGCTCAGTGGTACGTCACCCTGACCTGACCTGACCTGACCTGACCTGACGTGCACCACAGCTGGCCGCGCAGTTCCCCATACCTCGCTGCTACAGCGCCGGCCGCCTGGTGATCAGCATACTCACCACGCTGCCCAGTGGTACGTCACCCTGACCTGACCTGACCTGACGTCACAGCTGGCAGCGCAGTTCCCCATACCGCGCTGCTACAACGCCGGCCGCCTGGTGATCAGCACACTCACCACGCTGCTCAGTGGTACGTCACCCTGACCTGACCTGACCTGACCTGACGTCACAGCTGGCCGCGCAGTTCCCCATACCTCGCTGCTACAACGCCGGCCGCCTGGTGATCAGCACACTCACCACGCTGCTCAGTGGTACGTCACCCCTGACCTGACCTGACCTGACCTGACCTGACACCACAGCCGGCCACGCGGTTCACAATACCTCGCTGCTACAGCACTGGCCGCCTGGTGATCAGCACACTCACCACGCTGTTCAGCGTTACGTCATCCCTGACCTGACCTGACGTGACCTGCCCTCATGGTCCACTGCCTGGTCATTAGCACACACCACAATACTAAGTGGTACGTCATCTGACCTATCTGAGCCGACCTCATGGTGTATTGCTTGGTTATCGGCGCACTCACCACGCTACCCATTGGTATGTCGTCTGACCTAACTTGACCTCACCTGACCCCATGGTGCTCTGCCTGATCATCAGCAGACTCACCACACTACTCAGTAGAACACTACCGGCACTGAAGTACCTAACTATTCTGGATTTGAGCACAGGAATCCATCATGCATCGAACAAGTTGTTCGGTTATTACAACATGCATGCCATCATTATGTTTGCATACAGCTGTCTCACTGCTGATGGAGTCACGACCGACAACAGTCGGCTGGCAGTCGGCTGTTTACACCGGGTGACATTAATGACCAACTGGCGGTAGGTGAGCAGTAGCAGACCTGCGTTAGCTCCGACGAGCAGTTAATGCATTTTCTATCTGGCAATAAACGAACGTGGCTGTGCCCATCGTGCGCATACTTTATATCAACAGTAGACGTGCTGAAAGCACGACCAATCAATGCCCGTGTAGATAGTGCATGTCCGGTTTTTCTCGTGCATTTATAAATAGTATTATAAATGAGACATCTTGTTGAGCTGATAGTTCTGGTCGAGGCGCCCCAAAGCCCAAATAACTAACTAACTTGTTGAGCTGATTACGAACCAGGCGTTTTCAGTTGAGTCTTCGATTTTGAAGCGTTTTGGAGAATAAATTAAATTGTTTTACAATAGTTGGCACTCGAATGCAATACGTGCAATAGTTCACCGTGTGGACTAAGGCGATATGTGACATGGGATGTATGCCTTAAGTAGGCTTAATGCCAGGTCAAATATTTATATGGTAGTGAACTGTCTTTTTCTTGGCATCATGTCATCCTAACATAAGCACAGGTAGGATGACATGTTGCACCAGGCAATGGTTACCATGATATATTACTTCGAATCTTTGTTCTGAAAAGTGAACTTTTGGAACCCTAAACTTTAATTAATACCACAGTTGAACGTTTTCCATGATGAACCATGATCAATAGTGGTCATTATCACCGGTGATATTGACTCATGGTTGAAGACTTGAAAAAGTATTTCAGAACGGGCTGTTTCTTGTGGAGCATCAATCAACTATGTCTCAAATTTCAGGGTGTATTTTGTTCAACCTACTTAGTTCATAATGAGTTCGTGGTGAGGCAGAAGAAACTATCCCATATGTTCCCCATTGCCACCATATGCTGTAAATCCTGCATGGCAACATATTCTTTGAGTTTACATTTTTCGAAGCAGAGCTAAATATGTAAATAGTTAGCTGATATGGAAAGTTATTATGATTAGGTTATATTGTGTTCTATACCACCGCTCCCGGATTGTGTCGGCTGGCTGTCAAACTGGACTGGACAGGGGTACTCATTCGACCACAGCACTTCAGCTTTATCTGCTTCTCCCTTCCCTAAACTTTCGGTTGAACACATGGTATTAGGGGTATAACTTCGCATCTCTATGAATGTGTGTGCTTTAATAAAGTAGCTAGTCCCGAAGTGACAGGAATATTGCATAACGTTTGGGAGCATTGATGTCTTCAGTTAAACTCTACATGGACATGAAATGAGAACAGTTAATCATTGCGACCAATGTCTCCAATAGCTGAGGCTATAGTTACTCGCTTAAATATTATATTTCTACAGATTTGCTTCCCAAAATATTTTGCTAGTTTTTGTTCCATGTCCAAAAACCACATCATCGGATTTGAAAGAACAAAACTAACCGTTGCCCTACCTACTGCGGTAGAGTACCTATCGTACATCTTGTATAAGATCAGATATTGTATTCCTACCAAGATACAAGATTGTCTGTACTTCCAGACAACACATTTTCATGAGCACTTATAAAGTTTAGCAGAAACGAGCCCTCACAGATCCTTGATGCAGGTCGCCTCAAAAACTTCGCGTGTAAAAATTAAGCGAAGGCGGCGTTGTGAGCTTCGGAGTTTCCAAGCCCAACTGTGACGTCACTACCACTAGGTTTCAAAAAGATCGTATCATCTAATTGTATGTATTTAATTGCCATAGCTGCTTTCACATGGATAAGGTACTTCAGTTTCTCCATGTAATAGTATTGCAGTTTTTGGCAACGATATACCAACAACATGAAACTTATCCACTGGTGCGTTTAGACGTTACTGGTGATGGCATCTAGGTACAGTAGCTTGCCCGTAATTTAACCTAAAAAACACACTACGTTCATGCCGTGTTTGATGGCGTTGTTCCCCGGCAGTGTGAACCAATGACGTCATACATTTTCATTAGAAAATGCCTAATGGAGTAGCTCGTAGTTATAAGGTCTTCCTTGAAATGGCAGTCGTTTTCACGGAAAACCGAGGTGGACATAGTTTATCCAATATTAATAATTATTGGACTTCATTTTGGGTTCAATTTATATATGTCTTGATGAGACAATTAAGTCTGGAGTAAACATCAATTTTGTTGCGATGTGTGCCCTTAGATCCACCCGGTGTCTTTTTGACTCTGATTAACTATTAAATGAAGCTAGTTTGCCTCGTGTACTAGGTTTGTTTACCTTTTATGCCAATAATGTATGCTAATAATATGCATGCCTCCATTAGAGATGTTTGAATGCCCCTTTATTTTCCGTAGCCGGTTCTCTTTTGGTGGCTGTCGTCGGCAGGCAGACGGCTTGTTCTGTTCCACCCGGTGTCCTGCCTGTGATACTTTTGACCTCTGTGAGTTCTATCCCATAGCATTTGCTGGATAATGTGACCCGCTGAGACGTTTGTAGCTCTGGTCCCCTGTACCGCGCTGTAACCCTTGGACTGGATGTGACTTCGGTGGTCTACCGAGGCCTCTGTGTCTGCGGTGGCTCGTGGCCCGCCTTGACCCGTCGTGACCTCTGCGACCCGTCGTGGCTCGCCTTGACCTGCCGTGGCCGCTGTGACCTCGGGCCGGTCTGCCGCAGTGCTGCCGTGGACGGAGCGGCCGCGCGCCTTCGTGCCGACGCTGGCGGCGCTGGTGCGGCTGGTGCGCGCGTTCCCACCGCTGGCCGAGGAGGTGACAGTGCTGCTGCTGCAGCTGGGCCAGGTGAGCGCCAGCCAGACGGCGCTGGCCGGCTCCAGCCACGCGCTGGTCATCCGCCACCACAGTCAGAAGCTGGCCGAACAGCGGCTGCCGGCGCCGCAGCTGCCCGGCAGCCAGCAGGCGCCGCAGCTGCCCACCAGCCAGCTGCTCGGCGTCCAGGTGCGGCGCGCCTTCCAGGCCGTCTGCGAGGCGGTCACCCTGCACGGCACTGTCTACCGCGACAAGTAGCCTGGCCCGGCCTGGCCTGGCCTGGCCTGGACTGGCCTGGCCTGGACCTGGCCTGGACCGGCCTGGCCTGGCCTGACCTGGCCTGGCCTGGACCTGGCCTGGCCTGGCCTGGCCTGACCTGACCTGACCTGGCCTGGCCTGACCTGGCCTGACCGCACGTGGGGCTCCGGGCCAGGTGACGTGACGTTACGTGGACAGCTGCGCTAAGTGGGGTGATGTGCAGCACAACGCCTGATGTGCCACTTCAAGCAGCGCAGGCAGTGTGACGCTGTGATGCGATGCGGCGTGGGTGATGTGTGTAGTTTGTGTGACGTTGCCTGGAGTGCTCGCTGAGGTATGATGCTGAGGACGCGACCCGTCGGCCAGTGAGGTCGACTGTGAGGCTGTGGTGCACTACACCGGCAGGCGGTTACGCTTACAAGCGCGCTGAGTGGCATAGGATGCAAGGTTAACGTGTTCCCGATTGGCTGTTAATTGCGAACGCTCGTGTCAACAGCCATGCTGACATCTTCTACGCTGAGCGTGGATTCCGTGATCTGTCGCTCACTGTACGGCGAAGTGTGTAACAGTCATTTAAACCACAAACAGTGTCAGACGGCTAATATATCGTGCCACAAAACTGCCGTCACTTTCAGAAAACCTAAATAGCTAACCAACGACTGACAGGACAATCATTCCGCATCAGGCGGCATGTGCCTCATTATGCGACACAATGCCACTTCATCACGACTCGCTGGAAAGCACCATGATGTCACGCCTCTGCACACGGCACTACAATGTCACGTCTCTACACATAACACTACATTGTGCTGTGTAGTACTGTAGTCTCTGCACACAGCACTACAATGTCACGTCTCTGTGCACAGCAATATTATGCTACGTCTCTGCGCATAGCAATATTATGCTACGTCTTCACACATTACTGCAATGCCACGTACCTGCACACAGTATTACAATGTCACGTCTCTGCACAGAGCATTACAATGTCACGTTTCTGCACACGGCGCTACAATGTCACGTCTCTACATACAGCACTGCATTGTGATGTGTAGTACTGTACTCTGCACACAGTACTACAATGTCACGTCACTGCACACAGCCCCATGCATAATCGCTTTTTTTTTGCTTAGCTTGTCACCCTGGCCTAAGGCGATGGAAATGGCATCGCTGGAGCGGCCGGCATCACATATACCGCTGGGGGCCGTCTGCTTCGCCATCGATTGAGCGACCGTAGCTGCTAGATCAACTGTGGTCGCTTTGGCGGTCGTCGCCGCCAGGACGCCTGTGGGCATTGGGACGGTCGTGGCGGCAGGGGCGGCCGCCGCCGCTGAGGTGGCGGTGGGTAACCTTCCTAGGCCTTGGCAACAGTCATATCTCTTCAGGATATCTGAGGCTGGCCCTCGCATCCATCGCCAATTCTCAAGAACTCTCTTGGGTCTTGGGAGCCTAGATCCCTTAGGTACCCATCTCAAATATCGGGAACATCCCAATCCAGTCCTATTCGGCTCTCAAGGGATCTATCCATCCGCCAGGAGCCCTCTCCATCTTTTACAGTCAATTTCTAGTTCTTCGCGATCCTGTCTAACGTTCAGGGAAATCCTACAGCTTCTAGACAGACCTCACAGTTTCCAGCAAACTTCGCCAGCCCTCGGAATTCTCCTTCGCTCTTAGATGGCTCTGTTCATCAGTCAGTGTTCCTCCCAAGCCTCAGGAGCATCACGGTGCAGTCCGCTCTAGTTCTCAGGGGATCTCCCCAGTCATCGACAGTCTTCCGGGTTAGCAAGGATATTCTAGCTCTGAAGTTGGCTCTCAGTAGTTCTCACAGTCATTTCCCTTAGGGACTCTATATCGCAGAGGACCCTGTTTTTTCTCATATGGATGCCTTCCAAGGCTCTTGAGCATCTCAGTCGTTCTCTCTAGCGTTGTTCAGTGACCATTTTCAATTGTCGGGGTTCTATCCAACTGTTGGGGGCCCTTCTAATTTCCCGACAGCCTTCTAGCTTGAAGGGCTTTTCTAGCTCTGCCGCTGATCCTCAATATACCTCACATCCATGGTGAGCCTTAGGAGGTCTTCTTAGCTCTCAGGGGTTCTGTTGACCATCAGGGACCCTCTTGAGCTACTAGGAGCCCTTCCTAGTTATCGACAGATATTGTTGTTTCAAGAAGTCTAGCTCTGAGGCCGGCACTCGACAATCCCCAATGTCAATCGCCAGCAGTATATTATTTTATGCATCTCTCAGGGTACCGTGTTGATCCATTGGGGGCTGCTCTCAACCTCAGAAGAAATCTCAGCTCTCTGACTTTCACGAGATCCTCCTAATCCTTCGGTGCCCTCTTACTTTCAGAGGCCTATCACAGTCCTCAATAGTCATAGCTGGGTCCCATCTCGGTGGCATTTCAGATATGAGATTGGCCCTCACTGGTCCTCTTCAGCTCTTAGGGGTCCTGACATTACACCCATACCTACCTGTATCATCTCACCGTCTGACGATCTGGGGGACATGTCCCTCTCCCCCAGACACTACCGATGCCCACCTGTACCGTCTCACCGTCTGACGTCCGGGGGGACATTTCCATCTCACCGTCACCGGGGGCCCCCCAGACATTACACCATGCCCACCTGTACCATCTCACCGTCCGACGTCCGGGGGACATTTACCCCTCCCCCCCCAGACATTACACCTATGCCCACCTGTACCGTCTCACCGTCTGACGTCCGGGGGACATGTCCCTCTCCCCCAGACACTACCGATGCCCACCTGTACCGTCTCGCTGTCCGACGTCCGGGGAGACACACACCGTCCCTGGCCCCCAGACATTACACCCATGCCCACCTGTACCATCTCACCGTCCGACGTCCGGGGGGACATTTCCCCCTCCCCCAGACATTACACCGATGCCCACCTGTACCGTCTCACCGTCTGACGTCCGGGGGGACATTTCCACCCCCAGACATTACACCCACTGCCCGCCTGCACCATATCACGATCTCAGCGTGTTTCTGTACGAGCTCGGTCAATGCTAAGTAGGCTACACAGGTAATAACTCCGCGGTGTTAGTGAGAGGAGTGCCGCAGGCCGCGCGGCACGGCAGAGTTGAAGTGCTGCGGGCCGATTCCAAGGTCGACGGTGCGTGCAGCGAGTAGTGAGGCTGGCGACTGGTGCCGCGTTCAGTCGCTGCCGCTCGTGACGTCAGTGTGGTGGGATCTCGGCCCGGTACGTTCTCGGTGGCGGGTCGCACCACCTGGTGTGCGTGCAGTTGGGATTTGCGTGCGCGCCAGCTTGCTAGGCCACATTGCGCTGTAGTACCAGCTAGTGGCGCGGCAGCTTCCTGGGCTATATTGGGCTGCAGCGCCAGCTGACGAGCCGAGGTGTTCCCCCACCGTGGGGTGGGGCGGATCGACCTCGCCAGCGTCGTCCCACACCGCCTGGTGAGTGGATGCCGACTGAGACTGACCCTACTGGTCGACAAGTGCGGCGCCGCAGTGGTACAGGTAATGGGCGCCAAATGACCCTGTAGTCGGCGCGCCCTTAAATCCAAATAATCGAGCATGCCCAACAGGACATGTGCGGAACGCGTTCCGTGTTTATGCTTTCGTCCTCATGCTCATAAGTTGACCCATCGTGTTAGGTCATTCGGTGGTAATCTCCTTCGGTACTGCTGTTCAAAGTCTAGAGAACACATTACTCAAAGTGTGAGGTTCTCATATATGTTTCATGCAAAACATCGAAGCACCAAAACGGAACGCGAAGCCTATGGTTAACTCGCCCGGTTCATTTCATTGCACACTCGGCTCCGAAGTGAATGGGCCGTCCATACATTACAAAACGAATGGTGGGTGTATTTGGAGTTATGGACAGTTATTCACAGGGAATTTCATTATTCACCACTTATTCACAGGGGAGAATAAGTGTTATGTAACGCAGGGAATTCTTCAAGCGCTTAATTAAAAATATTATGGGAGTATCAAAGAAGCGAATTCTGTTGCCACGTCGAACAAATTTAACACGCCAAAACCTCATTGTAGTTTCCACGCGTTCCTTTGGTGCGACAGGCAGGAGCGACACACGGGTCGAGCGATGTCAAAATCATGTGGTGGCTCAAACAGGGCAGCTCAAGCAGGCCTCACCGAGGACGTCATTCCGCCAAGCATATGTTCGTTAATATGACGCATTGGCCCTGGCATTCAGTTTTCGATAATTGGCACCACTCGTAGGTCAGAACAGACAGTTGATGTGTTCCTTTTCGAGATTACTAAGCCGCGTCTCACAAGCCGGGTTTGCGGCGGATTTTTGCTCCCAGGCCGTACAGGTTCAGAAACAAGATACAGGGAGCAGACCGGGCGTAATGTTAAGCATAACTCATCAGCGATCAGTGTTTTTAATTATAGCAACAGCTCCAACAGTCAAGCAGATCTTGCCACCGACGCTGCTGAAATACGCATAATTGAACTTGCAAATGGTAGCAAAGAACGATGCCCCTTCTGATTTACGTGGAGACTGCACTCAGCTCCACTTCGCCAGGGAGTCTTCACACCGCGACTCGACGCGTGGCTGCCAGATGACAACATTAGCGCTGTGGTTAAATTATCAAGGTTCACACTAATTTAACAGCGCTGACTTATGCGGTTAAAGCCATTTCGGGGAACAGTACATGAAATGACAACAAAAATACATACTTCATAGATGTTTACCAACTATATTGTCTATCGGTATATGGGGGGGGGATAGCCGAGTGGTTAAGGTGTCGGGCTATGGGTACAAAGATCCCGGGTTCGACATTAGTGCCGCTCAGGACATTTCCCAATCCCGCGGCCCACCGGCGAAACAGTGTGGGTGGCGCCATTAGCCGTGAATGCGCATAAAGTGTGCCGTGAACCACCCAATAAACAAAAATCGATCGATACATGCTTGATGCTTACGATATGCTCACATCGCCCAAACAACAAATGTTCGCACCACGATGCATGAGTAGGATGCTAGTTTCCCGACTGATTTGTTCCATTGTCGCATTCGAGAATATGGGTTTGGGAATATGCAAAATGGTCTAATAAAACGTTTAAAAGAAAACACCCGTCAACATCGTACTCAGCCCACTGCCAAACAATAATTGGTTCCTGTTGTTAATTCGAAAAATGTGAAGTCTAATTGAAGCCTATTACTTATTGATGCTAAATGAGGTAATATATACGCTTGTAGTTCATATCTGAAATGTTTAAATTGAAGCTAAGAATGACGTCATCTATATTTGGAAGAATCTTCAGCGACCTGGTGGGAGTGCCCCTGTGAACGCGCCTATTACCGACAAAGCTCCCGTCTCCCATGTGTCTTCTCACATGCCTGCGGTGTTGTGGCGCATTCTGAGAACCCATGACATGGAGGCTACACCAGATATAACACAGCAGGGCCATGTGTCTTTTCACATGCCTGCGATATTGTGCCGTAGTCTGAGAACCCATGACATGGAGGCTACACCAGATACAGTACAGTTGGGCCATGTTTGTGTTATGGCACAGCAGGGTCATGTATTTTCCCACCTGCCAACGATGGTGTGGCGCGCGCAGTCTGATAACCTATGACATGGAGGCTACACGAGACATAACACAGCCGGGTTATGTATTTTCCCACCTGCCAGCGACGGTGTGGCGCGCGCAGTCTGATAACATAGGACATGGAGGCTACACGAGACATAACAGGCCGGGCTATGTATCTTCCCACCTGCCAGCGACGGTGTGGCACGCGCAGTCTGATAACCTAGGACATGGAGGCTACACGAGACATAACACAGCCGGGTTATGTATTTTCCCACCTGCCAGCGACGGTGTGGCGCGCGCAGTCTGATAACATAGGACATGGAGACTACACGAGACATAGCACAGCCGGGTTATGTATCTTCCCACCTGCCAGCGATGGTGTGGCGCGCGCAGTCCGATAACCGATGACATGGAGGCTACACGAGACATAGCACAGCCGGGTTATGTATCTTCCCACCTGCCAGCGATGGCGTGGCGCGCACAGTCCGATAACCTATGACATGGAGGCTACACGAGACATAACACGGCCGGGTTATGTATTTTCCCACCTGCCATCGACGGTGTGGCGCGCGCAGTCTGATAACATAGGACATGGAGGCTACACGAGATATAATACAACAGGGCGTGCTCGTGTGGTTCACATCATAGCAGCCCAATATGTTGCTAGAGTGTGCACATGTGTCTAGAGCGATATGTACATATTAGCGGATCTAGTGGTGTTACGTGGGCCATCCCCCGTTACGGCTTGAAGGGAGTCCAAACTATCATTTGGCCACTCTCAAACGGGACTGTAAAATTTCCTCAACACTTCAGTTTGGTGGCAAATGCCAATATATTTTATTTTATTTAGTTCGGTTTGACGACTTCGTTGGAATCGGCGAATTTTCTCCTACAAGATGAATAAATTTGCGGATAACCAGGGGTCCCACTCAGGGATGTAGCTTGATGTGCTTTTGATAGAGTACTTGCCCCGCCCCCTTGTTGACTTTGTTCTCCCAATAATTTCAACATTTACCATAGGATCTTATGTGGTATTGCGCCAAATCCACTTTTGCCCGTCCATCACCTTCATGTATTGTGTCCTCGAAATATTCTTTAGAAACTCGCAGATCTATGGTCCATTACATACCATGCTAAAATAGTCCTTCGCATGTTCGGAAAGTGAAGTTCGTGCAATTCCAAGCTGCTGAATGCGGAGCGCTTTCCAAAATATAATAAAGCTAATTACACATACATATCCAGAACACTCCGTCAATCCGAGCACCATGCATCGACTCTGCTGCGTGAGTCCGATATAACATGATGGGCCTTCTTGAAATTAGTGTAGTTCTATTTTTATAGTGGTCCAAAATGGCACAGAGGGGACATTTCTAATCGTGAACAGCAAATATCTGCAGCAAAGCAAGACGCTTCTGCTGCATGGGAAGCAATTGCAGAGTAGCGCCAGTTTTGGTGCTGGTATGTGTTAAGGACACAGCCAACCACGGGCATCAGCCAATTATTCACCAAAAAAAGTGCAGGTATATATGTTTCGTCGTTGCCACACTACTCGGGCTCAGATCGCCGCTAGGCTTGAATGTGCACGAAGTGCGTCGTGCATCACCCAATACTTAGGATCAGAAAAATTGCGCAAGGACTCCAAAAAATAACACTGGTGCCAAAAACTCGAACCAGGATCTAAATATAATTAAACCGGCACACCGAAAAAAAAATCATTCGAGCTTCGTAAGATTAAGCATGAACCGCTAGAAAATCAATCCAAGCCTGGACAATCTCTTTGGAGACCCAAACATCGCGCGAGAGCTCCTAAAATGGAGTAGCCGCCCCCCACCAGAAAACGTTCCGGGCCACGCAATAGAATCGCCTTAGCTGCTCAGCAAGCTTGCAGAAAAAGTTTGGAAAATAGCCTCGAACCCTGGCAACTCGCATCGGGGCCTCGACAACTTACTTCGGGGCCTCGAAAACTCGCGCCTGGGCCCGAAAAAAAGGTCGCGCCCGAACCCCGACAAATCTCGCCGAGCCTCCAAAAGTGGCAATGGGCCCAAAAATCAAGTCGATGGTTCCAACAATTCTCTATGGGCCTCCAAATACTTTCAGCGGTTCCATCAAAGCTACCGGGAACCCTGCAAAGCACACCGCGTCTTGGATGAATGAGGTGGGTGCTGACGCCCATTGCCTCCTGCCTTGCTACAAATATGAACTTGATGTAGCTGGCTAGCTTGTGCGATAGATGTTCGAACATGCCCTCCGCCGTCAGTATCTGGTTGTTAAGCAGGCGCTTGAGGTTCTCTAGAGCCGCGGCACGCTAGGCTGCCTTCGCGTGCCGTCGCAAGAGCCCTTGCCATGAGATGTGATAAAAACCACTCACAGGATGCCCCAAAATCTGTGTGATGGTGACACATGTTGACGAAGTCATGCTCAGCCGTATACTGCTGTCTGTGAAGTAAATATTTTTAGGTGAGGTAATGTAAAACGAACGTCTGGGATACGCCGTTACAGGAACGCGTGCACCATGTCGATGTTGTGCTTTGTGCCATCAGAGATATAGCAGTAACTCTGATGGCACAGTATTTCGTCCTGACGCCAGTACATTGCAAACGGGTGCACCGTACACTGAGAAGAAAATCATTGAAAGTCTTGAGTTGCATCCTGCACCACAAATGAATAACTATCAGCGAAATCGTACTAGACAATCACTTCGCCCTCCCCGGCAGTACCCTGTGCGTAGGTGAAGTGCTGGCATTGTCTGTCAGCCATGAAGTGGTGTCTGGTCAGCTTCACAGTGTGCTGGCTCAAATATCGCATGCTTGCTCTTGCGTGCAGGCTCTTTGGTCTAGAGTATTTTTGCGAGTGTGCAGCGATGCGTGCTTATCCACTGTTTGTACCTAATCTCATTATCCATGTCATCGTCTGGGGCTAAATCACCTTAACTTTCTTCTGATCTGTCCGAGAGGATAATCCTCAGAAAGTTCGCGACCCCGTTTCGCCAGGGCAGTCTTCACAGTTGTGCATCATGCAATCACAGTTTTTAGTGCCACATACAGACAGCGTGATCAAGCAGGTACTGCATTTGAGGCTGGTAAAGCCGAGAGCGGATATAAGCAATTTTGGGTTTTGATGATAAGTTCACATGCACACAGAGTATGTATGCCCCACTGCTGTCTGCCAAGACGCAATGCTTCGGACGAAGGGCAGCAAAGGTTAAGAAGCCGGTGCGAGAATTTTCAAAGTTCTGCTTGTATAGATCATATATCTCACACAAATTTCCCAAAGCAGGCCTTTTCTTAACTTTCCTTTTAGTTGCACCAGCCAGTCACACCGTGACACGGTCGGTCTTGCCGAGACACATCCGGCTGATCTGATCCGACTCATAAAATAGCTTTATTTCACCTTGACTGCGTCCGACACCTTCCGAAATTTCCCTCTCTTCACATGCAGCACGTTCAGCGAGAGTGAGCAGGGAACACTTGTCACCCGATCACGGTGCCACCCCCTGTTTGTGCCCATCCTGATATTTCACTATATTCGCAGATTTTTATTTTCGCCAGGCAATAAATGATTGTGCGAATTGTTTCTCGGTTATCAGAATGTGATTGCCATGTTATGGATGCATCTTCCTCCTTGTAATTCATAGTAAGGTATAACTCATAAATCGCCTACGACCACAAATTAGCGACATTTCTGCTATTTTGTTTAACCCTTGATCTCATTTGTGCAGCACAACATTCAAGATCAGATCATCAGCATCATCATCATAGCGTTTATTGCAATCATTTTACAGCTACATTGCAGTTCTAGATGACTAATATTATCATCTCATTCCGTGCCTCGAACGCCAAAAGCCTTGTATTTCAGTAATATACCGTTATAAATGCATATTTATACAGACAGCGATACATTGGCGCAAAAACAACCATGCATGCCCAATTTGGAACGTATCTGGAGAGTTTTAGAAGCAAAACCCAGTTTTAATTTTATCCTTCGAAAGATAAGATATCGAATTTCATTTCTGCGCTTTTTCAAATCGCATTGTGACTGTTCTAAAAGGTAAAATAGGTCATGTGACCTTAGGTCACGATGACACAATTTCAAATGTCCCATAAACGAAAATTTCGAAATAGCGAAAAGATTCAGTGGGCCATTGTGAGTTCACCTTTATATACTTGTGCACAATTCAGATTGTTCTTCATTGAGATAAAGACCTAAAAAACACCCTTGTTAGGCAACATCTCAAAAATGCCCGAGGCTATAACTACTTAGCCCTTGACCTGACCTTTCTAAAAATATAAAATATGAATTCAAAACAATTCAAAATATATAATATTTGGTATTAATGTAAATATAAAATATTGGGCCCGATCACTTGCCGATTTGTCGTCGATTGGGCCAGCTGACATTTCAAGCGGCTACAGACATTCGCCCTGCGTCAGAGAATGCTGCAAGTAACAGGACTGCGGTCTGCGACTCGGCTGGGGCGCCACTGTCCCGTGTGTCGCAATATGGACCGGAGCGCCGCCCAGCTCGTGGTCCCAGCAGCGAGCGGCGGCAGCCAGCCAAGCCCGGGAACAAGTGCGGCCGGTGCGGAGCAGCGCCTCACGACGGTCGGCCGTGCCTGGCGATCGGTCGCTCGTGCCGGAGGTGTCGCCACTTCTCAGCAACAGAGGCGCAACCAAGGGAGGCCAGGGGGCCCGCGTCCCCCTTAGCACCCGAAAATACACGTCGTCATATTCCCGGTGGCGCTGGGAATCGGAGTTGGCTGATGGTGATGAGTGGCCGCAGGGGGCGCAGGTAACGATGGTTTTGCCAGTATTTGTGTCCGCTGGCCAGGCGGATGAGGTGATCTCGCAGGCTGCACCGATTCCGGTGACCGTGCCGGTATGGTACCTCAGTCCGACCAACGATCCTCGGGTGTGGTGCGGCCGCTGGCCCCGGGCACTCATCTGACCCGGAGCCTACGGAACATCACACTAACATCGCGACCTGACCTCAGGTCATACTGGGATGATGCACATATTGATAAGACGATTTATTCAGCCTTCGCCTAAGTTCACTGCTTGGAAAGTAATTCCAAAGGGAGCTTAAATTGGGTCAAGTCAGATTAGGTCGCACGAAGTCATGTCATCTCAAGTCATTTGTTGGCCAGCTAATGTCATGACTCACGACTTATACGACACTAAAACCGAATTCAAATATCACTTGGCGAGGAACAGCAACACTCTGCATTAGGTGTCGAATATACATGATAAGTTACCTGACCTGAGTCATTGTCTTTTGATACGTAGTTTGTCTTAGGATGTTTGTTACATGCTCTTCATCATCTTGGGCCATGAAAAACTCCAAGCTTAACTTTTCCCGCTTAATACGGTAGGAAAGCGCGAAAATCGACCTGATCTCAAGTCAGCATCCTTCACCTTCATTAGAATATTGTTTTTTATAAGGTTGGTGGGGGGGGGGGGGGGGGAAAGGGGGGGGGGCCCCCCCCCCCCAAAAAAAAAAAAAAAATAAACCCCCCACCCCCCCCGCGGGCGCCCCCCCTGGGGGGGGCCGCCCCACCCCCCGGCCGGGGGGGGGGGAAAGGGGGGGGGGGGAGGGGCGGTGGGGAAAAAGGGGGGGGGGGGGGGGGGCGGGGAAAAAAAAAAGGGGGGAAGATGGGATGTTGTTCGGCTTGATGAAATGACCGCATGGTCTGAGTTTGATGCTTATATGTTGCAACTGTTCCGAATGGTGGTACTTTAAAGATTTTGGAGCATCACTCATTTCGATCCGTCCCAGGTCCATGATTATTGATGACCTGGACCTGAAAGTTTTACAGAATATGCAAAACAGATGGATAAGACGCTGCTGAGGTTGAAAACTTCATGCCTCTGCTTCTACTCATTACGTCGCTGTCATTGAGGACCCCGAGGAATAGGACTTTCGAAAGCCTACTCCCTCCGGCCCGGTGATGGACATGTTCCTACGATATATATATGTACATATATACGCATGTATGTATATGTACACACACACATACATATATATATATATATATATATATATATATATATATATATATATATATATATATATATATATATATATATATGTGTGTGTGTATGTATATTTAAAGTCATAATGGCAAAATGTTCTTAGTGGAGTCTCCCAGGGGTCAGTACTGGGGTCACTACTGTTCATTATATTTGTAAATAACATTGCAAGTGGCCTAAGTAGTAAAGTTTTGAAATTTGCGGATGATTTTGAAGGTCTTTAGGGCAATAACAGGTCAAAATGAGCATATCTTGCTCCAAAAAGACTTAGACGAACTTGTGAAGTGGTCCGAAGAATGGCAAATTAATTTTATTTTTGATAAGTGCAAAATCATGCATGTAGGTAAGCAGCATATGAAGGCTCCATACTTAATGGGTGGCCAAGTGCTATGAGTGACTCAACAGGAGAAGAATTTAGGTGTTATTCTAAACACAAAATTGGGTACATCAGAACAGACCAAGGAAGCCAGGAAGAAGGCAGTGAGAATGCTCGGGGCAATAAATAGGAATGTATAATACAGAAGTGTGGAAGTCATCAGGAAGCTTTACTGTGCATATGTCAGGCCACATTTGGAATACTGCATCCAAGCTTGGTCTCCTAGCTATGAAAAAGATTGTTGGTTTTAGAGAGAGTACAAAATAGGGCTACAAAAATGGTTAATGGTATAAGCAACCTGACATATGAGGAAAGATTGAAGGGATTGAATATGTTTTCACTTAGATATAGAAGGCTGAGAGGAGATCTCATCGAGGTCTTTAAATTTGTCCATGTTCTGGAGAGGGGATATCTTGTTGAAATGTTTAAATTTAACAGAAATGATGCAATTAGAGGTCATAAATTCAAAATTAAAGTTAACCACAGCAGAACAAGGTTAAGGCAGACTTTCTTCACCAACAGGGTAGTAGAACACTGGAACGAGCTGCCAGAAAACATTGTCAGTAGCAGCACATTGAACATCTTTAAAAACAGCATAGACAATCATCATAAGAATAGAGGGCTTGCTTTTCAGTATTACAGGGAGGGCTGATTGACAGATTTGGTGGGCAACTGGTTCAGTGTACACAGTGCAACCAAGAATGGCCCTTGTGGCTCATAGTTGCACTAACCTTTTATGTCTTTATGTCTTTATATGTATATAAAAATACATATATATATATATATATATATATATATATATATATATATATATATATATATATATAAAGGCATGCACTTTTTGCGTCCAATTTCGCCGCCTGTACATCAATTTCAGCTCATCCATTTTCGACAGTTCGGCATAGCGCACCAAATTTACAAATCACGGCTTCACCTCCGGCGCAGCAGCATTCATTTTGGGGCTAGTACAACCGATTTCGGCAGAACTCCATTCGAATTTAGATTTGCAGTGAATATTTGGATATGTGTGGATAATTCAGTGGTAGTACGATACATTTTGGCAGATTGCAAGCAAGTTCGACGTGGACACTGCTCCTCTATGATACTTCTTTTTGTCATATTTGGTTACAGATGTACCCCTTCTCCATTAAAGGGTCAATTTTTGACGTTTTGCATATGCAATTCTATATCCAATACATAATGCGACATTGGTTAACGGGTAGTTGCTAAGCGGCGTCTCAGCATGGTAACACACTCAACCATTAAAAAAGCCAGTTATATTTCTTTGAAGCCGAGCATGCTGCAGCCACAAGGTCAGGAGGTCACAGCTCGTCTGGACGTCGTCGTGCCACGTGGCGAAGGACGTGCGAGGAGCCGGTACAGGAACCCATCTGAAGGGGAAAAATGAGCAATCATCAATGCTCATCTTTCTGGGCTCACACGCATCTACCGTTGTTGGCCCCTCTGCCTTTTGCTCTTGTAGCCGCTCGTGCTTCCTGACCCACCCACCACGACTTGCATTGAGTTGTGTGCATTTGCATGGCTATGCATAGCCTGGGGTAGGAACGGGCGTTGCCCGGTGGGATAGACCCCAAATATGCATAACACGTTGCCACTGTTGCAACCGGCAGGGTGACCACTGACCGGTGGTCCCATACGGCTCAAATTCGCTTGCGGTCTGGGCACCGCATCATGAGGAGCTCGCCCGAAATAGACTAGCACCCTTGATACGGTCTGCCGCAACCGACCACCTGCACCGCCAAGGGTATTCTGAGGTGAACTGTGCAACACCACCACGTTGCAGCAATTATCCAAACGTCAAGGGCGTAGCAGAAACCACAGACGCGGCATAAGCGCACAAAGTGTGGCGAATGCCACGAGCAGAGGTGAAAAAAAACGGCTACTCGGCCACGAGCGTGGGTGACAGATATGTGAAAAATATCTCCGGTTGAGGTGACAAGCTACGGTACCGTATTATCATTGCGTATGGATTGTATTTATCATCAGGCCGCTTTTCCTCTTAACATACCCAGTCAATTTGCATTTTCTAACCATACAGACATATACGTACTCGTTTTGTTTCAGTGCATGTATCAGAAGCGTACAGAAACAATTTAGTAGCTATGATCGAGGGGACAGGGGGGCTGAAAAATAACTCTACCACTCGTGGTAAAGTCCATAGGTTTGAACATTGCCGTGGTAAGCCTGTCACCTACGAACTGTCCCGTCGCCGTCCAGAGATTGAGCCCGACGCAACAGTTCCGTTTTCCAGAGCAGTTTGTGGCGTGTGGCACGGCTCCCATCACAGGTACCGAGATATGGCTGACATCACATGACAGCTCCAAATGTTGGCTATCCGTTGGGCACAATTTCGTTGCGGTCGGGTCAACGTGTTGCGCGTGCACGTCACTGAGGTCTTGAGGGAACGGGTGTCCGGTGAATGACCGGTCACCCATAGGAACAGCATGTAAAACTGAGATTTTGAGTGCGGAAAATCACCAATTTTAGTGCTCCCCATCGACCCGATTCAAACCGCAATATCTCTACAACCAATGGACCGATTGACACCAAACCAACACCTCAGTATTTCCACGACAATTGTCAACATCGTCATGGCAACCGTTTCAAAGTCACGCGCCACGCGCATGTGAGGGGGTGTGAAAAGCAGAAGCGACGTTTTTTTGGCGTTTTTCACGATTTGGTCTGGTTCTCGGAAACGTCTAAACTTAGCGACTTGCCGTCACCTTCACATCATGGCCCCATGTACCGACTATAATTTTCAAATTGACGATCAGTGGCTGCAGAGTGTGCGGGCGCAGTCATCGTGACACGGACTGCACGTGTTTCAGTCCGTGAAAAAGGCTCCGCTTTCCACTGTCTCCACACCACTGTCGAATGACAATTCGTGGAGAAAGTTGTACGTGCGGATAGCCCCACTCTTTGTGATGCTCACACGTCCTTCGGATTTTATCCATCCCCAATACTTTTGTTGCAATCGTCGATGCCAGCAACCGTTACCAGGCGTCACTTTCGGCAATATCAAGCGGCGGACGGGCGAAACAGTATCCTGTCACATTCCAGAGACTGAATCCGACGCAACAGTTCCGTTTCCCAGCGCAGTTTGTTTTCAAAGCTGGTTTCAGTGTGCACGTATCTACCTAATCAGTACCAAAGCGCTGTTGAAGCTGAACTTGTGTATGTTTGCGTAGGTGGTGTTTCGTCTCTGAGAGACGAGAGTCGTGACAAGTATTGCAAACATGGTCTTGTCTTTGATGTTGGCCGCGAAAAATATTATTTTATCTCTAGGAAGTCTTCCACTCCATTTGTTCCAAAAGAGGAAATGAGTCTGACAATGACTGCGATCTCCTTGATGTTTGGTCATGATCATGGGAGCATTAAACACGAAGCATGACCGCGAAAAGTGTTGAAAATATTTTTTGTATGACAGAAACAAATCACATCATTCTCCAACTTGGAATGCAACACAGTTTTCTTCTCATAATCCAGGATTCAGATTAGAGGAAAAGTCCTCAAAGTCCTCTGTCCTATGCCAACCTGTAATGCCACATAATTTTCCTCTCCAATTCCAGAATTCCAAGACCTTGGTCATACCCGACTAACACTTTTCTCGTTTCTCAGTCTAACATATTATTTCAACCGTTTTCCCACACTGCAGACTTCTGTAATTCTTATCATGACAACAAATGTTTTGGTTCTTCCAAAATGAGCCTTTATTTAGTAATTTCATCTGGAGACTTCCAATGGTTTTCTTTATTTATGTCAGGGCCCATGTTTTGCCATAAGCAGAACTTGCTGCATTGACCAAGCGGTTAAAAAAAAATACTTGAAACTAATGCAGAATGTGACCTATGACACTCTGCCCTTGATATCGGTGCTATATTAACTCCCTTATTGTACAAGGGAGTTCAATTTGTATTGATGAATTTCATTTTCAATGAGTCATTCGATTTGGAGCAAAGCATATTGTAATACCATGTGTATTCGCATGATTAGGATGATGTGACCATTGATTCCCCACAGAAATGCTTGTTTTTAGTTAGAAAGCAAAATAACGTACTATTATTGTTTAATATCTAAAATAGTCTGGCCTGGTTTACCATGCCTCCTTTTAAATTGCTTTTTCAATATAGGCACAATTTGTGTGTTGAATAATACAAATGTTAAAATATCTAACCTGGTCTGATCTTTTAAAAAAAATATTTTTGTCTGACATACATTGAGCATATTTTCACAATAAAAGCTAGCTTAACCTGTGGTTTTGCTTTCCGAAGTAAAATGTGTGCACAACATATTGTGAGCACATTAAACCACAATAATACGCACCATAGATGGATATTGATGGATGCGCACCATAGAAGCAAGATTAGCCTATAGTGTGTGTTGTAATTTGACATATTATTCAATAATTGAAGATCGTATATAATTGAACAAATTGGAGATCATATATGGACTAAATCGTTCTTCTTTGTTCCATTTCAGCGGCATGGTCGATATTTCGCGCTCACACACATGCATACGGGTCTTAATGTGAACTAACAACATGTGACAGCCTGGTGGTGTTCGATATTCTGTAGGTGACAGGCTGGACACTTTTTCACCTCTGGCCACGAGTGAGCACGTCGAGTGTGCACGTACACGAACATGGAGATGGTGACGACTGGGCGTTATTGACTGCAAGTCCGGGCGACCATGAAGTCCGGTTATGGAAATGAAAGTGTGACGGCACCGTAACTGGTGAGAAAGCAATGGGCGACGGCTGGCATTCGACATTCGGTGCAACCTTGAGTTGTGTCACAACCTAGGGATGCTTCCACAACCTTGTGAAAGTATCGATTGACCGTTGTCGGTCGTCCAGGCCTGTATAATTAATTACAAGTAGTACTTGTCTACATATCATTGGAGCAGCAGTAATCAGGGATCACTGAATCGATCACGACAGAGTGTGCAAAGAGCATCTTTTGTCAGTTGGGTATGAGCTAGGACGTAACAGGTGTATGTACCTTCGTATGCCCTTTAAGGTACATATTAACATGCAGCGTAGTTTGTGCATGCGTTATGGACACATAGGTAAAAAAGCAAAACAAATGTAATCATTAGGCTCAAAATACCACAGCAGGGTCACTTTCCCCACACTGTGGGTATTTCACTCATATATGGGAAAAACACCAAGTCTGCAGAAGTTCAAAGTGTATTTTGCTTATGTGAACGAATCGCACGCAGATGCGACACACTAAGTAATGGGGCGCCGCATGAAGCTATGTCAGTGAAGCGCATTATTACTTTTGGCGATGAACTATGATGATTTTCTTCCGTTGCCGTGGGTCTCCTGCCACAGTGTACCCTCCCCGGACGTTCGACCCAGGAACGATGCGATCCAAAAGCGGCGTGTCGCAGCCGACATCAGATGACGTTTGGTCGAAGAACATGTACGAAAGGAAAGGAAGAGCATACAAGGAAACTAAAAGTGAATCAGGGCAACTGGAACAAACGTTCCTAGTTCTACACATCGAGAACAAATTGCGAGACGAGACTTATCTCGTGCTTCAAGATGGCTACATCAGAGATGACTATGAGAATATCTCAGATTGCTATGAGAATATCTTCGTAAGTGAGCGAATAGTGAAAATTCTCCACCGCCTTTACGGTGATAATATATTGTCATATAATTCAACTGACTCCTTTATTAAGTTTTCTCGGAACGACTGGAGTGAAGAGTATATGGTTGATGTCTAGTAATTAATTTGGAATTTGGAATTACAATTAAAGTATCCAGTCTACCAAAGTGTAAGAAAAAACACCCACAGTTACCGAATACCTAGGTTATCAGTAGCTTCTAGAAGGGATCAAACAATGACACCCTGGGAAAGCAGTTAATTACCACAACCATGAGTTATCCTCTTCTTTTCGTATGCCCCATTGGCCGTCACCGCTTACCAACGTTTAAAAGTCGACTCATTTCAGCAAACAAGCGTTAACCACCTCACTTGGCTGGGCGAAACTTGACACCTATCTCCTTCCCGTTCCGCTTAGCGGACGCCTAAAAACTGTAGTAAGCTCGCTTTCGCTCTTCACGCCTTCCCCGTGTGCACGTGCCACGTGCTGCAAGTGTTTGCTCTGTCCAGCCCGCCGACTGTCATGCCTACATCGTGGTGTCTGTTTCGTGTCGATCGGTTACTGGTTCGCAAGTTATGCTTGTTGAAGCTGAGTCGACTCTTCGCACTTAAGTTGGTCATATTCCGAACGATAAAATTGTAGTTTCGCGTGCTAACTCTATATGAGATTGTCGATGTTCGCGAAACCTGACCTCGCACCACCTTCACGTGTCTTTTATGAAACTCATTCACCCGATCACACCGAAATTGCGCCCGACGGATAGCCAACACTGGCAGCTTTCGTGTGGTGCCGAGCACGCCTCGATGCCGCTCACCCGTTCCGCGTCACGCTCTCATATGCATAACGCAAGATATTCGTGGACAAATTCACAACCCCACGTTAGGCCAATGGGGCTGTCGTGTGAAGTTTGAGCGCGTGGTGCGTGCTTGTGACACATTCCGCGACAAAGAAACTCGGTTGTGCCCGTCGTCCATTTATTATCTGAACGGTGTTAGTTAGTTATTTGGGTTTTAGGGCGCAATCTGAACGGTATCAGAATGTAAATCATCCACAACCCGGAGGTCTACTCGCACATGACGGTAATTGATCCGACCATTGGTTTGGACCTGCATCGGCATTAGCAATGGGGAAAGCAACCCCGCGCCACGGATACAGCCCTTGATTAATCGATATCCCAATTGAATGCAATCTGAAGTGAACCGACCTTTAGCCGTTGGCCAATTCCACCACCCTGTCGCAACCGTTGCTGAGCTGAAATGGATATGCAAAGGTGTACGACACCGTTGACGACAGTGCGAACAGACTCCGTTAATGATGCCTGATGTTATATTAGATAGCTATTAAAAGGCACGCTTCTTGCATTTGGACATGGCCACTTTCATGTTCTATCGCTAAGTTCATTTCGGCCGTGGCGATTGTGCCAAATCTTTTTGCTGAAGCAGGGTGGAATTAAGCGCCAAATTCCAGTTTCGCGCTTACTGTTCACAAATACAAGGCCAAAATTAAGAATACCTGGCACTGCGGATATCAGATTCAATGCAAACTACAATCATATTCTGGTTTTCTATTAATATCTTGTTCACTGAACAATATTCAATCCTCGATTGTCGGAATAGCCGATAGCGCCGCCGTGCGAACCGTTTTAGGTCCGGACTGCACTCACGCCACCCATCCACTAGGCCAAGTTAGATCAGTATGTCGGGCACATTCACACAGATTCGCGTCTTTCGGGATCGAAGTCATGTGCATTACTTTAAAACAAAGGTACGATTCAATTGCCGCACAAAACAATGTGATGGGTTACATCAATTACAAGTGGGCTATTTGTTGAGCCTTTGAAGCCGCGTGTTTGCTCTCTATGGTTGCTTTGCGTTGGATCCATGACTGGAGATCTCTGGTGGGTCAGAGTGGGGGGCTTGACCCCCCTCCCTAGTATGGCACCGTACTTACGTTGATTTGTAATTTTCCTTATTCAATCGGAAAATATGTCTTGAAAGTACGTGCGTGGGTCCCCTTTTTGGTGATAGATGCCCAGCCATGGTAGCCACGTATAATCTAAACGTAAATATGAGTAAATTGATTTAATTGCAACATAAACATGACTGTCCTCACTACTTTATCCATGCTTGCATTCCCTATGTCATCAGGGAACTACTTGTCTCATGTCTCATGTAGTGCATCTTCTGTCTTACTATATGTTGTAGGTACCTGGCATGAATATGTCTAAATAGTGATCGCATCTTAATTGGGTTTTTAAGCCTCTTCACGTTGAAGCTGATTATGCCATATAACTAAATGAATTTATTCTCCTCGAATATGAACTGCTCCCAATCGCTCCGCTACCATCAAGAATGCAATGTGATGTACACGTTAGGAGTACAGTACTGATGTTACCTTAGGACTGATGGCAGTTACCTTGACCTCCCGATCTGGCCGTCAGGCCGCCAGTCAAATCACGGGTTATTTTGAAGTTCTCCCTTTGCCCTACGTTTCACAATAATTGTAGATAGCCTAACCTAAGCAAATCATGTATATATGTATCCAACAAGGTGGAACATGCTTGACTATCACACCGACCACATTAATCACCGATGTACTCGGGCTTTTGTACCGCAATTTATCCTTAGCTCAAGCACCGACGACTCACAGCGCCACTGCCCCGCCCACCCGAGGGGAGGGGAGTGTTCTGAACGGCAGCGCGCCGCAAACAGTGAGCATGCAGCTAAGCCCAACTACCACCGGGATAAACAATACTACGATGAAAACAATCTGATAAAGACCAGGCAACCAGAAAGCAGCCGCACCGATCACTGGTCGGCAATCGAGGTCAGTCTCGAGACAAAAAGCAGAGGTCGATCTGCCAGACCGACTAGACGGCGCAGCAGCTGAACCGGCTGCAGACGTCGCCGCCTCCGTCACCGTCTCCGTCACTGTCTTCGTCACCGCCTCCGTCACCGTCTCCGTCACCGTCTCCGTCACCGTCTCCGTCACCGTCTCCGTCACCGTCTCCGTCACCGTCTCCGTCACCGTCTCCGTCACCGTCTCCGTCACCGTCTCCGTCACCGTTCCGTCACCGTCTCCGTCACCGTTCCGTCACCGTCTCCGTCACCGTCCCGTCACCGTCTCCGTCACCGTCTCCGTCACCGTCTCGTCACCGTCTCCGTCACCGTTTCCGTACCGTCTCGTCACCGCCTCCGTCACCGCCTCCGCCACCGTCTCCGTCCACCGTCTCCGTCACCGTCTCCGTCACCGTCTCCGTCACCGTCTCCGTCACCGTCTCCGTCACCGTTTCCGTCACCGTCTCCGTCACCGCCTCCGTCACCGCCTCCGCCACCGACGCTTCCTCCTCGCGTGACGAGGGTAAGCAAGTCGAGCCGAGACCAGAGACTCACACATCCACCCAGTCAGTGAGGGGCTCATTCCTCCAAAGGGGCGTTTTTAGCGCCCCTTGTTTACCGTGCTGCTTTTGTGAGTGCACTCGCGTGAGCAGCGAATCACTGGTACTTTTAAAGCAGGGGATGCGACCTTTAGTAAAGCCCGACGAAATCGGGGCCATATCATGGCATCCAAGGTTCACTTATTGCTAAAGTTCAGAACCCTCAGAGCTCACAAGGTCCAAGGATCATAACGTCCAAAAGGCGAAATGAAGTCCAAAACGTCTTCAATATGGTGCGTTCACACCATTCAAAGTGCGTCAAGTCCAACGATCACATTCTCCAAAGTTACCCGGGGGACAATGCTCCGCATGTCCTATATTTTTAACCCTGGGTCATCTCAGGTCAGGTCACCAGGTCAGGCGAAGCGACCCAACATCCCTCGGAGTTCTAGGTGGCATAAATTCCACAATATTTGGGCGATTGATTTCAAACTTACAACACGTCATGATCTCATCAGGGACCATAGTATATATCTCAGGGTTTTTTTCGTAGCATTGACCTGAGGTCAGGTCGCAGCCATGGCTCCCCCATAAAAGGGCTGTGGTAAAATATGCAAATGTTTCCTGATTACTTATTTGCTCTTGGAATGACCTCACAACGGTTGTGGCGTGTAGTTGGAAGCAATGCTCAATGTTACCGCTGACATTTTTGCTCAGTGACCTCACCAAGGTCGTCTGAAGTCACCTGATATTTACTAGCATATTTCTGCGCATTATATCACACTGCATTGAGCTAGATGGCTCAAATTACCGTCATTGTACTTGTATCGCCAAGACGTGACGATTGATACATTACATGCCCTCCCTAGGCTACTTCATGACCTTGACCTGAGGTCATAGTTTTGGAGTAAGAAGTATTCCTGCTTGGGCACGTAGTTGGCGCCTCGATTGTCCTCCGTAAATCGAATAGTGTTCGCCGTTTGTTAATATCTGTTACAGGTCCTGAGATATGTATCAATATCTGAGAGTCCCACCTGATCTGGTCGAATTTGACCTATGATGACCCAGTGACTTGAATATTGACCTGAGCGAAAAAAATAACCGAAACATTTTCGATAGAGCTTGTTACCAGCTATCCAACGCCGTTTTCCGTTTGTCGCTAGCTAGCATAGTTTTAGAGATCTTATGGGAAGACATCTGCCCCCCCCCCCCCCAGACAGGCGAAGCTGGCGGCGTATGCACTAACGCTTTTAACTTTGAATTGACGCATATGAAGGTGATAGTTGCTTAAGAACAGTTGAGAAATCTGGAATGCAACGTTCGAATAGGTCCTATTCAGGCAAGAATGTGCGCTTGTAGTTCTTGCGTTTGTGGGCTTCCTCAGGGCGACCTCGTTGGATGCTCCAGCAGTAGTCAGCCATCATATGCTTGTCACATCGCCCTTGGTAGCGCTCTTCCATCGTCTTGAGGTCTTGGTGGAAGCGCTCCCCTTGTTCATCACTTACAGCCTCAAGATTCTCAGGATCAAGGTGACTGTTCAGCAAATGGAGGTTGATACTCATGTTGCACCCAACATGGCGGTAAGTCAACAACATCCTGGTAGCCAGTACCTCATAGTTGTCTGCCTTTTTGTTACCGAGGAAGTTTTGAGCACCTGCCATGAAAGACAGCCATGCTGCCTTCTCCTTGTCATTCATCTTCCTGACAAATTCCTCATCACATACAAGGGCACGAATTTGAGGTCCATCGAACACACCTGCTTTGATCTTCTCGAAAGACAAACGAGGAAAAGCAGAAACTGTATGTTGAAAACATTCTCCATCAGTGCTCAACGCCTTTACGAACTGCTTCATGAAGCCAAGCTTCATATGGAGTGGCAGAAAAATTATCTTCTCTCGGCTGACGATTGGGTCGTTCACAATGTTTGGCATACCTGCTTGCAGAGTTTCACGGATGGGCCACTCCTTCTGGGTCCAGTGCTTCTCTCGAGCCCAGCTGTCCCACATGCAGAGAAACATGGAAACTTCGTGAAGCCTTTCTGTTGGCCAAGCAGAATGTTGACCATCTTTAGGTCCACACAAATGATCCAGTTGTGCTCGTGGTATTTGAGGAAGTCAATGACCATTTTTATGTCATGATATTCTTCTCGCAAATGCACTGAATGACCAACTGGAACCGCCCCATAAACATTGTCATTATGCAGGTGAACACACTTCAGGCTGCGCTTACAGGTATCCGGAAACAAACGCTATTATGTTGGATCATACGAAGTAACACCTAATTCCCTGAGAAGACCTGGAATGTCATGGCAGTAAACAAACTGTCTTCTGAAAAAAAAGGACACGAAGAGCTGGTCCCGCTTTCGGAAATATGAAATTTTTGCAGAGCGGTCAAGCATATTTTTTTCATGCAGCCTGGGGGCTAATCCTCAGCTGCTGTCTTGGAGAGACCCAAATCACGCACTAAGTCATTCAACTCCGGTTCGCTAAATTGCTGAGGGGATGATGATTTTCCAACTATTTCTTCCATCTCGCAATCATATTCCTCGTGCTCTTCCTGGTCATGTTCACTGTCTTCATCTTCAGATGAGGAAAGGTCTTTAAAGACGGGAACTGGGATTTCCTCACGGTGTGGTCGTAGGTCGTAATAGGTCGAATTGCCGAGGAAATACTGGGATATGAGAGTTTGTGCCGGTTTTTCTTGCCGACACCCTTCGTGTTGACCATGCAAAAATAGCAGTCCGTTACATGGTCCTTGGGTTTGCGCCAAAGCATGGGCACTTACTCCAAAAGGCAGCCCCTTGCGTTTTCCTTTCGTCCAGTCACGGAGATGTTCCTCACATCCATGACACACAATATGAGGAACCCATGCCTTGTCTTGGTCGCCAAGGGGAACTTCGAAGTAGGCTTTATAGGCATGCCTCACAAATGATGTTATATTGCGCCTCTGATGCGAAAGTGTGTAGCAGCCACATATATAACAGAATGCATCTGGCTTGTTTACACATGAATGTCTACTTGTAGAAGTCATAATCAGATCTGAAACAAAGAAAAACAGGGGTTATTTTCGTATAAAAGTATGGAAATACTGAATGATTTGTAATATGTATGATATACAATAATATATTATAATATGATTACATGTATATGATATGAATGTGATATTAATTAAATATATAATTATATCGGAATTTCTTCTGGTGGTCTTCCACAGTTGTGACTCATATCAAGTTAAAATACTCACTTCGGTGGTTATTTGAGTCTAATATGAAGCTCGTGTGACCCTTAGTTCTTAAGCTATCCCTAATCTAAAGCACAATGGGTGTCCTGTTTTGCAAAAATCAGAAGTTTCATCTTGCAAGAAAACTAGAGCTTGTAGAGGAAAACTGATTGCAGATTTGAAATCACCGTTTTAAAAATGCACAGAATCAGGTGGAATATCTAATGCACCAGAAAGTGAGAACAATTTTGTTCTGCGTTATTATCAAACCGGTCTTCGTGTATGATAGCACCATAATTAAAACAACGTTGGCCTGGTGGGTGGAGCATTAGAAGGTGCACATCTAATATCTATCATCTAATATCTGCACATCCAATAACAGCTAAAAATCCTAGCCCGTCGAATTCAAACGTGCGTCATTTACACAATTTCAATTTGATTTACTCGTTGCTGTGAACAGGCGCGGCGGAACGTGCCGCGGCACGGGGTGGGGGAGGGGAGAGGCGCTGTACTGAGACTAGCTTTTCGGTAGCGTAATAGCTGGCGTTGACGACAATTTGTTGTCATTTAAGACGACCAACTCTGCTTTATCGACGCATGGACACATGGGAAGTGTGCTGCCCGATGGCAAAGCGAAGCCACGGATTTTGGATCGAGGGCGAAAAGGGCTCCGGTTTATTTTTTGTCCAAGATCACTGGAGTACAATGAAGTTTACGAAATCCTACGATTTGTCGCTTAAAGGCATGCTACATTTTAGCTGCTTGTAACATCCGCTTACGCGATTAAAGTTCCGCCTGATTTTTTGTGGAGGATAATTAGTCGTCAGATGGAAGCACATGACAAAATGCTACTTTAGGGTTGGTAGCCGCTTGGATCACAAGTGTGAAGCATGACCCTCTATGGCAATGTCAGCTGTCTGCTGCCCTGTTGCACTATAAATTATATTTGCCGAGTGCATACCACGAGAATGCGTATTGTCGTTAAGCACGATATGGAGTGCTTATTTTTACTCCAATGAAAGGCCCTTTGACTTCTCAGCCCTGAAAAAGTCTCCCGTTGGACAAAACGTTCACGCTGGGATGACAATTGAAAACAGTTTGCACCTCTGCATCCATGTATTGCCCAATGAAGTGTGTGAAGCCCCCCACCCCACCCCCAGCGTGGTGGTGGTCGCCACCGCTCTGACCACTAGTCCACGCTAGGGTCTGTGCGGGCTTCAATGTGCTTATGATTAGAAGCTATGTTTGATCATGATCTCCAGTGTGTTTGTGTTTTTTAATGCGGATGCTTAGTATAATTTTTGTCCGATTAGTTTCATTGTACGTACATTGGGTGCAGTTCTAAAGCTTGGGAAAGCTATGAACATCCCCAAGTATATAGGAAACCGCTCCACTGAACATAATTAAGTTTCCCGCGCAGTGGTTGTTTTCGTGCAATAGCTCTTAGCTTGTTCTTCACTTAACGCTTGTTCCCTGAAGGTCCCAACACGTAGCTGTACGGGGGGGATTTATGAAGCCGCTACCATTGCATTAATCTTTTTCTGTGCGGCTAGCCAGCATCGCAATGTACATGAAAACACCACGTCTGTCTCGTCGCCTTGGTGCGGTGTTACCATTGCATGGAAGGCTAAGAACAAGGAGAAAGTATCCACTGGTGTTGTATATGTCACTTTGCATCTTAACCCGCGCCGTCTTTCTGGTCAAATCCTCCCACCCCGTCTCGGGGGGAGGGGACCCCCTAAAATCCAAACTAAGCGTCTCACGAAAACGAAAGAGGTGTCATCGGAAAGCGCTCGACGAGTAGGGTCCGGGTCTACCCTCCAAAACAATTTCCCCTGAAAAGTGACGTCACCAGGGGGCTAGATTTTCACGACTTTTCACGACTTACATTATGTTTTTGATCCTGGGGAGTTCATTTTGAGAGATATATGAACAAAAATTATTATTTGGAATGAGAAGAGAACAGCGAAATCGACAAGGCTTATATTTTTTATCCCCCCGGAAAAAAATGTTTTTTTTATTTCAAAATTTTGGGTTTTCACGTTTTCTTAAATTTTCCTTTTCCAAGGGGTAGAGCAGACTAAGGAACGTTGTTAGAAGTCAACTTGCCCTAATCAAAAATGTTTACTTTAGCCAGAATCCTTTATTTGAACTTCAATTTGGCAAATACGCAAAATGTATATGTAGTCAAAAAAGAAAAAAAGGAAAAATTCCACTCGTACGTTTCGCTGAAAGTTTCATTAAAATATCTGTATCCGTTAAAGCGTAGCAACTGGTTGAACTTTTTTGGAGGTGACCTGACTTGACCCTTACGTTGACCCTAGATGACCTGACATTACATTTTTAATCAGCATGTCAAATTGATGTGGGAAAGGGTATGCCAAATTTGGCTGCGCTGCCCGCGCCGTTCATCCGCTATCCGCGAAAAACCTGAGGGGGGTTGAAGATGGGACGGGTTAAGCAGCCCGCCCTGGCATCCCAACCTCTGAATTCCAGAGGTAACCAAGCTCCGCACCCACCTGCGACAGTTGGCTGACCACCGTGCCCTGTGCCATCACCTCACGTTCTCCACCTGGCAGACCTGCTGGGCGCCAGGCTCCCCGGCTGACCACCGTGCCCTGTGCGGAGCCATCACCTCACGTTCTCCACCCGGCAGACCTGCTGGGCGCCAGGCCTTGTGTCGGAGCCATCACCTCACGTTCTCCACCCGGCAGACCTGCTGGGCGCCAGGCTCCCCGGCTGACCACCGTGCCCTGTACCGGGGCCATCACCTCACGTTCTCCACCCAGCAGACCTGCTGGGCGCCAGGCTCCCCGGCTGACCACCGTGCCCTGTACCGGAGCCATCACCTCACGTTCTCCACCCGGCAGACCCGCTGGGCGCCAGGCTCCCCGGCTGACCACCGTGCCCTGTGCCGGAGCCATCACCTCACGTTCTCCACCCGGCAGACCCGCTGGGCGCCAGGCTCCCCGGCTAATCACCGTGCTCTGTACCGGAGCCATCACCTCACGTTCTCCACCCGGCAGACCTGCTGGGCGCCAGGCTACCTGTGCCGGAGCCATCACCTCACGTTCTCCACCCGGCAACCCGCTGGGCGCCAGGCTCCCCGGCTGACCCCGTGCCGGAGCCATCACCTCACGTTCTCCACCCGGCAGACCCGCTGGGCGCCAGGCTCCCCGGCTGACCACCGTGCCCTGTGCCGGAGCCATCACCTCACGTTCTCCACCCGGCAGACCTGCTGGGCGCCAGGCTCCCCGGCTGACCACCGTGCCCTGTGCGGGGCCATCACCTCACGTTCTCCACCCGGCAGACCTGCTGGGCGCGGCCCTCCTGTGCCGGAGCCATCACCTCACGTTCTCCACCCGGCAGACCCGCTGGGCGCCAGGCTCCCGTTGTCGGAGCCATCACCTCACGTTCTCCACCCGGCAGACCCGCTGGGCGCCAGGCTCCCCGGCTAACCACCGTGCCCTGTACCGGAGCCATCACCTCACGTTCTCCACCCGGCAGACCTGCTGGGCGCCAGGCTCCCCGGCTGACCACCGTGCCCTGTACCGGAGCCATCACCTCACGTTCTCCACCCGGCAGACCTGCTGGGCGCCAGGCTCCCCGGCTGACCACCGTGCCCTGTACCGGAGCCATCACCTCACGTTCTCCACCCGGCAGACCTGCTGGGCGCCAGGCTCCCGGCTGACCACCGTGCCCTGTGCCGGAGCATCACCTCACGTTCTCCACCCGGCAGACCTGCTGGGCGCCAGGCTCCCCGGCTAACCACCGTGCCCTGTGCCGGAGCCATCACCTCACGTTCTCCACCCGGCAGACCTGCTGGGCGCCAGCTGGCTGACCACCGTGCCCTGTGCCGGAGCCATCACCTCACGTTCTCCACCCGGCAGACCTGCTGGGCGCCAGGCTCCCCGGCTGACCACCGTGCCCTGTACCGGAGCCATCACCTCACGTCTCCACCCGGCAGACCCGCTGGGCGCCAGGTCCCCGGCTGACCACCGTGCCCTGTACCGGAGCCATCACCTCACGTTCTCCACCCGGCAGACCTGCTGGGCGCCAGGCTCCCCGGCTGACCACCGTGCCCTGTGCCGGAGCCATCACCTCACGTTCTCCACCCGGCAGACCTGCTGGGCGCCAGGCTCCCCGGCGTCCCGGCGTGACACCACACACTCACGATGGCCGCGACCGAGGCGTTCGGCACGGCCAACTTCGTGGTGATGGGCCTGTTCCTGGTGGCCACGCTGGCGATCGGCCTGTTCTACGGCCTGCGCAAGAAGAACGCCAGCGAACTGCTGCTGGCCCGCAACATGAGCGTCGCTCCCGTCTCGCTGTCCATGATGGCCACCTTCCTGTCGGCCATACTCATTGTAGGTGAGTCGTGCGGTGTCTGGTGCGGCTGGCGTTGTGTGGCGTCTGGTGCGGCTGGTGTTTTGTGTGACGTCTGGTGTGGCTGGGTGTGATGTTGGTATGTTCGGTGACGTCTGGTGTGGCTGGTGTTGTGACGTCTGGTGCCGCTGGTGTTGTGTGATGTCTGGTGCGCTGGTGTTTGGTGTGGCGTTTGGTGCTGGCGTTGTGTGGCGTCTGGTGCGGCTGGTGTTCGGTGACGTCTGGTGCCGCTGGTGTTGTGTGATGTCTGGTGCGGCTGGTGTTGTGTGGCGTTTGGTGTGGCTGATGTTGTGTGACGTCTGGTGTGGCTGGTGTTGTGTATCGTCTGGTGTGACTGGTATGATGGTGTTTGGTGCGGCTGGTGTTCGACGTCTGGTGTGACTGGTGTTTCTGAAATTGGGCATATATTATACTAGCCAGAAGCAAATGAAACACGGGCGTTCAAACTTACCTCGAATGTCCGTAATGAAATCCCGACAGACTTGAGCACGCCGACGATGACTATTTCAATCCGAACATCATATCAAAAGCATGTTGTCATAGTGAAAGGAATCTTCCCGTAATTGGCAAGTATCTTGCATCCTGGATAATTTAGAAAGTAGATACAGAACTAGTCGTTTCACGTTTCTCATTGTAAAGCGTTTGAATTATTTTCAAGCAATGTATTTCGTGTTTAAATCAGTGTCAGGAGTAAGAGCAAGCGTGATCTCAAGTTTACGTAAGTAAGTAGACACCGATATACTTGCACGCGCTATCTGGGACATTGATTGGCCAGAAAGAAGACACCCATGCGTTCGCATGTGCCGTCTAAAACATTGGTTCGCTCTGGTGTGTTTCCAGGAACTCCGTCTGAGATTTTCTACTTTGGCCTCGGTTGGGCAGTAGTGACTATGACGTTCCCAATCGCCGCCGCCTTCAGCGCCCTGGTCTTCTTGCCCATCTTCTTCCCGCTGAAGCTGACCAGCGTCTACCAGGTAGGGCACTCCGCGCAGACCACGACACTTCCCAGCACGGCAACAGGCCTGCCGTGCTGTTTTCTTTTCTGCACCGACTCAGGGCCTGACAGCTCGACATGACCTTGGGGCCTGCAGTTCTGCTCACGACCTACAGCGGCCGCAGGCTGCACAAGTAGAACCGGCTGCACGCAATCCAGTGCGACTGATATTGTGGGAAGACCTGTGTAGGTGTACGCGCTGGGACTTCGACGCTGTCATTTCTTATTCAATTAAAAGAGTCGGCGGGAAGCGCAAAGTGAAAAGTCAGACGGATCTCTGGCCTCGTTACTGAGCCGACGCTCTAGTCGTAAACTTTACCTGGATTTCCAACATCGGCACCAGCAAGACGACGTCCTTTATGCTTTCTGCATTTTCTGTACGAGTCATTTTTTAAAAAACAAATGCTGAATATGATTCGAGGGGACGATGGACGCAAGATAAGGTGACGGGGGTGGGAGGTGGTCAGAGAAGGAGTTTTAATCATGTCATACCACCCCACTCCCACCCTCAGCTGGGAGCTGGAAATTATACTGTCCCTACCCATCCCCCACCCTCAGCTGGGAACTGGGAACTATACTGCCATTACCCATCCCACATCATCAGCTAGTAACTGGGAATTATACTGCCCTCTACCCATCCCCCACCCTCAGCTTGGAGCTGAGAATTATGCTGACCCATCTTCAGCTAGGAAATGGGAATTGCGCTGCCCCTATCAATTCCCCACCCTCAGCTTGGAACTGGGAACATCGTCCTTACGCATCTCCCACACTCAGCTGGGAGTTTGGGACTATATTGTCCCTGCCCATCCTGATTAATTATTTGGGCTTAGGGCCGTATCAACTGCTACTGGTTATGCAGCGGCCATTCCATCCCATCTGGCTCAGCGTTCATGAATGCGTACTGAATATCAAGGACAGTTTGAAGCTGGTTGTAGCTTTTGATAATTTCACCAGGCATGGACCAAAAGTTATTCTACCCAAGTAATTCATTGTTTGGTAGTTTAAGCGCGTGTTAGCCCTCGGGTCTCTTTGAACGCCCCCCCCCCCCCCACATGAAGTTTCCACAGGACAGCGGGAAAACGGCGTATCTTTTCTTTGATCTTTTTGCATGTGACCTGACAGTTTCAACTTCAGGTCATGTGGGGTAATTGGGCTAGCTGAGGTTAAAGAGGACCACCTCCGAAAATGTTTCAGGATTGATAGCTCATACAAATGAAAAGGTATTTAAATGAAACGTGGCACATGAATACATCTGAGCAGTGCCTACAAGTCGTACATACGAGATTCTTGTTTGGGGTTAGGTTGGTGACCTGAGGTCACGGTCAATTTTGGGCTCATTTTGGGCCAATTTTCCCATTGTTGCCATATGTATATTCTTAATCCCCATTTTTACCTTGGTCTGTATGTAAGAGCATCATAAAAATTTCCTCATCCAATTTACTTGACCTTCGTGAAGTGACCTGATGTCCGGAGAAAATAGTTTACGCTCAGTGGGCTACACTTTATATCGACACTCCTGTTTTTGTGGTTTATTTCAAGGTGGCAAGTCTTGTATGGTATCAAAATTACACTTCACGATTTAAATAACTCCCAGAAACCAAAACTATGAATCACATTCAAGGTCAAGGTTATCCTTAGGTGATTTTCTTATCAAGGTTTCTTTATGCAAGGATCGAAAGCTTATGCTCGCGAAAATAGATTGAAATGAAGATTCCACATGACCATAACTTGGCAGTCATTACACAACACATACCTTTAATTTGTACTTGAGGTCAGGTCAGTGACCTCCGGCCACTTCCACTTTGGCCAATTTTGCGTCAAGGTGACTATTGTAATATTTATGCTTTCATGTCTACCTTTTTCAGCTTTGTATGCATGCTGAAGATTCAGAAGTTCCCTACCAAATTTGTTCGACCTCCATCAATGACCTGAGATCTCGGTAAGGTAAAGGTCTGTAGTGAAGGTCGTTCTTGTAGGCTTGTGAATAGTCTAGGGTCTCGACCTCGCGTACGAATCACTCCGGTTGCAAAAATGATATGTTCTCTGCACGATATATTGTACAGAAAGTAGAGTGAATATATGGTGACGCTCGAAAACAGAAAGTACCCACGCAATAATGTTCCAGGCCGACAGTCGACAGGAACTGATTTCAATTGTAAATTTGGAGGCCGAAATACAGTTATTAATTTATACCCGCGACCGACCGCGCGACAGACCCGCTCCGCTCGACAGTCCAGAGAGATCTCTGTATCAGCGGGGGTCTGGCCTCTGCCCTGGCTCTCGGCGACCGCCAGGTGTCCTTTCCCCGACCCGCGGGCGACCGCCGACCAGTGAACTTTAGCCTCACGTCCGCCCGTCGCCGCGGCGCGGCTGCCGGCAAGCCATCGGCCGGCTCCAGTTTAGGAGCTGCCCGCAGACTTGCTTACGGGGTCACAGTATTACAGTTACGGCCCAGCATTACGGTACTATGCTAGTATACACATTTCACGGCTCAAACAGTACATTTTTAGCAACTTTGTTACAGGTCGCAATTGGAACCTAATATATTTAGGCACCCATATTTGTTTGTTATGTTTTCGATTTCCATGGCCGAAACAACATCAAGCTGCCCAATGCAACTAGCATGATAAATCATAGTCAAGGTCAAATTTATCCCAGGTCATCGTCGTACGACGGCAAATGCATGCAAAACTGGTCGTGCAAAAATCGACACGAATTAGTGTCACCTACTTTCCAAGCAAGTTACGTTGTAATGCAAAATATCTGTGAACTCAATGTCATGTAGCGCTTGCCAGTGTGCAAATCTGCATGGCAAACCACGATTCGACGTGGGAGAGGAGGGAGCTGGCACTGCAACACTATAAGTAATCGAGAATAGAAATGTTGACGAATTTACTCTTGACTAGGGTGCGACAATATCCGACCCAACGTCGAAGTGCACGTGTGGCGAAAGGGCATAGCTGTTATTTGCGTACTTCACCCGTAGGGACAGCATTCGTTCGCACGTGTGGGTTACACCTCTGTCTGCTCTCGTCCTCGCTCGCAGGGAAAGCACCACCTGGGTACAGTGCCTCCAGCCCATTGCAAATACACAGGCAGCCAGCTGCCCAAAGACAGCAGTGTGAATAGCACGCGTCTCCAGTGGTCAAAAATTCCTCACGCGCCCCACCTGACGCGCGAACAGATAGTGCGCCGCATGGCAGACTCGAGCAGCGGCTCGGAGTGCGGAGGCGGGGAAACGTCTGAGTCTGTCCATGTGGAAGCGCTGTCCAACAGTGAAGAGGAAGGTGAAGCGTCGCTCCCGCCCCCACGACCGTCACCCCCGCTGTCACCTCTTCCACCACCGCCATCGCCGCCGCCTTAACTGCCGCCGCTGTCGTCAACTACGCCGAGAGGGGCCCAGCGCGTGCTGACAAAATCGCAACGAAAGCTGGCTGAGGCTAATCTCCAGGAATTTCAGCAGGCACCTGCCACCTATATGGTCCACAGGCGCGGCGACGCACCTTCCGAGTGGACAACTCAGCCCGGGCCAGCCCGCCGGCGTCGCGATGCAGCAGACCTCATAACACAGCAGCCCGGGCTGAAGAGTCGTGAAGCGAAAGCGATGACAAAGGAAGTCGAAGCCTTCCAACTCTTTATGTCTCGCTCCATGTCATAGAAAATGCGGTGCACCACACCAACAAAAATTTCGACAGGCTTCGCCGACAGCAGCCTGAGAATGAGAAGAGCGCTCATCTCCTGAAGCCGACAGATATAGCCGAGATGACAGAATTCAGTGGTCTGACGGTACTGCGCGGCACGCTTCCAAAGGAGCCGACAGGAGAGCTGTCCATCGGCCCGTGCGCTCCGCAGGAGGTCCGCGCCGCCATGTTCCACTCCAGGTACGCTCCGCAGGAGTTCCGAGCCGCCATGTCCCACTCCAGGTGCGTTCCGCTGGAGTTCCGAGCCGCCATGTTCCACTTCAGGTACGCTCCGCCGGAGTTCCGAGCCGCCACGTCCCTCCAGGTACGCCCGCCGGTTTGCGTTGCCATGTCCACTTCGGTACGCTCTGCCAGTTCCGGCCGCCACGTCCACTCATCCGCCATCAGTAGTCTTCATGTCCCACTTCATGTACGCGCAACCGATGTCAGCCATCACACTGGACGACCCTGAAACACGGGCTGAGCGACGCCTGGCCGATAGGTTCTGTTTGGCTCGAGAGGTGTTTCAGGAAGTAGATGCTAACCTGCGGCGCCACTACTCGCCCAGCGAGTACGTCACACTGCACGAAACCCTGGTAAGTTTCCGTGGGCGGTGCAAATTCCGGGTGTACATGCCCCTCAAGCCTGACCGGTACGGCATTCTGATACGTGTTGTGGCCGATGCAAACATCAGATGTATCTGGAAAATATGGTCCTATGCTGGACGGCCCGCTCGACCGGACCTCGCGTCGCCAACATCCAGATATGACCATGGACCGCTGGTATGCATCCATCGATGTCGTGTAGGCGCTGCGCGACGATCTCGGACTGTCGGTAGTCGGCACCCCGCGGGACAACCGGCAGCTCCTGCCCCAGGAGCTGAAGTCAGCTGCCGGCAGCCAACCCAACAGCACGGTGATCGTGCACAGGAACGGAGTGCAGCTCGCATCTCATTGTCCCGGGGCTGGCAAGGTCGTCCCGGAGGCTTCCACGTGGCATCGGCAGCAGCTGGTCGACAGGAAGAGCAGCAAGCCAGAAATTGTGCTGTATTACAACAGGCATCGACACATGCGTCACAATCTTATGCCTCGCCCTACACAACGGTGGCCAACGGGGTTGTTTATGTACCTGGTGGCCGTGGCAGGCTTCAGCGGCTACTACACATTCTGTGAGGCGTAGCCCACAGCCGAGTGACCGAGTGCTGCGACGACCGCCTCGGGGGGCGACAACAGTGCCTCAGACATCTCAGCGCCCAGCTCATTCCCCCTGGGAGCAGCGCGCCGCTCTGTACCGAGTGGCCGGGGTGCGCAATCGAGCCAGACGAGCCCTCGAGTGACGCTCGCTCAGCACGTGGACCGGCCAGGGCCATCTGGGGCCGCCCCTGACACCGCGCCGCCGGAGCCCGCCGCTAGGAAGTGCCGCTGCTGCTGGTGCATGCAGGGGAGCCACGGCCGCGGCCACAAACAGAGGAGAAACACCCTCAGACGGGTCACAGCGTGCCCAGTGTGCCGACCTCCAGCCTGCCCCGCCCACAGCACGATAACGAGTGTGTTCGGTCTGTGTAGCGCCTGGAGAGGCGAGTGACAGTGAGTAGCCGGTGTGTGAGGCCGTCATGTGGTGTGTGGGGCTGTCAGTGCAGGCAGGCCTGGAGGCAGTGACAGTCAGTAGCCGGTGTTGGGCCGTCATGGGATGTGTGGGGCTGTCAGTTCAGTACAGCGCCTGGAGAGGCGAGTGACAGTCAGTAGCCGGTGTGTGAGGCCGTCATGTGGTGTGTGGGGCTGCCAGTGCAGTGCAGCGCCTGGAGAGGCGAGTGACAGTCAGTAGCCGGTGTGTGAGGTCGTCATGTGGCGTGTGGGGCTGTCAGTGCAGTACAGCGCCTGGGGAGGCCAGTGACAGTCAGTAGCCGGTGTGTGAGGCCACCATGTGGCGTGTGGGGCTGCCAGTGCAGTACAGCGCCTGGAGAGGCGAGTGACAGTCAGTAGCCGGTGTGTGAGGCCGTCATGTGGTGTGTGGGGCTGTCAGTGAGTACAGGTGAGGTGTGTGTGGGGCTGCCAGTGCAGTACAGCGCCTGGAGAGGCGAGTGACAGTCAGTAGCCGGTGTGTGAGGCCGCCATGTGGTGTGTGGGGCTGTCAGTGCAGTGTAGCGCCTGGAGAGGCGAGTGACAGTCAGTAGCCGGTGTGTGAGGCCGCCATGTGGCGTGTGGGGCTGTCAGTGCAGTACAGCGCCTGGGGAGGCGAGTGACAGTCAGTAGCCGGTGTGTGAGGCCGTCATGTGGTGTGTGGGGCTGTCAGTGCAGTACAGCGCCTGGAGAGGCGAGTGACAGTCAGTAGCCGGTGTGTGAGGCCGTCATGTGGTGTGTGGGGCTGTCAGTGCAGTGCAGCGCCTGGGGAGGCGAGTGACAGTCAGTAGCCGGTGTGTGAGGCCTTCATGTGGTGTGTGGGGCTGTCAGTGCAGTACAGCGCCTGGAGAGGCGAGTGACAGTCAGTAGCCGGTGTGTGAGGCCGTCATGTGGTGTGTGGGGCTGTCAGTGCAGTACAGCGCCTGGAGAGGCGAGTGACAGTCAGTAGCCGGTGTGTGAGGCCGTCATGTGGTGTGTGGGGCTGTCAGTGCAGTACAGCGCCTGGAGAGGCGAGTGACAGTCAGTAGCCGGTGTGTGAGGCCGTCATGTGGTGTGTGGGGCTGTCAGTGCAGTACAGCGCCTGGAGAGGCGAGTGACAGTCAGTAGCCGGTGTGTGAGGCCGTCATGTGGTGTGTGGGGCTGTCAGTTCAGTACAGCGCCTGGAGAGGCGAGTGACAGTCAGTAGCCGGTGTGTGAGGCCGTCATGTGGTGTGTGGGGCTGCCAGTGCAGTACAGCGCCTGGAGAGGCGAGTGACAGTCAGTAGCCGGTGTGTGAGGCCGTCATGTGGTGTGTGGGGCTGTCAGTGCAGTGCAGCGCCTGGAGAGGCGAGTGACAGTCAGTAGCCGGTGTGTGAGGCCGCCATGTGGCGTGTGGGGCTGCCAGTGCAGTACAGCGCCTGGAGAGGCGAGTGACAGTCAGTAGCCGGTGTGTGAGGCCGTCATGTGGTGTGTGGGGCTGCCAGTGCAGTACAGCGCCTGGAGAGGCGAGTGACAGTCAGTAGCCGGTGTGTGAGGCCGCCATGTGGCGTGTGGGGCTGCCAGTGCAGTGTAGCGCCTGGGGAGGCGAGTGACAGTCAATAGCCGGTGTGTGAGGCCGCCATGTGGTGTGTGGGGCTGCCAGTGCAGTGCAGCGCCTGGAGAGGCGAGTGACAGTCAGTAGCCGGTGTGTGAGGCCGCCATGTGGTGTGTGGGGCTGTCAGTGCAGTGCAGCGCCTGGAGAGGCGAGTGACAGTCAGTAGCCGGTGTGTGAGGCCGTCATGTGGTGTGTGGGGCTGCCAGTGCAGTACAGCGCCTGGAGAGGCGAGTGACAGTCAGTAGCCGGTGTGTGAGGCCGTCATGTGGTGTGTGGGGCTGCCAGTGCAGTACAGCGCCTGGAGAGGCGAGTGACAGTCAGTAGCCGGTGTGTGAGGCCTTCATGTGGTGTGTGGGGCTGTCAGTGCAGTACAGCGCCTGGAGAGGCGAGTGACAGTCAGTAGCCGGTGTGTGAGGCCGTCATGTGGTGTGTGGGGCTGTCAGTGCAGTACAGCGCCTGGAGAGGCGAGTGACAGTCAGTAGCCGGTGTGTGAGGCCGCCATGTGGTGTGTGGGGCTGTCAGTGCAGTCAGCGCCTGGAGAGGCGAGTGACAGTCAGTAGCCGGTGTGTGAGGCCGTCATGTGGTGTGTGGGGCTGCCAGTGCAGTGCAGCGCCTGGAGAGGCGAGTGACAGTCAGTAGCCGGTGTGTGAGGCCGTCATGTGGTGTGTGGGGCTGTCAGTGCAGTACAGCGCCTGTGGAGGCGAGTGACAGTCAGTAGCCGGTGTGTGAGGCCGTCATGTGGTGTGTGGGGCTGTCAGTGCAGTACAGCGCCTGGAGAGGCGAGTGACAGTCAGTAGCCGGTGTGTGAGGCCGTCATGTGGTGTGTGGGGCTGCCAGTGCAGTACAGCGCCTGGAGAGGCGAGTGACAGTCAGTAGCCGGTGTGTGAGGCCGTCATGTGGTGTGTGGGGCTGCCAGTGCAGTGCAGCGCCTGGAGAGGCGAGTGACAGTCAGTAGCCGGTGTGTGAGGCCGTCATGTGGTGTGTGGGGCTGTCAGTGCAGTACAGCGCCTGGAGAGGCGAGTGACAGTCAGTAGCCGGTGTGTGAGGCCTTCATGTGGTGTGTGGGGCTGTCAGTGCAGTACAGCGCCTGGAGAGGCGAGTGACAGTCAGTAGTCGGTGTGTGAGGCCGCCATGTGGTGTGTGGGGCTGCCAGTGCAGTACAGCGCCTGGAGAGGCGAGTGACAGTGAGTAGCCGGTGTGTGAGGCCTTCATGTGGTGTGTGGGGCTGTCAGTGCAGTGTAGCGCCTGGGGAGGCGAGTGACAGTCAGTAGCCGGTGTGTGAGGCCGTCATGTGGTGTGTGGGGCTGTCAGTGCAGTACAGCGCCTGGAGAGGCGAGTGACAGTCAGTAGTCGGTGTGTGAGGCCGTCATGTGATGTGTGGGGCTGTCAGTGCAGTACAGCGCCTGGAGAGGCGAGTGACAGTCAGTAGCCGGTGTGTGAGGCCGCCATGTGGTGTGTGGGGCTGCCAGTGCAGTACAGCGCCTGGAGAGGCGAGTGACAGTCAGTAGCCGGTGTGTGAGGCCGTCATGTGGTGTGTGAGGCTGCCAGTGCAGTGTAGCGCCTGGAGAGGCGAGTGACAGTCAGTAGTCGGTGTGTGAGGCCGTCATGTGGTGTGTGGGGCTGTCAGTGCACACATCGTGCTGGTGGATTTGATCTCATCGTGTTTTTCACTTCACGAGCATTGAATCCATGAACACGAGATTAGTGTGATACGAATACATTCATGAATGTGCAAAGAGACTGTCTATGCATGGAATGTAGACGACGCAGAAACACGTACTATCAGTACGACTTCCATCGTAATTTCTATCACGTACAAATCAGGTGTAAGCTTAGTGCTACAAAATACGATACTCATAGTCCAACAGGTTAACTGAAATTTAGCTTTGAACTTTTAACGTTCAAAGTTTTCCATTCATCGATAGTCTTTTTAATTTCAAAATACCTTCAGCTTTGCAATGAATCCCAAATTTGATCCGAATGTTCAAAAAGGACGTAGCTAGTGGCATTATAAGCTCGGAATAATGACGTCATATTTAGGGGGAGAGACGGTGAGGCCGTGTGTTGTGTATCCGAATCATGGAGATCTTTTATATCCCTTGCTTTTCATATGAATGCTTTCATCTTCTAGCGTCGCTTCGTTCCGAAGATCGAAGGGCTCTTTGGGTTCCCTTCTCTCCCGATTCTACGAAATTGTCGCGAAAGCCCGATTCTGCGCGTGCCACTATATTTGTTCAACAGACAATTTTAATTGGAAATATTTGCGCGTTGTGTAATAAGCTATCAAATCGCCTGCATTTTATCTCCGTATCTATCAGAAATGGAGACATAACATGTTCTTGAGAGAAAAAAACACATAAAATACCGAATTTTGAGTTATTTTTTCAACAATAAATTGAGGACATTTTCAGGCCCTACTCGTCGAGAGCTTTCCGATGACACCCGATTCATTTTGCGCCACCCATAGTCTGGAAGATTGAGGGTCTTCATCAACCCACACCCCCACCCCGAGACTGAGTGTGAGCATCTGGCTCGAGAGACGGGTTAAACGACATCGATTTTCGTTCATTTTTCAACGTAACGGGGTCGTTGTGGATATCCGATGATTCTGAGATGTCATATTAGTGGCCAAGCGTCAAGGAGTGTGCCTATCCCCGCTCTGTGCACCAACGTCTGCTGCTTGCGACTTGTGCTTTCTGTTCACAGTGCGTGAGTCTAAGATACGACGCACACACACGTGATGATGACAATGTGCTGCTTCTGTTTGGCAGTGCCTGAGCCTAAGATACGACACACACACGTGATGACTTGCTACACCACGTGCTACTTCTGTTCGGCAGTACCTGGGCCTAAGATACGACACGAGAGTGATGACGGTGGTGGGCACGCTCGGCTTCATGACGCAGAACCTGCTGTACACGTCAATAGCGCTGTACGCTCCCTCTATTGTGCTCAGCAACGTCACTGGCCTGTCCAGCTGGCTATCCATATGCCTGGTTGGCCTCGTCGGTACCAGCTACACCGCCTTCGTGAGTACGACTCTTGCCACACCCTGTCCTGGATTCGTGAGTATTCCTCCCACTAGACCCACACCGCCTTCGTGAGTATTCCTCCAACTACACCTACACCGCCTTCGTGAGTATGACACCCCGATCTGCCTTCGTGAGTATTCCTCCCACTAGACCCACACCGCCTTCGTGAGTATTCCTCCAACTACACCTACACCGCCTCCGTGAGTACTCCCCCCACTGTACTCTACTGCGCCTTCGTGAGTTTGCGACCCATTCCACAACCTGCCGGACAGGCCACTACATCCTACATCTCGGAATGTAAAATCGTGGGTCAAGAGCAATCACGTGTGTTTGGTTCATCCGTGCGATGCCTAGGTGCCTCTGAACAACGGTTAAAGAGTAAAGCCTCGATGAATTTGACTAGGCCACCAAAGATATATTTCAAGGCTTGTATCCTAGTGAGGACTAATCCAAATTATTTAAACCTGTATTGCCTCTGAACCTTGAACCTGAACAAAATTATTCTTACTCGCCTTGATGCTCTACCTTTTCATTACCTCTAAATTTTCAAGAAGAAGAGCATTTGGAGTCGTGGCTTTGTGGTCGAAGGTCACATGATCTACTTTATCGAACGGAATTCCCCCAACTACCCCACTTCTTTAAATGCCGAAAGCAAGCTCCACTATTTGTCTTTCAGCGAATAACTTTAAAAGGACGTTTTCTGAATGTTTGGTACCTTGCGTTTTAATTCGTGTGTTGCAAATCTTGAAGCACATTAGGATTCCAATCAAAAGTTGTGGTCTATGACGTCGAAACGATAACTCAAATTTATGATGGTTAGTAGCGAAGCGTCAGACTGATTTATTCCCTATACAATTTCATCAGTGAGAAATAAGACATAAAGACATAAAGACATAAAATATTAGTGCAACTATGAGCCACAAGGGCCCTTCTTGGTTGCACTCTGTACACTGAACCAGTTGCCCACCAAATCTGCCAATCAGCCCTCCCTGTAATACTGAAAAACAAGTCCTCTATTCTTATAATGATTGTCTATGCTGTTTTTAAAGATGTTCAATGTGCTGCTACTGACGATGTTTTCTGGCAGCTGGTTCCAGTGTTCTACTACCCTGTTGGTGAAGAAAGTTTGCCTTAACCTTGTTCTGCTGTGGTTAATTTTAATTTTGAATTTATGACCTCTAATTGCATCATTTCTGTTAAATTCAAACATTTCCCCAAGGTATCCCCTCTCCAGACCATTGACAAATTTAAAGACCTCGATGAGATCTCCTCTCAGCCTTCTATATCTAAGTGAAAACATATTCAATTTCTTCAATCTGTCCTCATATGCCAGGTTGCTTATGCCATTAACCATTTGTGTAGCCCTCTTTTGTACTCTCTCTAAAAGCCAACAATCTTTTTCATAGCTAGGAGACCAAGCTTGGATGCAGTATTCCAAATGTGGCCTGACGTATGCACAGTAAAGCTTCCTGATCACTTCCTCACTTCTGTATGATACATTCCTATTTATTGCCCCGAACATTCTCAGTGCCTTCTTCCTGGCTTCCTTGGTCTGTTCTGATGCCCCCAGTTTTGTGTTTAGAATAACACCTAAATCCTTCTCCTGTTGAGTCACTGATAGCACTTGGCCACCCATCAAGGTTCTATGGAGCCTTCATATGCTGCTTACCTACATGCATGATTTTGCACTTATCAAAGTTAAATCTCATTTGCCATTCTTCGGACCACTTCACAAGTTCGTCTAAGTCTTTTTGCAGCGAGATATGCTCATCCTGACCTGTTATTGCCCTAAAGACCTTCAAATCATCTGCAAATTTCAAAACTTTACTGCTTAGGCCACTTTCAATGTTATTTACAAATATAATGAACAGTAATGGCCCTAGTACTGACCCCTGGGGGACTCCACTAAGAACATTTTGCCATGATGACTTTGTACCATAAAAGAGCAGTGGCAGTAGAAAGGCATTCTATGAGGCCGGGCTGTTCTTGACTGAAAATGTCATGGCAACCGCCATAGGTGGTCGGCTGCTGGTGTACAAGTTTCTTTATAACTTTGCACATGACTGGAACGATAGTGACTGGAAGAAAATTTGATGCTTTGGGAAGGTCGTTATTTTGTGAAGAAAAATGCTTACGGCACTCTTCCAGCTGGCGAGCCCCGTCTGAGTGACTATGCTAGAGTTAATACGCGGAGTAAAATGTGGCCCGTGGCATTGAAACAAGGCTTTAAAATACTGTCATAAAGCGGTATATTTCCTGATATAATATACTGGTATATCGTCGCCCACTGTGCAGGATTCACGAAGCGGACTGGTGGCTAGCTCGCGAAGCTGTAGTTTTGGGCGCGTGTAGATGGCGCCAGCAGTGTCGCTCAGCTGTGGCCTCGGTGACCGGTCGGCAGCGGCCTCATGTCACGGGGGTAACCAACCCCGTGGGCTTAAGGTCGCGAGGTTGGACGGTGCTCCAGCTGATTGTATGGCAGCCGAGTTCAATGGCATGGCTCGAGTTATAATTACTTCTGACCGGAAGCATATATTTCGACATCACGGATTGTGTACATAAGGAAGATGCTGCTGTCATACCAATTAACGCTCAGTGTCCTCATGAGGATCTGGGCGTTAATGGGTTAAAGAGACTCACCAAAGTGTAACTCGAGACTTACTGAACTGCAGGACTTGTCATATCAGCACTGGTCGGTCCCGGTGTGATTATGTATTCATTTATCTCTTTCTTTCTCTCTTTCTTTCTTTCTCTCTTTCTCTCTTTTTATCTTTCTCTCTTTATCTCATTCTCTCTTTCCCTTTTTCTGTCTTTCTTTCTTTCTCTCTTTCTCTCTTTTTATCTTTCTCTCTTTATCTCATTCTCTCTTTCCCTTTTTCTGTCTTTCTTTCTTTCTCTCTTTCTCTCTTTCTATCTTTCTCTCCTTCTCTCTTTCTATCTTTCTCTCTTTCTCTCTTTCTCTCTCTCTCTACCTGACCTCGTCCCCTTTCCTAATGGCTGTTGTTGCACCACCTATCCCCCCCCCTGTGCTATGCCCCTGCGGCCGTCTGAAGGGCTGATTCCCCAGCAACAGTCGCTGCTATGGTGGCTATATCATGGTTCTACTGCAATAGCTATTCCTGTGGCCCCCGCAGAGCGGTTCCTCCAGTAACGGTTGTTGCTTTGGCGGCCATGGACGGGTCCCCATGACCAACGATTCTTGTTGTGGTTGCCCTCAGGCTGGTTCCCTAGTAACGGTTGCTGCTGTGGTCGCCCTCAGAGCGGGTTCTCCAGTAACGTCTGCTGCTGTGGTCGTCCTCAGGGCGGGTTCCCCAGTAACGGCTGCTGCCGTGGTCGTCCTCAGGGCGGGTTCCCCAGTAACGGCTGCTGCTGTGGTCGTCCTCAGGGCGGGTTCCCCAGTAACGGCTGCTGCTGTGGTCGTCCTCAGGGCGGGTTCCCCAGTAACGGCTGCTGCCGTGGTCGTCCTCAGGGCGGGTTCCGAGCGGTGGTCTGGGCGGACGTGCTGCAGGCGACCATCATGGTGGGCGGCGTGCTCTCCATCATCATACAGGGCTGCGTCATCGTCGGCGGCTTCTCGGAGATGCTGGCCGTGAACAGGGAGCACGGCCGCCTCACCATGTTCACGTGAGTGTGCTCTCGTCTGTCGAACATGACTGTGTTAACGCATGACGCCCAGAAAGCTGGTCGCAAGTTAGCCGACTCCTGCCAGCAACCGCAGCTGACATGCTTCGCGTCAACCATGTTCAGCCTTCGCGAACATCACCGATGGTGTCACGACATCTCCCGTGTCACGGTGTCAGATTTCGCCAACGGCCTCCTACGAATGGTGGAGTGTCGAAAGTGATCGAAAGTGATGTTGTGTGAAAGTGATGAGATTGTTATGACGAACCACTGGAAAACAAATGCATTACTGGTGACCTGAGATATTCCTTACACGGAGGTTCCTTTAGCCGTACCTAATTACCACCGCCAGCACCCGTCCATTCACCCCTCGGAATTCCATGAAGCCGAGAGTTAGCTGGATTGTGGCCGAAGTTTTTAAGTGAATGCATTATGAACAAGGAATTTGTTATCCGAGGCCTTCGGAAAAGCCACGTCCTTCAGAATCATGTAATCATTCCAGAACAGACTAACTCAGGCCATTGTCCATATTTTAACGTGGGTGTTGTCACCAGATACGCGCTCGCCCAAAAAAACACTCATCTTTCATGTGTGCTGCAAAATAGTACTTACCGAATGAGACGTCAAGTCTGTTAAATGAATAGCATATAACGAGTTAAAGAGGTGAAATGACAACAAGGCATTTATTTGAGGTACAGGTGGCTCCAGCTCCAGCCATGCCCAACACCATCCAATTTCCATTCATTCATACGTTAAAATATAACAGAAAAGAAAGACATTAAACATACACTTGACCATTCGGACAACTATTTCCATTTACACCCACGCACAATTTCCGCCAACACGCACACGTCCCCCCATGCGGAAGACGCCAGCGCCGGTGGGGTTGGCTAAGCTGGGATGGTGGTGAAGATGGGTGAGGATCCATGGCGCCGGCAGCACTCACATGGCGATGGTGGGTGGCGAGCGACCTCGACTGAGCTCTTCTCCTCCTCCATCCGAAAACTCAGCCATCTGGCCACCGCTGGACGCCCCTGAGGGCGTCGGTCTGGCGTTCACCGCCGCGCGTCTGTGAGTCCCCTGCGCCTGTCTGCGTCTCCGTCTGCTCCGTTGCGCCCGTTTCATTTTGCTGTAACCCCGCCTTCTTTTTTCTGTAGTCACTTCCAGGGCTTCGGAGTGAGCTCCCGCTCTTGATTGGTGGAGTGTGTTTTTTTCCTTCCCCCAGGCCACTCGCATCGTCAAGCCGCCTGGGGCCTTCATGGCGTTTTGCTGGATTGGAAACTGTCCACAGTAGTGACGATGTTCTAGACCTGGGCCACCGACCCCACGGGCCGATGACACTTCTGTCGATCTGGCTCAGCCGGTGTTCGCACCTCTGTTTGGCAGATGACGGGGTGCCAGGCCATTACTCTGGTTCGCCTTTAGTTGTTGTTCCCGAAGTCTCCTCTGATCTTTTAGCGCCGGCGCCACTTGGGTTTGCCTGTGCTTCAAATCATGCTTTTTCTTGGGTAAATAGTCGTAGGAAGGGCAAAACGTCTTCAGACGCCGTCGACCGGGTTACAAGCTTTTCGGAAGAGTAAATAATGCAACCCTGCTTGCATAGTGCATATTCAACCTTGAACTTGCTTTGCCTGACCACTCGGAATGGTCAGGCGTGACATTAAAAATTTTAGGATGTAGAAACTAAATTCTGGTGTAAACAGAGCACACCGCGATATGAAACCTATGCGGCCGAAGGAGGGATGCCACCCGCTCGTTGACCCACAGGTGGGATGTGAACCCTCTGCAGCGGCACAACTTCTGGAACATATTCTTCGGCCAGGTGTGCATGTGGACGTCCCTGCTGAGCATCAATCAGCCGGCAGCACAGCGTCTCTTCAGCCTGCCCACCTACAGGAAGGCGGCGATGTAAGATTAGGCGTGGTACCATAATGGACCAATGGACCATAATGACCGACACGGACCATAATGACGTCATGAATGTAATCTGTGTGTCTGGCCAAGAGCTGCTACAGTGACTAGCAGTAACACACTGGCATTGGTCTTGGGCTGCCGTACTGCATGTGTACTCTCTCTCTCTCTCTCTCTCTCTCTCTCTCTCTCTCTCTCTCTCTCTCTTCCGTCCTTGATTATATTGCTAGAACGCCTGTCCTCTCCTAATGGAACGAGGTCACCGTTTGCATAATCATGTCAGATAAAACGCCATTAGTCTCTCCGACGACGCGTTTGTCTTTTCTTTAGCTGTGTTCATCTTTGCATGGGTTGTTCAGTGGTGAGTCCCCAATGAAAAAGTAAGTGCTATCCATTGAATCCCAGTTTATAAGTGTAGACGTGTCCATTCTGCTCATCGGGTGTCTCGTAGCACATGAACACCACATCACAGTTGGCGGAACAGGCGGAAGAAAGCTATCGTAGCCATGGTGCTCGTTGTCCGAACATTTGCCGGGTTGTCAACTGCTCGCGTTTGTTGGACAGCACGAGCCTGATCGGCGGTGTGCTGATGCTGGTGATGAGCACTCTGGCCGTTCTGTCTGGCCTGGCCATCTTCGCCACCTTCGCCACGTGCGACCCGCTGGCGGCCGGCATCACGCGGCGGCGGGACGAGCTGGTGCCGCACTTCGTGCTGACCCACCTGGACTACTTGCCCGGTCTGGGCGGCCTCTTCATCGCGTGCGTGCTGAGCGGCGCGCTCAGCACCATCTCGTCGTCGCTGAACTCGCTGGCGACCGTCACGTGGCAGGACTTCTGCCTGCCGTGTGTCTGCACAGGTCGACTCAGCCCCACCGCCCAGCAGTGGATCATCAGGAGCATCGGTGAGATCGGGCGCCATAGTGCGGCAGAGACATCAGCGAGATCGGGTACACATAGTTCGGCAGAGATATCGGTGAGATCGGGTACATATAGTTCGGCAGAGATATCGGCGATATCTGGTACACATTGCTCAACAGAGGGTTCGGCGAGATCGGGCACTCATAGTTCAGCAGGGATATCGGCGAGATCGGACACTCATAGTTCAGCACGGATATCGGTGAGATTGGGCACACATAGCTCAGTAAAGAAATCGGCAAGATGGGTACCCATAGCTCAACAGAGATATCGGTGAGATCGGGCACCCATAGGTCAGCAGATATCGGCGAGATCTGGCACAGAGCTCAGCAGATATCGACGATTTCTTTTGGCTTTGGTTGGTAAAAATATAAAAACGTCTTGTTTGATGTAGCATCTTTTTTGTTGCTGAGGGGGACGAAATTCTACAGTCTGCTACGAATTTCAACGGGCGCTTACAGACGATTAAAGGCCCCATGAACGTCTGCGAAACCTTGTGAACGTCCACGGGCCTATACGAAGTTTTGCGGGCCCTTACGACTGTGTACGGATGCTTACAGACGCTCACGGGCCCTTACGAATGTCTGTTGGTCCTTCCAAACGTCCAACGGCTCTTACGGAAGTCTACGCGCTCTTTATGGGTTCCTGCAAATGCCTACGGGGTATTGCGAACGTCCGTGGGCCTTTGAGAATGTTTATGAGCCCCTAAGAACGTGTGTGGTCCTTAGGAATGTCTGGAAATCCTTACGAATGTAATTACAAATACGAATACCAATACTTACCACTTACCTTACATGCTTAATAATTTCATCTTTTTACTGAATCGACGTCTTTTTTTCCAACGGTATTTTTACATCTTGCATCTAGATGCATGCTTAGGCGGCCTGCGTTTCTGGCTTATAGCAGTGCCATGTTTACAAAGTGTTTGAAGAGGGAGCGAATCCGACGATTCGGGTCTCCGATGGACATTAAAAGATGGTTGTCTTTTTGTTCAGGAAAGGCGTGCCTTTTGCAAATAAATTGTCCCAAATCCGGGGCATTAAAATGTTCCGGGTGTTCTCGATTCCATCGCAAAATCCTCGCACTTGGACAATTCCTGTTCTCGTCCCTTGGAGCAGATGGCCTCCTGCAATAGGTGAGGGCTGTGACTCCATCGCAGCGTTCATTTCTGCCGAACTGTGGGCACCTCGTGACAAATTATGTCATTATATATTTTACATGTTGCTATTTTGCATGACATTATTATGAAGATAAACTGATTGTATCTTGATAATTCTGCTGTAACCTTAATATTAAATGCCCTGTACCCCATGACTCTAGTGGTCTATGGAAACATGGAACATCATTAGCGTGGTCAGCTAAATTTCACACGTGATTGATAACCCCATGTACTACGGGTGTCAATTCGTGTAATTTTTAAGGGCTTTCTCGATGTTCTCTTGCACCCTCTCCCCACAATAATTTGAACCATTGACATCGGGCGCTATGTGGTGGGCCCTATGCAGGCTGGTGGACGAGCCCGCATCACGTGCTGTTGATACGTTGTCAGATCTCTCTTCACGGTCGCCAAGTTATCCAGTTATGAATTCAGAGACGTGACGTGGGGTCACGTCCCTTCCCTTTCTGCGCCAAAGGAGCCCAAGTGGCTGTTGAACAGCTGTGCCTGAACATGGATCATAACGAAACAGACAACAAATTTGGCGCTCCAGGGGCCTCCGGATGGCCGCTGACCTCCCCGCTCCGGTGTGAGGTGCACCTCGGCTGACATGAAGAGTCAGCCATGCTGATCGACCGATGAAAGGGACCCTGGGCTGGTGAAGGTGTCCCGAGTGGTTGAAGAGAGCCACTGAGTCGATGGTGAGTGTCCCCGGTGTGGGTCCACGTGAAAGACTTCTAGGCCGACGGAGGGGCTCCGGCTGATGGAGAGTGCTCCGAGTAGCAAATAGGGCCCTTGAGGAAACTGGAAGGGTCCCGGAGCCGACGGTGAAGAACCACGTTCGCCGGAGATGATCCCGGGCCGTTGGAGTGGGCCAACTGCCGATTTACGAGCCCCTGAGCCATGGAGGGGCTCAAGCCGAGGGGCATCCGAGATGAGATAAAGGGCCGCTGACGGCGTTCTCGGGCGTAAAGGGCAGTGTAGCGGCGTTCCGTGTCCTGCTGTTGGTATGAAGTCTGCTGGCGCTCCTGTGTCGCGTGAAGCCTCGTGTCGCTACGCTGCACCGTTTTGGTGCAGTGCAGCGGTATTCTGTGTTCTGCTTTTGGTGTGAAGTCCGCTGACGCTCCTGGACCGTGCGAAACTTTGTGACGCGTAGACGACGGAGCATGACGATCCTCACAGCAGTGATATACGGTAGTTCGTGACGATCCCCACAGCGGTGATATACGGCAGTGCGTGACGATCCCCACAGCAGTGATATACGGCAGTGCGTGACGATCCCCACAGCAGTGATATATGGCAGTGCGTGACGATCCCCACAGCAGTGATATACGGCAGTGCGTGACGATCCCCACAGCAGTGATATACGGCAGTGCGTGACGATCCCCACAGCAGTGATATATGGCAGTGCGTGACGATCCCCACAGCAGTGATATACGGCAGTGCGTGACGATCCCCACAGCAGTGATATACGGTAGTGCGTGACGATCCCCACAGCAGTGATATACGTCAATACGTGACCATCCCCACAGCAGTGATATACGACGGTGCGTGACGATCCCCACAGCAGTGATATATGGCAGTGCGTGACGATCCCCACAGCAGTGATATACGGCAGTGCGTGACGATCCCCACAGCAGTGATATACGGCAGTGCGTGACGATCCCCACAGCAGTGATATACGGCAGTGCGTGACGATCCCGACAGCAGTGATATACGGCAGTGCGTGACGATCCCCACAGCAGTGATATACGGCAGTGCGTGACGATCCCCACAGCAGTGATATATGGCAGTGCGTGACGATCCCCACAGCAGTGATATACGGCAGTGCATGACGATCCCCACAGCAGTGATATATGGCAGTGCGTGACGATCCCCACAGCAGTGCTACACGGCAGTGCGTGACGATCCCCACAGCAGTGATATACGGCAGTGCGTGACGATCCCCACAGCAGTGATATACGGCAGTGCGTGACGATCCCGACAGCAGTGATATAGAGTCGTGACGATCCCCACAGCAGTGATATAGGGCAGTGCGTGACGATCCCGACAGCAGTGATATACGGCAGTACGTGACGATCCCCACAGCAGTGATATACGTCATTGTGTGACGATCCCCGACAGCAGTGATATACGCATGCGGACATCCCCACAGCAGTGATATACGACGGTGCGTATCCCCACAGCAGTGATATACGGCAGTGCGTGACGATCCCCACAGCAGTGATATATGGCAGTGCGTGACGATCCCCACAGCGGTGATGTATGGCAGTGCGTGACGATCCCCACAGCAGTGATGTATGGCAGTGCGTGACGATCCCCACAGCGGTGATGTATGGCAGTGCGTGACGATCCCCACAGCGGTGATGTATGGCAGTGCGTGACGATCCCCACAGCAGTGATATACGGCAGTGCGTGACGATCCCCACAGCAGTGATATACGGCAGTGCGTGACGATCCCCACAGCAGTGATATACGGCAGTGCGTGACGATTCCGACAGGAGTGATGTACGGGGGCGTGGCCGTGGCCCTGGCCTTCCTGGCCAAAAACATGGGCGGCGTGCTACAGATAGCCATCGGCGTCTATGGTGGCTGCTCCGGTCCACTGCTAGCAGTATTCTGCCTGGCCATCTTCGCGCCGTTTTCAAACCCCATCGTGAGTATACCACGCTGGTGATGTATGCAGTGGTGTTCAGCAGCCACAGATGTTGAAATGGGTCTGTGATCAGAACAGATAATGTTTGTCGTCCTTTGTCGTTCTTATCTTCGTTGTCGACTATTGACGTCCATGAGCGTGGACAAATTTCAGGAGTCAAAGGGCGAGGTTAGGAATTTTGACGATGGCGGCTCATCAAATAATGCGTTTTTATCGGTATATTAGATGATCAATCTTGGTTTTGAGATTGTTGTTGTGCTACCAGAATCAATTTTCATTTTCCATTTGGGATTTTGGCCAAGATGCTCAATATTACTTGGATAAAATGCCACCTCGACCGACTAGTACTCCTCCCAAGAGAAGTATGGGACCCGGCCCCGATATACATATGCATATCCACAACCACAGAGCAGTTGATTGTGAAGCATCACCATTCAAATTCCAAATAAGACAGATTAGAGGATACATTTCTGGAGAGCATGATGTTCTAGGTGGCGAAAATCCAAGGGCAGACCTTTTTCTACCCTGTTCTTTCACTCATTCTCAGAGGACAGGATAATTTAGAGACTTTAATATTAACCAATATTTCTTCAGTGCCAGTTGTACATATTAACCCTCACCCGTGTACGATATTTTGCCACCTTCGCCGGTTTAGGGGCGAGGGTTGATGTAACCCACCGGAATTTCCGAACGAAAGGGACTAGGGACATGCGACAAGTATCAATATGTTGCAGGTGACAGTATGTTCTCACTGATACAGGCATTGATACAGGCACTGATACAGGCTTGACATTACTGGGTGAACTTTTCGGTCCGTTTAAGGCGGCTTTTCTCGATCAAATGCAGCTTATCACGTTCAATTGTTGCATGCGGAAACACGACGGCCGATACCCACTTCACCTTATCGCCATAATGTCTGTCAGGATGCTAATATGCTAACCATGTGCAATTTGCCAGCATTTCGAACCAGATGTAAGGGGTGGTGTGAGATCGATGTGTTGATCACACTTTCAAATGTTTTATTTTTAAAGTAAGTAACGATCAGTCCGTCAGGATGTCAGTGTGTCAGACTGTCTGTCCGTCAGGATGTCAGTGTGCCAGTCCGTCAGAATGTCAGAGTGTCAGTCACCAGGATGTTGGGTGTGTCCGTAGTCCATCAGAGTGTCACTGTGCCAGTCCGTCAGGATCAGTGGTCAGTGTGTCAGTCCGTCAGGATGTCCGTTAGTCTTTCAGTCCGTCAGGATGTCAGTGTGTCAGTCCGTCAGGATGTCAGCGTGTCAGACTGTCAGTCCGTCAGGATGTCAGCCCGTCAGGATGTCAGTGTGTCAGTCCGTCAGGATGTCAGTGTGTCAGTCCGTCAGGATGTCAGTGTGTCAGTCCGTCAGGATGTCAGCCCGTCAGGATGTCAGTGTGCCAGTCCGTCAGTATGTCAGTGTGCCAGTCCGTCAGTATGTCAGTGTGCCAGTCCGTCAGGATGTCAGTGTGTCAGTCCGTCAGTGTGTCAGTGTGCCAGTCCGTCAGGATGTCAGTGTGTCAGTCCGTCAGGATGTCAGCGTGTCAGGGTGTCAGCCCGTCTGGTGTCGCCGTAGTCCATCAGAGTGTCAGTGTGTCAGACCGTCAGGATGTCAGTGTGGAGAGGCAAGATGTCAGTGTGTCAGTGTGCCAGTCCGTCAGGATGTCAGGGTGCCAGTCCGTCAGGATGTCAGTGTGCCAGTCCGTCAGGGTGTGTGCCGTCGCCAGGGCGTCACCGTCGGAATGGTGGTGGGCCTGGCCCTGACACTGTGGGCGTCGTTCGGAGCCTCTTTCGGCGGGGCGCCGCCGCCGGTGACGCTGCCCACGTCGGTGGCCGGCTGTCTCTCCAACGTCACCATCGCCATGGCGGCCGCCAGTGAAGTGCCCGACCACACCACGCCGGACAAGTGAGCCAATCCCACCGGCACCGGTTTCCATTGCTGGAGTCGCATGATCACCGTCTGGTTCCGGTGTGTGGGTCTGCAGGATCACCTACCGCGGCGGATCTACAGACAGCGGAGGAAACGACCAGCTCGGCCATCCATTTTCTAGCCGGACCCTTTGACATAATTTTTTTTTAATGGCGGCGTTCACTAAAAACTGCAAATTGTCCTTGGGTTTTGAATTATGTGCTCTTGGAATGAATGTCAACATTACGACAGGTTAGTATTCAGAAGAGCAACATGTACCACGCTATATTCTGCGACGTCTGAGAAAGTCAGTATTTTAAAGTGATATTTGTGGTATGTCTCCAGCTCATTTTCCCACCAAGTTGGCCTCGGCTTGTTGACAGGCTTGTTGCTCCTTCAAAGCCTTCTAACATCACTAAATTCACGTTTTCTGTCTCAGCTGCTTCAGGAACCTCTTTCAGTCCCCAGTCAACAGACTTAACACTGATACCAGGACATTGGACACTACAGAGACCAACTACTACAGACCAGAACAGACTAAGATGCTGCAGTCTCCACTGTTTGCTTTCAGAATAAACCACACATGTACCACATAATATATTTATGAGAGATCCAGGGAGTGGAAGTGATGGAAAACGTGGTGGGATATTTGTTAATGGTCGCCATTTCCTCGGACGGGTGCCACTGACTGATACAACTGTGTGGCTGTGATACAACTGTGTGGCTGTGATACAAATGTGTGGCTGTGATATAACTGTGTGGCTGTGATACAACTGTGTGGCTGTGTACTCCAGTTCCTCTGGGTGGGTGTTTTGTACTCAGAGGGGCTCCTTCGGCCGAAAATGTCGTGGGGGCGAGGGTGCACTTCGACATTCTGCGGGGACGTCTCTCTTCAGCCAGAGGGGACGCCGCCAAAAAGAAGGCGGGAAGACTATCCGCACGCCCTCCGTCCCTCATCCCCACCAACAACGCCCGTGACAGAGGTCACTAGCCCATGCCTCCTGGAAGCGAAGATGTACGCCCTTTGTCATGGTAAAGTGTGAGTAAATGTACTCCGACCACGTGGGCCAATGGTACTCGTGCTCCATGCATCAGCTGCTTTGTATTCACATCGTCATCGCTGTTCCGATAGATGCAATTTTCATCGGCCCTATGTTCGTGCCCAACTAGTGTTGGGTTTTTCATTGACAAACAGCGAATCATCCCATAACAGCATTGTGACAATTTCAGATCTCCGTTGGAAATATTCTACAGTATATCGTACATGTTGTACGCTTTATTCGGCTTCCTCATCACAACAATCACTGGAATTGTCGTCTCACTACTGACAGGTAAGTATTCGTTTGGCATTACTCCGATGCCGCCTGTTACCCCCTCCTGTTACGCACAACACTCTTGCTGTCACCTGCTTAAGGGTGGTGTGATAACACGCGCATTGGAGGGGGGGGGGGCGAAATCCGCCCACCCCTCCGGGTTTTCGTAGATAACTCCAGATTTTACCGGTCGATATACGCCATTGTTTGTGTACCTGCCAATAAATGACCGGGGCGTTGTTTCAAGTAAAAAAAAAATGAAAATGGACCGAAAATTTTCGAGTTAGGGATCGCTAAAGTCAAAAACTTTTCTCAGCGCCAGATCACAAATATCGGCGCTGATGCGCTTCCCGTATATTAGCAAACAGGAAATGTTCTTGGCAAAACTAGCGACTTGTTTGATGTACATTGTCATGCTACATTGTTCCAGAGTCATGTCAAGTCACCGAGGTCAAGTCAGGTCGAGTTCATAACAGGTTAACACACGCCATAGAGGGGGTATGGCGAAATCCGCCAATCCTTCCGATTTTTCGTACATGACTCCATATTGTACCAGCCGATATACGCCAAATTTTTCGCGAACCTGCTTAGAAATGACCGGCGCATTGCTTAGAGTAAGAAAAATGCAAATCTGCCGAGAGGTTTTCAAGTTAGGGGCCGTTAAAGTAAAAACAATTCGCAGCGCCAGACCACAAAAATCGGCGCTGATGCGCATCCCGTATATTGGCAATAGTGAAGTGTTCTTGACAACACTAGCGACTTGTTTTATGCATATTTTTATGCTATATAATTTACAAGTCATGTTAGGTCGCCAAAGTCAAGTCAGGTCAAGTTCATGATAGGCTAATGGAACCAAACTTGGTCAACTGGAATGTGTCATAAATGCAAATGGCTGTCATGCGATTGATGTCACTTTACATGTTACTCCCTATACATCCCGAAATCTACTGTTTGTCATTGTGTGCCCAAGCGTTTCCATACTTTATTCATGTATTTCACTCCTTTCTTTGCGAAGCCGATTGTGCTGAGCCGCCCAACGGAGCAGTCGGGATGGGAGACCGGTTCCGGTAACTGGAGCAGGTAATGACCTAATAAATTGTTCCTATATAGGTGACCTGAGGTCAAATGGCGGATCTGACATCTGTATTGCACCATTAGTAATGTCCAAAACATCATTAATGCCAATTTTGGAGCATTTAAACACAACCACAGCAATCCATAACATTGACAAACCAATCCACGCAAAACCAGAAAATCTTCCTATTTTGACCTCATTTGACCTTGAAGATATTGACCAAAGGTCACGAAATTTGCACACAATAGAGTTCACTATCGTGCCCATCCATCTTGCGAATTTCGTTGCTCGAGTCTCGGTAGGAGCCGAGGTCTTAGGGGGGCGGGCGGAATCCACCCTCCTCCAGTGCGCGTAATTTTCCAAGGCCCTCCAGGGCGCCTTTCCAGGCATGAGGTGAAATGGGGGATCTGGTATATATATATACATATATATATATATATATATATATATATATATATATATATATATATATATATATTACATCATTAGTAATGTCCAAACATCATTAATCCCAACTTTGGAGCATTTAAACACAATCACAACGATCCATAACAATGACAAGCCAAGCCACGCAAAACCATAAAATTTTGCTATTTTGACCTCATTTGACCTTGAAGATATTGACCTAAGGTCATGAACTTTGCACACAACACAAAAGAGTTCACTATCGTGCCCATCCACCCTGTGAATTTCGTTGCTCGAGTCTCAGTAGGAGCCGAGATCTTATGGGAGGGGCGGGGGGCGGGCGGAATCCGCCCTCCTCCAGTGCGCGTAATTTTCCGAGGCCCTCCAGGGCGCCTTTCCAGGCATGAAGTCAAATGGCGTATCTGGTATATATATATATATATATATATATATATATATATATATATATATATATATACTCTAGCCTTCATAGGAGCTGAGATCTTAGGGGGGCGGAATCCGCCTCCCCCCCTTCCAGTGCGCGTTATTTTCAGAGGCCCTCCAGGGCGCGTGATAAACAAAAAAGTGGCAAAATCTTTGGCACTATTCCAATACCGTGTTATGCTTGTTGAAGTCACTCCAATGTCGTTTTCACGTCCCAAGCTATTCCGTGGCTACGGAAGACATCGGAACCTTACTATCTTCAACTTGTCCAAGGTTAATGACCTTTGATGACCGTGACTTGAAATGTGTATGAGATATGCAAAGTTGATATGTGTGAGAAGGTCATGAAAGTCTTCTGGATCTGCGCCGACTCATTCTGCCGCTATCTTAAAATCCTGAGGAGCCCGGAGGCACTCTCGAGAGCCGTCGGCGCACCGATAAGATTAATTTAGTTTTCGTGTGAGCCCGAGCCGCACATTAATCTCGCGTCCTAACCAATGCGCTATCAGAATTCATTGAGATAACCATAGTTTACTTTGATTTGACCTTAAATCAAAAACTTGGCCAATACGATGACTACAATACGACCGAAAACTACAGACGTGGTGACATTCGTTTCAGATGTGCAATTTCGTCAATAAAAACAATGTATCTCCCCCAGTTCAAATACACTTCCCACGTTCCTGCGTAAACCGCAGTGTTGTAGGCGCTAACAAAGGTGATCACCACGCAGGCAGAATTATTCTGAACCCATCGCGTAAATAGAAGAGAAAAACAAATCACGCACTACAATGGCACAAGATGCTATATTCCAAGAAAAGTACACCAACGTTTCGGCTTAATGTCTGCATCAGGGTGACCCTGATGTCACCCGGATGGTCACCCTGATGGTTACCTTGATAGTCACCCTGGTGAAGGAATTAAGCTCAAACGTTGCTTTACTCTCCTAAAAATATAACATCTTGTACCAGTGTACACTGCATTTCACTTGTCCAATTAACTATCAACATCCCGGATATTCAAAACCAGCTGAAAAAATCATTATATAGCGCTTGTCCCAAAGGTGCGCCAAAGGAGGTCTGCTGCACGCGGATAATCTCCTTTTACTTCGCCCCATACTATATTTCGAATGTTAATTTGGAAATATAAAACACTGCCGAATCATTCCTGCGATTTAACCCGCGCCGTCTTTCCGGTCAAATCCTCCCATCCCGTCTCGGGGGGGCGCGGTTGAAGACCCCCTCTAAAATCCAAACTAAGCGTCCCACGAAAACGAAAGAGGTGTCATCGGAAAGCGCTCGACGAGTAGGGTCCGGGTCCACCCTCCAAAACACTTTTCCCCCAAAAGTGACGTCACCAGGGGGGCTAGATTTTCACGACTTTTCACGACTTGCATTATGTTTTTTACTCTGGGGAGTTCATTTTGGAGGATTTGTAAGAATAAAAAAATTATTTCGAATGAGAAAAGGACAGCGAAATCAACCGGGGCTATATTTTTTGGGCCCCCAAAATGATTTTTTGGGGAAACTTTAAAATTTTGAGTTTTCAAGTTTTCTTAAATTTTCCTTTTCCAATGGGTAGAGCAGACCGAGAAACGTTGTTGGAAGTCAACGTGCCCTAATACAAAATGCTTGCTTTAGCCAGAATCCTGTATTTGAACTACAATTTGGCAAATACACAAAATTTATATGTAGTCAAAAACAAAACGAAAAAAAGAAAAAAATTCCACTCATACGTTTTATTACATCCGTAAAGATAAGCAAACGCTGAAAGTTTCATTAAAATATCTGTATTCGTTAAAGCGTGACGACTGATTGAACGCTTTTGGAGGTGACCTCACTTGACCTTTACTAACTCGTTGACCCTAGATGACCTGACAGAAAAAAAATTAATCAGCATGTCAAATTGATGTGGGAAAAGGTATGCCAAATTTGGGCGCGCTGCCCCACGCCGTTCGTCCGCTATCCGTGACAAAAAAAACTTGAGGGGGCGGTTGAAGACCCCCCCCCGAGACGGGACGGGTTAAGGCACATTTCTCGTGTTTTTCCCGCGACAATCTCCCACGAACAAAAGAAAAGAGAAAATTATCCGTCACTTTGCTTTGGTCGTGAATCTAAAACGGAAGTAGTCTGTCCATGTGCATTCCTTCTTTCACCAACATGCATGCGTCCATTGATATACAACATGTCTCCTGCGGTAATGTAAATTGTATTATATATAGTGCTCACAATTCAAAAGATGGAGAGAGGATATCTCCATCTTACCGTTTACATCGACACCCATCACCAACTTCCTCCATACCCTTCCTTACTCGTCTCCAGGGAGTCCTCAACACGCGCCCTGGAAGGCCTTGGAAAATTACGCGCACTGGAGGAGGACGGATTCCGCCCTCCATCCCCCCCCCCCCTAAGATCTTGGCTCCTACTGAGACTCGAGCAACGAAATTCGCAGGATGGATGGGCACGATAGTGAACTCTATTGTGTGCTAATTTCGTGTCCTTTGGTCAGTATCTTCAAGGTCAAATGAGGTTTTGCGTGGATTGGCTTATCAACGTTATGGATCGCTGTGATCGTGTTTAAATGCTCCAAAATTGGCATTAATGATGTTTTGGGCATTACTAATGATGCAATACAGATGCAAGATCCGTCATTTGACCTCAGGTCACGTATATAGGAGCACTTTAGCAGGCCATTACCTGCTCCAGTTACCGGAACCGGGCTGCGCACCCGACTGCTATGTTGGGCGGTTCGGCACAATCGGCTTCGCAAAGAAAGGAGTGAAATGCATGAATAAAGTATGGAAACGCTTAGGCACACAATGACAAACAGTATATTTTGGGATGTGTAGGGAGTAGCATATAAGGTGACATCAATCGCATGACAGTCATTTGCATTTTTGACAACATTCCAGTAGACCAAGTTTGGTTCTATTAGCCTGTCATGAACTTGACTTGGCTTGACCTCGGCGACCTAACATGACTTTTAAATTGCATAGCATAACAAAATGCATCAAACAAGTTGCTAGTGTTGTCAAGAATAGTTCCCTTTTGCCAATTTACGGGAAGCGCATCAGCGCCGATTTTTGTGGTCCGGCTCTGCGAATTGTTTTTAATATAATGGCTTCTAACTTCAAAAGTTCTCGGCCGATTTTCATTTTTCTTACTTTAAACAATGCGCCCATCATTTCCAAGTAGTTACGCCACAAAAGGCGTATATTAGCCGGTACCATATGGAGTTATGTACGAAAAATAGGAGGGGTGGGCGAATTTCGCCATCCTCCCTCCAGGGCGTATGTTAACCTGTCATAAACTTGACCTGACTTGACCTCGGTGACCTGACATGACTTTGAAACAATGTGGCATAACAATGTATATTAAACAAGTCGCTAGTTTTGCCAAGAACACTTCCTTTTTGCCAATATACGGGAAGTGCATGAGCGCCGATATTTGTGGTCCAGCACTGAGAAAATTTTTTTACTTTAGTGGCCCCTAACTCGAAAAAAAGAATTTCAGTCGATTTTCATTTGTCTTACTGTAAACAACCCCAGTCATTTAAAGCAGGTACACAAGTAATGGCGTATATCTGCCGGTAAAATCTAGAGTTATCTACGAAAAACCGGAGGGGTGGGCGGATTTCGCCCCCCCTACCCCCCCCTCCAGAGCGCGTGTTAACCCCGGGAGCATCGGACTGGCTCTTGCCTCTGGCTGCTGCCTTTGCCTTGACAGTTTAGTCGTGTACAGGAGTGCCGCAGTATGATCTCACCCGTGTCCGTGTGCGTGCTGTTGTCAGGTGGGAGCAGGATCGACGTGAATCCCGATCATCTCAGCCCCATCATCAAGTGTTTTGCTCCGAAGAAAAAATATCGGCTATCAGAAGGCAACGGAGCGCCCAACGATGCGTTCGAAATGGACCAAACTGATAAGACCATGTGACTTGCCACATATGTGACTACGACGCAGCTAGGAGTAATTCAGCTTATTGTGCATGGTATGACTATGTGTGAAGGGTGTGCTCATTTTTGCGGTGCAAGGTGTAACTCGGTCAATTCGAGCAGCACGCTGTGATGTCAGCTTAATGTGCGTTGATACTAAAGTACGCGCTCTCTTCAGCTTGAAGGAGCGTGAAAAAGAATAGCACGTGCCCAATTCAGTAGAGGAATCTAGTAACTTCAGTTCACGGCATAATATTTGTGTACAATGGTCTGGGTGTAATTGTTTTAGGTATGCGAACATTATCAGCACCACAACACTATGAAGCCGTCCTTTTAAACTGGTTATGGGTTAATCCGGTTATGGGTAACACATATGCATGCTGCCCATCTTGTTTTTAAGGTCCCAGTCGTGGCACAACTGAAAGGGATTTGTCTCACAGTAAGCTATGGAAATTTGGAGCCGATGCTTGCCTGTGGGGGACAACCGCATCACTGGGAGGGTAATGATGCATCCGCAGTGGACATATGATCGTGCCCTACTCGTCCTGCTTAGAATCACTGGCGGATCTAGCCGCTCGGTTTTGGGTGGCTAAAGTCGGTCTCCAGGACTTGCCAACCGGGGGGTGGGGGGAAGCGATGTTGGCGGGGCGTTTGTCGTCGACCGGAGGGCGAGGGGAGAAGCAACGTAGACGTGGTGTTTGACGTGCTGACCTGGGGTAGGGTGCGAAGCGATGTGTTGTTGTCGACCATGGGGGGGGGGTGTGGGAAGCGCAATGGGCGGATCCAGTCACTGATTTGGGGGGGGGGCGAACCCGAAGTTCAACTGGCGACGGAGAGGGGGACGGTGTGGGAGTCGAAGTTTGACTGGCCGCCAGGAGTGGGTTGTAGTTGAAACCTGGAGCTGTGGAGGAACAGCTCACTTAAACATTGTTTGACTACCACGTTTTATTGAAATTTTATGTTTTGTACATGCTCTATTTATATATTTCATGGAGATTTGATGAAATACCATAGTCTCATACACATTGTATTTTGTGCATTGTTTATTTTGTTGCCTTTGCACATGTTCTGAATTGGAATGTCCGTAGGAGTTGAATGAAACGAAAGCAGTAAACCACGAAGACATTATTTAAAAAACGAACATCTCAGTTGCGCACGCAAGAAACATGGCAGGGAAGCATCCGCGCAGCAGCGGTAGGCGCGGCAGCAAACTTGAGATGTCAGCTCTGCCCTGGAATCCGCGTCGAGCTGCGCTCCAGTCACACTTCGCGGCTCGCCAACAACAGCCAAGCCTGAGCAGAGGAGGGAGAGTTCGGCTCAGACTTGAAGAAACAATTCAAAATCACCTTGTGGTGCTGCACTGCACCCTATGTGGTCGGGTTTTACTTTAAAGAAACTGACCATACATTGGGTATTCTTATTGGTGGACATGAAAAGTACGTCATTCTTGAGCATGGTCATTATGTCGCAGGTAGATCGGCATTAATCAAACTTGAAGTTACATTATATGGATCGCACTGTTTTATTTCCTCATTCTGTATATGTGAAGATATTAGCGACATTATTTTACATGTTTTTTTTAGTGTGGGGCCCATTTACAGATTAACCTCAGCTTGGAAAAAAAGTCTCCAAAAACATTGCTATTTTCCTCGTATCCCTACGACAATGATCAGACATAATTGTTTGCGGTCGTTATTCCCATACAGTGCAGGTGAAATGTTATTTGTTATAAAATCTACGACATAGACAATTTAAGTGCATCAGTGAGTTCGTAGCTACAATAGCAACTACAAACTCACCGGCAACAATAACAAATCCAATGACAAAAAGGGGCGCATGCCAGTAGCATTTAGAAACGAACTAAATCTATATATGTACCTTGTACTTCATTCCTTAGTGCAGCCGTATCTTCAGTTTCATCCGACGGGCGCCAAACGCTGCGAAGGCGTCGACAACGTCGCTGGTGGGAGGCAGGCTCTCGCGATAGGCCTGGAGCAGGACGAGCGCCTCGAGGCGATTTTCCGACATCGTCGCTCGCAAAGTGGTCAGCGTGCGCGTTACCTTCGGGAAGGTACCCTCGGCCTCCGCTGTGGATGCAGGGATGACGGCTAGTACTCGGAGGAACTTGTGGATGGACGGAAATACGTCCGCCACACACTCAATGAGAGCGCCGATCACCGTGACGGGGTCGCTGTGCTGCGGCCTCCTGTTCCACATTGCCTTCCACACATCGAACTCTGCCTTGAGTTGGGCCTCGGTGCAGCTCAACAGATTGCGGTACTGCCCCACGTCAGCTACAGCTGGTCCCACCTGGATATCCTCACCCTCTTTGGCAGGAGGTGGGCGATGCCGAATGCCCTCCTCTGATGGCTCTCGAAGCGTGCCTGTAGGTCTGTGCGCACCGCGTCGATGGCCGGGTTGAAGGTGTTCACGCGGAAGTACCCGTCCACAGACAGATCGGTGCCGGCGTTGTCCCGGTGGACAGATCTGCCCACCAGGCGAGGTTTCCTTGTCTCCACGCCGAGTCTCGTTGCCAGCGAGCAAACGTTCGCCATGATGGCCCCAAACTCCTTCTCGCTATCTTGTCGCATGCCGTCAAGAACTGACCTCACCGTATTCACCAGTTCCAGGGACGCGATGAGGTCTGCACTCTGCCCTTGGAGCGCCAGGGCCAGCGGTCGCAGAATGTCGGACAGTCGCTGTGCAACAGCCAGACCTACTAGGAACTCGGTGTGACTGACGGCGCTGAGAAGCTGCGCGGCCTTGGCGCTAGTGCGGCGATCCAGCCACTCCGTCATGAGCTGCAGAGCCAGGAAGATGGCAGGGAGCTCCTCCAGAAAACGGTCCACGGCGACGTGACGCTCGATGAACCGGGTCTTGCACAGCGTCAGCAACTTCAGCCGATGCCCGTCCTCCAGCTCCGTATTTTGCGCGTAGTGTAGCAGCTCCTCTCGCTTTGCCCCATCGGTTAGGAACACCACCACTGACTCCATCGTATCGGTGGCGTTGCGCACTACGCACTCCTCGTCCATCTTCGACGGAGCCAGATTCAGCGCGTGCGCAGCGCAATGAAAGTAATGCGCCAGTGGTGCGCTGGCCTGGAGGTGCGCACATACGCCAACTCTTTGACTGGCCATTGCTGACGCTCCGTCGTAGCACTGCGCGGCCATCACTTGAGTGTTGAGGCGGAGCTCGGTTAGCGCAGTGCTGATGACGTTGGCCAGGTTTACGCCTGACATCCGCACCTCCGTACCGGCATCAGAGGTCTGGCGCAGCGCAGCGAATGCATCGACGAGCGCTACCGGGTCCTCACGGACGACCAGTGAGCCATCGTGCTCGTCAACGTATCGCACGACTAGCGCGAGTTGCTCTCTGTTTGAACAGTCTGTAGTCTCGTCGGCCATGCTTGACCACACTCCTGACTTGGTGACCTTGGCGGCGACCTCCTTCTTAACCATCGTTGCCATGTCCTCGAGAATCACGTTCTGCACACTCTTGCTTGTTGCTTGTTGCTTGCTTGTACAGGGCGTAACTGCTCGCCTCTCGAAGGTGCTTCTGCAGCACGGCGTCGCCCGACTGTATACGGAAGCGCAGAAGCATGCGGAAGTTTCCGTCGTTGTCAGTGGGAAATGCTCCGCTCGGATCAATGCTTCCGTCATCTCGATGGCCGCGAAGCGGAATATTCTGGACAGCCACCAGCTTCAGAGTATCGACGATGGCGCCGATGATAGTGCGATTTTTTCCCATCTCGCTCTAGCTCACTGTCTCTACCTGGTATGCCACATCGATCTCAGCTTTGTTGTAGCGGGCCTTGAATTCGGAGGCCTTCGGTATGTTCAAGAGGTGATGTGGGTGCTTGTTGTGCTGCACCAACGCGCCATTCTTTCCGGTTAGGTCAGAAAAGTAATTCAGTGGCTTGTTAACCAGCTTCCCCAGCAGCTGTCCACGTTCTGGCACTTTGCCCTCTGAGTTTCTACTCCCTCCGGATTGAGCACATGCACTGCACCATGCACCAGTCCGGTCCCCCAGTTTCTAAATGGCCAGCCAGGGGTACTGGTTTAGGTGGTCTGGTGTGATTCGTCGCGGGCGAAGGACATTTTCCCCCTCCTTCTTCAAGTGGTAAGACACCGGAAAGTCCTTCTTGTCAGTTGGACGCCACCTATCCGTCAGACCAGCGAATTTCTGGGCGTCCGTGGTCTTGACGCCGTCACCGACCAGATAACCGATGTCCTTCGGAAAAACGCCGCAACCGGCGGTAAGAACCGGAGCATGATTAGTAGCTGGCGGTTCGCCGGGGCAGGAGCCAGCACTCGACCGGAGGCAAGATCCAGGACGGGAGCCGAGACAGATCCAGGAGCCGGCGCATGACCGGCGTCGGGGGCCAGTACTTAGCCGGCGGCAGGGCCTGGGGTGGGAGCCGGAGCAGAACCTGGAGCAGGATCAGGATCCTGCTTTTGGCCGGCGGCAGGGCGGCTGGTCGCGGCCCGGAACTGGGTTGCTTCCACTCCAGCTGGACCGTGAACTATCAGACATACAATCCAACTTTTTTTTTAATATTAGAAGTTCAATAACAAAGTAAACGATGCCGTTTTCCGTGTCTTTCCATATGGCGTATAACACAAGTTAGTGGGGTCAAATTAACCCCTAGTGGTGCGTTGTAGTGTAATCTGCTGGGAGTACGAGGGTTGGGACTATTAGGACAAAGATAGTTAGTTACGTACCTAATTCTTTCTGTTTTTTTTTAAACAACTTTCAGGAAAGAAAAGTATTACATAAGTTGCATTGTTAAGGTCAGATACTCAAAATATGTTTTAACTGAAAGGCTTCTTACAGAGGCAGCACATCTAAGATAAATACCTGAATATCTGAAAACTATGAAAGCACAAAATATGTATGGACTTACCTTTTGCCCTATTTTTAGACTATAAATCATTTATGGAAAGTTGACGGTTCATATCTACTCGCATAGCGATAGCTCTGCCTCTTGCTGTAGGAAGAAGGAATAATGGATAAATAAGCAAGCAGGCATGACACAATCACGTATTCAATGAAACAAAAACCTATTAGATTTGGATAGCTAACAAGAGAAGCCTTCACTTGTTACCTAGTTTTTGTGTTTGTTCGGGGGGCTAATTTGTATTGTTAGCCCCCCAGATTTGAATGGAAGGCAAAAGCCTCTTTTGCCCCCACCCCCTGGATCCGCCAGTGCTTAGAATCGGCAACATCACGGGAAGTGTGTGGATCTTGTTATAAGATACTTTGCGTACATGCTGCTATCTATCTATCTATGCATCTATCTTTCTATCTATAAATATACATATACATGTATATATGCCATATATATATATATATATATATATATATATATATATATATATATATATATATATATATATATATATATGTATATATATATATATATATATATATATATATATATATATATATATATATATTATATATATATATATATAGTATATATATATACATGTATATATGTGCATCCACAGTGACATCAGCGCATAACGACAGAACACTTATCATCCTCGAAGTAATCGTCACTGGCACATCTCCCTCACCAAACCGGCAAACAAATCCGTTCCACCGTCAAGCTGTTTTCGGACACGGTGTGGCCACGATATTGCTGATGTAACCCTGTCGTGATTTTGTTTAAAATAATGTTCGTGCACCCTCGCTTGAAATACTTCCTTTTGTTAAATACTCACTATATATATATAAATAAATAAATAAATATATATATATATGTGTGTGTGTGTGTGTGTGTGTGTGTGTGTGTGTGTGTGTGTGTGTGTGTGTGTGTGTGTGTGTGTGTGTGTGTGTGTGTTTCACCCTCATTTCAGGATACAGAATCCGTTACTTATTGTCCACATATTTGTGTCACATTGTTTTTAAGAATGCGTTAGCTACAGGACTGATGATTCTCATCACGAGATCGAACGAATTCTATTGCAATATTAGCATGTAATTAAGTGTGAACCTTGTAAACTGCAATGATTGATATGCTCACCTGAGGATGGAATAAGGATTCCGAAGCGTGAAGAACGATTTAAATACACTGATATATGTAGACCTTTGGAGACTTGATTTCTCCGCTTGTAGTCACTGAGAAAAGAACTATTAAAAAACCCGAACAACTGGACGAAATTGGTTACATATCGATATGGCCTCGTGTTTAACACAAATGCATACGAAAGAAAATGCTGGAAGAGTATAAGTAAATAGTCTACTATCAACGAACTTTGAGAATTTGTGAAATTAAACTGTTTTGGGGGGCTTAAAGTCCCCCTCACCCATTCGGGCAAATGAAGGCAAATACTCCTCGATGACAGATTTGCTCCTAGCATTATTTTGTGATCGCCGCGCTCGACTAGTTCTGTTTTAGTTCAGGTTGAGACACAGGTTCAGATTACCTCCGCATATGACGGGCCCCTTCCCAATGTCCTAAGGGACCTCAAACGCGGATTGTAATGAAGTTTTGCTCCCCAGAGCTTTTTCAGACATTTCCACACTTTGTCTGACGTAACTTCTATAGGAACGTGAAATAGTCTACAGGACCTCAGCGTTACGGTAACCCCGGGATAATTATTTCACCAGCTCGCAGCTTCCAATTTCATAGCTCTGGTCTCACATCTCTTGACACGCACCTCCAAAGCCAGCACTTCCATATTGAGCTATTAGTCAAACAACGGCCGAGATGCTTGAGTCGTTAATAGCGCAGCGTGTTACAGGTATTAATACAATAGCTTCATATTGACAGGTCAACAATCACCCTCACTCTATATCTCTACCGACATAGCGAGTCCGACAGGGTCCAAGCGTATCTTAGTACCGATGTGTGTGGCAGGGCAGGGCAGGACAGGCCAGCCCGCCCGAGGGGCGACCGCCCGGGGGGCGACCGCCCGGGGGGCGACCGCCCGTCTCAAGCGCCCGTCGACGAGAGAATGCACGAGTGCCTCTCGCGGCGCGTCCCAAGTGACAGACAGTACGTCGTTACCATATGACCAAGTCGTCACTACTGACCGCGTGGCCCGGGCATCGGCCCAGAGTCGGAACAATGGCTCGCCCTGTCCATCTGACATACGTCAGCTCAGAGTCAGATATCAGAGCCGCCTCTGATGGCAACCAGAGACTGGCCTTTGTGAGGGTCGCGCGGTATCGGGGTCGGACAGTGAGCTGTCAGCATTTAACAGGATGTTGCTTAACAACAACTGACTGGCAGACGACGGCACTGTAGCCTCTGTCTGGCGACACAGCGCCTGACACTAGCGACTTACGACGTGCAATTCGCCACAGCCCACTGACAGCTGGTATTCATCATCATTCAGACATCATTGACACGCCTGTCCATAGGGCTCCTACATCACCCACTGACGTCACGTCACTTCACATAGCATTCACCATCTGACGACGACGGCGGTGCGCGCCGGGGTACTGGGGTCACCTTGGCTGTGACCGGGACGGCCGGTGACTGTGGCCGGAAGCCAGGGCGGGCAATGTCCACTGGCCGACCTCGTCTGGACGTCGGCCGATAGGTATGCGACGGAGGGACACAGGGTACGTGCCGCAAGCTTGTCGGGACCAGGAGTGGGTAGGGGGATGAATTTAGAGGATTTAGATGCCCCGAAAACTAACTTCGTTACAGGATTCGAAGTTTGCAGTGTTATCGAGGTTGCGCCAGAAAATATAAACAAGTTTCGCTGCGGTGCCATTTACCTCTACCAACAAGGTGTAAAAAGAAGGTCCTGAAGAAAATATCCTGACCGGAACAACCTGGGTATCGAACCTGGGATTAAACAGTATTGCTACGCCCGACTATAAGTGTATCCATGGAGAAAATCCCGTTCCCTCCACATTCGTTCATCCAATATTTTTTTCTTCAAATTTTTAATCGCCGTGTCCCCTGAACGAATGAGATGTCGAACTTCACTGTCTTTTTAGCCAGGAAAAAACGTTTTCCTCCTTTGGGTACTGGACCTCCGGCATTTAATCAGTTGATGTTTATGAAGGCTATTTCGACTCTGTTTGGCATCTTAACCCGTCCCGTCTCGGGGGGTCTTCAACCGCCCCCTCCCCTCATGCTTTTCGCGGATAGTGGACGAACGGCGAGGGGCAGCTCTCCAAAATTTGGCATACCTTTCCCAAAATCACTTTGGCATGCTGTTTCAAAATTTTTAAGTCAGGTCATCTAGGGTCAACGAGTTAGTCAAGGTCAAGTGAGGCCACCTCCAAAAAACGTCAACCAGTCGCCACGCTTTAACATATACAGATATTTTAATGAAATTTTCAGCGTTTGCTTATCTTTAGGGATGCAACAAAACGTACGAGTGGAATTTTTTTCATTTTTTCCGTTTTTGACTACATATAAATTTTGCATATTTGCCAATTGCAGTTCAAATAGAAGATTCTGGCTAAAGTAAGCATTTTCATTGGGGCAAGTTGACTTCCAACAACGCTTCTCAGTCTGCTTTATTAAAAAAGGAAAATTAAGGAAAACTTGAAAACTAAAAATATTGAAATTTCCAAGAAAAAATTATTTATTGGAAGCCAAGAATTGTATTGACCTGGTCGATTTCGCTGCCATTTTCTCATTCCAAATATTTTTTTTCATATACCCCACAAAATAATCTCCCCAGAGCCAAAAACATAATGTAAGTTGTGAAAAGTCGTGAAATTCTAGCCCCTTGGTGACGTCACTTTTGGGAGGAAATTGTTTTGGTGGTGGATCCGGACCCTACTCGTCGAGCGCTTTCTGATGACACCCCTTTCGTTTTCGTGCGACACTTAGTTTGGATTATAGAGGGCAGTGTTACTATTCCCCACCCCACCGAGACGGGTGTGAGGATCTGACCGGAGAGACGGCGCGGGTTAATTATCGGATACCTGAGTAGCGTGTGTATTGACAGGTGTGGGCGGCAAGACCCAATTTTGAAGCTGTATCTATTAACACCGTAGATGTCAACAACACTTAGAAGCCCCGGTCTTCAAGTTCTCTTATTTTTGCATTCGAGTTACATTCTAATTGAAGGTACTGATCATCCCATAATTACCTTCCCAGCATTTGAGCACCACATGTGTTGCGGGGATTTGGCAATTTCAACCAGACGCTGCACACTTCGAACCTGCTTGCCAATTCCTGGCGCGACGAAGCCAGGGCCGGCCAGGTATTGACCGTTCAAGGCGAAAGGGTTGCCGCCTGCCGGCAGAAACGTTGAACTACAGTTGGTGGGATAAAAGTGTGACAAATCTGGCGCGCTATCAGAAACATACTATTTCGGGTCCTTGTAACTCATACTATTTCGGGTCCTTGAAATTTGAGAGTGTGAGGGCTCTTGCAAAGCTGTGAACATGATGAATCAAGTGGATAAGGTGAGCAAGTCCAATACATATTGTTGTGTTCCACAATGCAAATCATTGCACAGGAGGGAACCTGAAGTCAGCTTCCATCGCTTCCCGAGAGATAAGTTACTTTCAAAAAAGTGGCACAACATTTTAAAAATGGGCAAGAAAGCATCAAGGCACATGAAGGTATGCAGCAAGCACTTCAAGAAGGATGATTATATACTTTCTGGTATGTATATATGGATGAAGGCTTCATAAAACTATTGGTGTTACCAGCATGTAATTCAACCATATTGCTTTCATACACATAATAATAAACTGCATATCTACATGTACAATTAGCATGTAATGCAAAAGGTAAAATTAAGCAACCTTGAGGAATTGTCGGTATTTAAATCATGTGCACATAAGGGATGCGTTCAAATTTATTTGGTATTTATATAAAGTTTTGTGCCAGTTTTGGACTCGTGGTGAAGCCTATTATGCAACTGACCATATTCTTCTACATCAAATGAATTATTTTTTGTCTATCTCTTATTATTACCCTTTTGATATCTTTTGCATACAATATCTTACCAGTGGCATCTTATGGACATCGCTCAACCAAACACTTTCCAAGTAACATATCATTCTAAATCTATTTTCTTACCTCTTAATATTCACTCTGAAGGTTCATTTGCTTGACAGTACATTAGCTTAGATAAAAACTGCTACATTTTGGTCTCATGATTCTTCGCTTTCTTGGTCTTCTTTCCAGAGTAATTCTGCTATTGGTGTTGCATAATCAGGGATTCACCACTATTGTATACCTAATGTTGGGTAATGTAGCATGCATACTCATGTTGTAATTGTTATACTTGTCCCACATTAATGCTGCACCAATGTCGGCAATCGCAGTGGTTGATGTATCCATGAACATGTGCCAGTGAAAAATAGAATGATTACTCTATAAATATTTAATTCCCATTTTTCTGCAAGCTAATATGGCATGCTTTGCTGTTATTTTTCGCAATTGCTATGAAATATAGGTAGGCACTAATCGAATTGATTGGTTGGTTGGTTATTTGAGTTTTAGGGTGCATCGACCAGGTTTCGTCATTCAGTGCCCATTTACCCTTTTCAGGTCTCAGACCACTTACTGATCGGATGAAAGATGTGGCTCTCCATGCTCTTATGCTAACTTCTGTTGCTAATTGCAGCGTACCCATCGAAGAAACCTTACTTGAAGAGGAACACCTTGCCTTCTCAAAATCTGCCTGTTTTGAGCTGTTCTAGAGCTACTTCTGCAAAGCAGAATGCTCAGCTTGATTTCCGCCGGTTGAGAAAACAACTCAGAGATGAAAATGTACAGGAACAGCATGAGGAACTGAGAGCTCCTCTTCCTGCATGGGGGGAGCACGTCCACAGCATCTTTGACCCTGAGATCATCCTCCAGGAGTCAGGTCAGTGCCTTGATCAGAATTATGCTGTTAATTTTCCCATCGCATAGTTCAGATAATTGGCTGTGCCTTTTCTTGGCATACATTAGTCTTGCTATTGATATCACAGCATTCAATACTATGCTGTTTGTAATATTTTAGCAGGTGTACAGGTGCGTGGCCATGCAATCTTCTGCACACTTGGCGTGGAACTGCATGGGAACAATTGGTTCAACTGGTTTTGGTCACGTTCATAAATTGACGAAGCCCCAGCCTCCATTGTCATGTGCAACATCTGTGTATGTACATAATTTCTCATACTTGCATAACATCGAAATTGTAACTCCTTTAGTTGCCTACCAAGAGTCGGCGGAGGTGCCTGATGAAACTCTGGTGGACACTGAAAATGTACCTCAGCTGCCCAGCATGGACGCCGTGCACTCCGTTCTAAAACAGCACGGAATATCATCACCAGACGTCATCAACCAGCACAACCATACGATCATGAACATGCTGGATACAGAAGAAAAGCTGCGAGTAGCAACTGGAATTAACAGTTTTGCTTTGCTTAATGCACTTGACACCTGCTGCAAGAAACAAGTAGGGAAGGATATAGACATGTCCACAGGCATCATTCTTGTATGTATGAAGCTTAAGCTCAATCTTTCTTTCAGCTTTTTGGCAATACTCTGTCGTAAATCCGGAACTGCATGTAGTAATATCTTCTATCAGACTTTGCCAACTCTAAGTGCAGTGCTAAGTGACGCAATCTTGTGGCCAGACAAAGCCGAGGTAATGGCAAATATGCCACGTTGCTTTGGGAAATACAAAAACACCAGAGTGGTAGTTGACTGCACTGAGGTACCTGTCGAGCGTACAAAATGTCTCTCTTGTAGGCTGGCTACTTACTCCCACTATAAAGGCACACACACTGTGAAGTTTATGGTTGGTGTATCGCCCGCGGGTACTGTGACATTTGTGAGTCGTGTGTATGGTGGACGAGTGTCCGACAAATTTATATTTGAGCATAGCGGACTGTGCGAGAAGCTGGAACCATTTGTAGATGCCGTGATGGCCGATAAAGGCTTTCTCATAGATGATGCACTTTTTCAACGCGGCATCGCCCTCCATCGGCCCCCGTACCTCCGCAAGCAGAAACAGCTGCCTAAGTCTGATGCGTTGCACACTGCAGATCTTGCTCGAGCTCGAGTACACGTTGAAAGGGTAATCGGACGTTTGAGGCAATTCAGTATTTTGAATGCGAAACTGCCGTGGAGGATGGTGCCATATGTGTCATCATTGCTCAATGTCATCTGTGGGCTTACCAACCTGTGCTCTCCAATTCTTGCGGAAGACAAGTTCGCGATCGACGCCTAGGATGGTCGAGGTTAGGAAGTGGTATGAGTATGCGCTTCGTACATAGGCTATGTGTTTGTTTGCGTGTGTGTGTGTGTGTGATTGAGTTTGACCAGCCTGCCACCATGTGGGTGGTTTCGGCGGTTTGTAGGGAATTCACGGACACTGACTTGATCCAATATATCGTATTTGTGTTTTCTGTATCACGTACACCACAGTGAGGTCATGTTACGGCCGTCAATCCGAAACGCGCGCGAGGTACTTCGACGTGGTGAAACTACTGCCCGACGACTGGAGCGCAGCACCACTGACGGCCGGCGAGCGGCACCGCAGCTGAGGCTGCACCAGGAACGACTGGAGCGCAGCACCACTGACGGCCGGCGAGCGGCACTGCAGACGGAGTTTCACCAGCACCGGCCGGAGCGCAACACCACTGGCGGCCGGCGAGCGGCACTGCAGACGGAGTTTCACCAGCACCGGCCGGAGCGCAGCACCACTGACGGCCGGCGAGGGCCCAGCTAGCTGCACCAGCAACGACTGGCCACAATGACGGGGGAGCGGCACCACAGCTGAGGCTGCACCAGCAACGACTGGAGCGCAGCACCACTGACGGCCGGCGAGCGGCACCACAGCTGAGGCTGCACCAGCAACGACTGGAGCGCAGCACCACTGACGGCCGGCGAGCGGCACCACAGCTGAGGCTGCACCAGCAACGACTGGAGCGCAGCACCACTGACGGCCGGCGAGCGGCACCACAGCTGAGGCTGCACCAGCAACGACTGGAGCGCAGCACCACTGACGGCCGGCGAGCGGCACCACAGCTGAGGCTGCACCAGCAACGACTGGAGCGCAGCACCACTGACGGCCGGCGAGCGGCACCGGCTGAGGCTGCACCAGCAACGACTGGGCGCAGCACCACTGACGGCCGCGAGCGGCTACAGCAGGCGCGTGGCACCCTGACGGCCGGCACGCTGCACAAGATGGTGGACGCCCTGCACCACTGATGGTCCGCGAGCCAAGTCACAGACGGCCAACCGTGATGGCCTATTTATCCGAAGGTCTTTGCCAAGTATGGTAGCACATGCTGGAAATAGACCAGTTCAAGCTTCTTGAGCATTGACGAGATGAATGCCTCGTCTCGTTTCACACTGATGATGATGATCTCGTCTCCTTTTGCACCATACACGAGGAGATCGCAGCTCGGAAGGTCCAGTATCGCCAAACTCAGCTGTACCTGCCCATAATAGGTGTGCTTCTTCTTCAGACGTATATCTTCCTTCATTGAGCAGTCCAAGTACTTCAGTTGGTTTGTGGCGACGACGGTCTCCAGCTTCATATCCTTGCCTGCGAAGGGGCACTTTACCTCAAGGAGCTTCTTGATATCGCCATTTTCTACAACAACGCCGTCTGGTGAACAGCCTAGCCACGGAGCACTAGGTGGCACTACAAGGCCCAGTCGCTCGACCTGGCTACCAGAACACTCAGCATATAGCTCGATTGCACGTGGTTCGTAATGCTGGCCGTGGGCCGTTGCCGAGTTGCCCTGGAAGACTTCACGGTTCTTGAAGAACCTAGTCACCTTTTCCTCCCAATTTGGACCCTTGTACGTAAGCCACTGATAGGCACAGCTGGCTGTCATCCGCACCCTTCTCTCATTTTCCCACACATTGCCTGTCTGTGACAAGGTGGCCGAACAGATCTTGGCAGCACCATCACATGTCACATGCACAAACCGATTGAAAAAAGCTTCCTCCTTTTCCATCATTGGCGTCTGTCTTGAGGAAGGGATAGGTGCCCTGGAAGTGACTAATTTGGCCAGTGATTTGCAGCTCTTCTCAGGTGGGCTCTTGTTATCGCTATTATCTACTAAGCGGCGCTTGCGATGCAAGGCTAGAGCAGACTTTGGAGCAACGGACAGCAGATCATCTGTGTACAGCCCAGGGTTTGATGGACCACTTCGTTCCTGATACTTAACAGTACCCACATGGCAGAGCTCTTCTACTGGTACCGGTGGACATACGCCGGCAGTTGCAGAACGCCCCCACTTCTGGGTGGTGTCAGTGCAGCTCAACTCTTTCAGCTCTTGCAGGGATACCCTGAGAAGGTGAAACAACATCAATAATGAATATACACAACACCATCAGAAGCATCATGCATACCCGAACATACATTGGCAAACAAAAACAAAATCAAACAAACATGTTACTGAACATACGAAGGAATTCAAGGGTTCTAAGTTTTGATAATCCCTTCTTTATATCCAGAAGAAGACCATTAGCTAACGGCTGTGGTTTACCGAAATTTCAAACAATTGTAGACCCTAGATATGCTTTATATATTATTTTACACACAAATGTGTTGAACAACAATTACTGCTGTGCACTTGTTTTTCAAAACAGGTCAGATTGGCAAGGCATTCAGGTGAATTTGGCAGAAAGAAACGAGGAAGTAACTTCTGGAAGTGAAGGATGACCAGAACAGAAAATTGGTGCACACCAGGCATCAGCCATTAATGAGCATTGGTGCTCTTTGGTGCAAATACGCATTATAGTGGTGGATCATTAGGCAAGGTGTGCCACAGCCACACCACACATACAACCTCTCTTTGAGTGAGAAGGGCTGCCCCTCAGATGCTTGAGTGTACCCACCCCCAATCAGTGTTCCTCTGCTGAGATAATTTCTGTAAGGTTAAAAAGATGCTACCTCTGGATACATGAATCCTCTCCTCAAAAAGTGCCCCCTGCCATAATACAATTGGTAGATCTGCCTCCTAATGCATTGCCTGCATCAGCTTACAAATATGCATTGACATTGGTATGCATTGTCAAGGTCTATTTATGTCAGTGTTCGAAATGTCTCCTGAGGCCTGGGTGTCTGTCTAGATGAAAAGCATGACACATGCCTTGATGATGTGCATCAGCACCCAAATATTTGCACCTGTTGACTGATGCTTCAATACACTGAAATTTGCACAAGTTCCTGGACAGACAAACTAATTGAGACACTTGTATTTTAATTCAGATAAGGAATTTCAAGAAAACAATTTGCATTGATGTTGGATATGCATTGTCAAGGCATATTTATGTCAGTGTTCTAAAATGTCTCCTGGGGCTCCCAAGGAATTTCAAGAAAACAATTTGTAAGAGCATACTTCTTGAACTGACTAAGATGATGTGACCCCTCAATTCTGGTTCTAATGCATACTTTTCAGTTCATATGGGAGATGATATCAAAAGGGGTTGAAGGTGAAATCGTTTCAAAGAAAAGGTATGATGGTATTTTATAGGAAGTATTGTGCTACATTGTATTAACAAGACAAGTCTTCTACATATTTCCCTGCATGAAGCAGACTTAAAGGGTGGGTGTTGTAGTGTTGGTTAGGTAAGGCTTGGTCAGTTTTTGTTAAAAATATACACATTTGTTTGATTTAATCAGCTTCTTTCCCAACAGCAGGTTTGGATAGGTTATGTTACTTTGTTTTTTGGTTCGGAACATAGTGAAAAAGGCTTAGCATGTTCCATTTTTTTCAGTTAGTTATTTGGGCTTAGGGGCGCTTCGATTCCACTTTTTTTCAATCTGTTTCTTGCATACATGGGAGTTGGGTTAGATTAATCCATATTATTTTCTAAAATTACTTTTTTTTTTAGTTAGGTTGCCTAATTCTTGTTTGTTTATTGGGTTTTGGGGCAAATATACTGCAATGGGCATACAGCTATGCTACCTAATTCAAAGTCCCCTTGTTCGTGTTATTTTACATGCAAACTGAAAAGTGAGCATTTGCACATAAAATAGGTAGTCACATCACGTTGATCACATCCAGAAACATTGCATTGGAAAAAGAAATTCCCCAAAATTATAAAACACCTTAAGCACAAATTTACCATCTTAAAACTTATCCTAGTGTAACATTTCAAGTTGGGAGAAGAATTGAAATTAATTATCCTCAAACAATGCACAAACATTTCTAAAAATGTGCAAATTAAAATAGAATCATCCAAGCGTAGCCTTATCTCCTTTGCTTGATGGTAAAAAAAAACATGGAATGGATTTATTTTGTATCTAAACTGAACATCATCTTAGTCACTTCAAGAAGTATGCATCATCAACAAATTGTCTTCTTGAAATGCCTTATCTGAATAAGAATAAAAGTATCTGAAATACTTTGTCATGTTTCTCTCTTACCCTAAAAGGAGTTTGAAGTGCATACAATTATCATGGTGGATACCGGTGTTGTGTGACCACTAGCAGGTCAATCAAAATGTTGCTGTTGCATAGCATTGCTTCTTTTGGTTGGTGTTGTGCTAGCAATACTAAAGTGCATGAGCTTCAAGCTCTGGCATAACAACATATTTCAGAGAATGTAGACATAAAACATAAATAGACCAGTGCAACTATGAGACACAAGTGCCCTTTGTGGGTGAATCAGATATTCCCAACATCAATAATTCAAAAAGGCTTCCACATTTGCATGATGCCAGGCATAGGTGGAAATTCTGATGTCATCAGGGGTCAGAACCTACTGGTTTTACGCCTTGCTAAAGCTAATTTGCTATTTCAATATTACATCCATGTGCAGTTCTGTCAATAATAGCAATCATTCAACACTTCACTTTCCTCACCTGTTTAGGTATAGTAGCAGAGCAATGCAATGCTTGCAGCTTTCTGAGAGACCAGCTTTGCAGGAGCACTGTACCCAGAATCTTCCACACTCAACCACAGCATGTAGCTCATGGGGCTTCTCGCGTAGGTGGCTGGATTTTACGCAGAGCGCCTGCACTGTAACCTTGCCAGGTTCTTTCCCAATCGTACCACAAGAAATTATGTGCCCTGCATCTAGTACGGCTTCCCCCTCAATGGCACAACGTTTTTTATCGCCGATATACTCAGATATTTGCACAATTGATACTTTAGGTGCAGTAGGATCCATCTCCTTTACCCTGAAGCAAGCTCCAGACAGTATCACTCAAACACCGTACGCGAATTGTTTATCTCCGTTGTGGCCGCCATCTTTAAATTTTTGTCCTGCCATCTGGTGGCAGGTTGAACGGTCAATAG
>JAOTOL010001202.1:0-65000 GCA_034440575.1 Imbricaverruca yamaguchii
AAAGCAAATACTAAAATTACGATACAATCGTTCACCCTTACCAAACGCTAGGATGAAGAGATCCTATGCAACTTACGTCTGAACTAGCGAGTGTACAATGCACACTCCCTACATGCACACTGGTACTGACTACTGACTCAGTACTTTTGCGCTCGGCGTGTTTTTGCATATTTAATTATCTCTAGTGCAAGATGTACTGTGCAGAAGTTTTACTGCTACTGCTGTCTGCTGCTCTAAAATGGTCCCCGATAGGTGTGTCCAGCGTCCCGCTTTTCTTTTACTTTGGCACTGTTAAACATGTGTTCAAAGTTGCTAATGGTTATGACGTCATTAAAAAACACCTTGCATTGATTGGTTGAAGCACAGTTTCCAGAACAGAAAATGCTAACGAAGCAAATTTCGATCGGTGGCCTCCGGGACTCGGAAGTCATCTCTTAAAACGGTCAGTTTTTCTCACTATAGGGTGGCTCGAAAGCAGGTTTCTGGAGACGCATCGGCCGAATTCGTAGCGACCGGAGGCCACTGTTCAGTGCGCAGGCGCGAGGTTTGGCGCGTTGTCGTCGGCATTTCCCCTGCTGATTGTGATGTGTTGTGGTGTGTGTTCGGGTGTGGTTTGTGTGCTTGATAGTACGAAAAGTGGCTAATTTATTTGGTAATCGTAAGTAGAATAACATGTTTGACGGATGCTTTATTCAATCTTGTATTAGTTTTTTAGTGGTATTTTCGTTCCTTCTGCATGTTTTTGTCGGAGTACATGTGGAGCCCATTCAATCTAGTATGAATCCGGAGGGCAAAAATGTTTTAAGAGATGAAATCTCTTAAGAAGTGTCTTAATTCCCACCATGCTCTTGCGTATATATTTTGACTCTATGAATGATTAAGTAGAATTTTGCGGCGATGATACTCAGGTAGCGAGGCTTGGGGGACACCGAAACAGATGGGGGGACAAATCGCTACTTTTCATAAATTGGTGCGGGACATGTCCCCCAGCCCCCCAATGGTTACACCCATGACTGCACATATGGATCTGCTATGCTCATGATTCGCGTTTAGTTTAATTTTTCATTACTGAAATGCTTTGTGCGACATCAGGTAATCCCCCAAGAAATTGAAGGATTCCACTTAAATCATTTCATAGGACGTATGTATGTGTATAAATCAATGCCAACCGAAAGTGGCCGTTACAGGGCCATGCGCAGTAGGCTAGTCCTAAGGCCTCGACAGCAAACAGAAACGCGCCACGTGCGTCGTACATGCTTTAGCCGCACACGTCGTTCATTCTTCTGGTTTTGAGCTAGCTCACCGCCTTGCACGATCGGTAAGTGAAAGAGGTTCAGCTACGCATTCTCCATGGCGGTCCCCAACGACACCCGACGCTCCCTTCAACGTCTCCCGACGCCCCTACAACGTCTCCCGACGCCCCTAAAACGTCTCCCGACGCCCCTACAACGTCTCCCGACGCCTCTACAACGTCTTCCGACGCCCCCTTCAACGTCTCCGAACGCCCCTACAACGTCTCCCGACGCCCCTAAAACGTCTTCCGACGCCCCCTTCAGCGTCCCCCGACGCCCCCTTCAACGTCTCCCGACGCCCCCTTCAACGTCTCCGAACGCCCCTACAACGTCCCCCGACGTACCTACAACGTCCCCCGACGTCCCTACAACGTCTCCCGACGCCACCAACGCCAATCAACTGCTCTGCCTTTGTTTCCGACGGATCTGACACTGTTGTCGTTCAGCGTTCAGCGGGTCCTGCAGGCTGGCCTCCAGTGGCATGATTCAGCGCTGGTCATGTCAGTATCATTTTCTGACGTATCATACCTGATCGCTAACCATGCCAGTGCCATGTTGTGTCGGATCATGCCTGATTGTTGACCATGCCAATGTCATGTTCCGACGCATCATGCCTGATCGCTGACCATGTCAGTGTCATGTTGTGTCGGATCATGCCTGATCGCTGACCATGCCAGTGTCATGTTATGTCGGATCATGCCTGACCACTGAACATGCCAATGTTATGTTCCGACGTATCATGCCTGGTCATTGAACATGCCAGTGTCATGTTGGGTCGCATCACGGTTGATCGGAGCCTATACGAGTGTCGCGTTGCGTTCACTACTCCACCAAGCCCGCGACCTGGCGTCAGCTCACTCCGATGCTGAATGGTTGACATTCACCAGCCGGTCGCTGGCGCGCGTGCGTCCATGGCCTCTGAGCAGCCCGCAGGTACTGTGCACGAGGAGCCACTATACACGCCACTGTAGTTGGTAATCTGCAACATGACACTGCCATGGCCAGCGCTCAGGCATGATGCGATGCAACATGACAGAAGTATGCTCAGCGTGCAGGCATGATACGACACAACATGACAGAAGCACGGCCAGATCAGGTGTGACGTGACGCAACACAATAACAGTACGATGAGCGATCAGGCATGATACGTCGCCCAAGTCACCATTTGTCCCGGCCGCTCCCGTGCGCCAGTTTCGGCGCGCGCTGACAGCACGACGGACGTCGCACAGGCACGCCCCTCACGCCTCACGCCCGCCGCACAGGCACCCGACGCGGAGGGCGGCTCGTGCGCCTGCGCCTGCGCCTGCTGCGGGTGCTCTCGGGCGCCAGACAGGGGCGGCCCCGCTGCGGACGCCACCCTCGCCGCCGCCGCCGCCGGTGCTGCTCGGGCGCCAGATAGAGGGCGGCCCCTGCTGCGGACCAGCCGCTGCCGGTGCTGCTCGGGCGCCAGACAGAGGGCGGCCCCTGCTGCGGACCAGCCGCCGCCGGTGCTGCTCGGGCGCCAGACAGAGGGCGGCCCCTGCTGCGGACCAGCCGCCGCCGGTGCTGCTCGGGCGCCAGACAGAGGGCGGCCCCCGCTGCGGACCAGCCACCGCCGGTGCTGCTCGGGCGCCAGACAGAGGGCGGCCCCTGCTGCGGACCAGCCGCCGCCGGTGCTGCTCGGGCGCCAGACAGACCGCTGGCGGCCAGCGCGGCCAGAGACTGCTCATTGATCGCGGCTGGGACAGCAAGCAGGGTGGCGGGTGGTGTGGTGTCCCTCGGCGCCGCGGTGACGGGTGGCGGGTGGCGGGTGGCGTGGTCCCCCTCCCGGTGCCGCGATGGCCGGCTTCTGGAGCGGTACGTGTCGGGAGGCTGCCGGGACAGGAGGCAGAGTGGCTGGTGGCGGGGGTCCCCTGGCGCCGCGCCGGCCGGCTTCTGGAGCGGTACGTGTCGGGAGGCTGCCGGGACAGGAGGCAGAGTGGCTGGTGGCGGGGTCCCCTGGCGCCGCGCCGGCCGGCTTCTGGAGTGGTACGTGTCGGGACGTGTCGGGCGGCCGCCACTCGCCGCGATCGTGACAGCCGGTAAGACAGGTCCAGCCTAGCCATGTGCACCGCACTGGCAGCCGGAAGCCTTTGTCGTGTAAGAGCCGTCCGATAGGCCGGACCTGCTCGTGGGAGGCTCGTAGAAAAAGAACAATCGAACGAGTCACGGTTTAGTCCGAACTTCTGATTATATTATTCTGGATGCCCCATCGAGCCGGTGCGGGTCACGCCTTCATGACAGAACCGTCGCTTTGCGTATTGTTGAGGGCGGTGCCCCTCATCTCAGCTTTTCTCCTCCCAACTGTTTTCAAGCTTAGCACGACACCCCATGTAGCTGTTCCCAGCCATCCCTCCTCGACATCCCATCAAGCTGTTCCCAACCATCCCTCCTAGCTTTCAAGCGTCCAATCCGATGCAGGCATTGTCCGTGGTCAGGTCCATGAATACCACCCATGCTTCGTGATGAATTTCAAAGTAAGTGGAATCGCACGTTCGTGCTGCTGTGAGTATGGCACACAAGAACAAAATACTTCATGATCAGCAACTGAACTTTCCGCGGCAATCTTGCCTCTGGCGGCAATACCCGGCACCAGTACCGCCACGGCAATACCCGGCACCAGTACCGCCACGGCAATACCCGGCACCAGTACCGCCACGGCAATACCCGGCACCAGTACCGCCACGGCAACACCCGGCACCAGTACCGCCACGGCAATACCCGGCACCAGTACCACCACGGCAACACCCGGCACCAGTACCGCCACGGTAATACCCGGCACCAGTACCGCCACGGCAACACCCGGCACCAGTACCGCCACGGTAATACCCGGCACCAGTACCGCCACGGCAATACCCGGCACCAGTACCACCACGGCAACACCCGGCACCAGTACCGCCACGGTAATACCCGGCACCAGTACCACCACGGCAACACCCGGCACCAGTACCGCCACGGCAATACCCGGCACCAGTACCACCACGGCAATACCCGGCACCAGCACCGCCACGGCTGATCAAGGCCACGTGTATGGTGGCGCTTGGTGCTGCGTCCGACCCAGACAGTTGTGGGCGTGGCTCAGCAGTTCCGGCTGTGACGGAGTGGGCGTGTTCTGGGTGCTGATGGCACGGATGTCACAGCAAGAGACACCGGCCGTGGTCGCGCTGGTGACACTGATGTCCCGACAAGAGGAACTGACCGCTGATGACACGGATATCCCGACAAGAGGAACTGACTAGGTTTTTGTGAATGGCTAGGTTTTTTAATAATATGGTACGCGGGTAAAACTAGCTACAAGAGAGTGAGATTCATGCATTTTTTACATCGTTTTATATCCTCGATATCTCGATATCTTCTATCATGGCTTTTCGATATTGCCCACGTGACCCACAGAGACAACTTTAACATTGCTTCATTCTAACATCTTGGCTCCAGCTTTGGCATCCTGCGCTGACATTGCTGTTCCGGTTGTGACACATCGGTGCCAGGCTGGATGGTCGCCGTCTGTACATTTGTCACTGCCGCTGGCAATGTGCTGTCCCACCTCCTTGGTAACACCAGCACCCCAGCTCGTCTGTCACTGCCCCCGGCAATGTGTACTGGCTCCACCTCCTCGGTAACACCGACAGTTCAGCTCGGCTCGAAAACGAAAGATGTACACAATTGTACTGTTGCTCCCCCTCCCTCTGGCTTCTTGTGGCTTTCAGTCAGAGCGCGAGTACGTCGAAATTGCGCTGTGTCTGCTTGGGGCGTGGCTGAATTATCACAGTCGTTGTGCCGCCACACACTAACATCGCCCCTTGGTGGCACACAAACAGGCACTGAGCAGGAGCCGCGTGCGATATAGCTCAGGTAGACCAGGCCGGCTCCCGAAACTCCTGGACAGTCTCGCGTGCAGCGACTCACGCCATCCGACACCTGAGGCCATCCACTCTCTCCCCTCACTCGAGAGCCACGCTAGAGCCAGCCGCCACCCGCGCCGTCCTACCCCGCTTCCCTCTCGCCGGCTCTCCACATTCGCCGCATCAGCGCCTCAGAGGCGGCGGCGGCGCTCCTGGCGCAGCGGCGTCGCCGGCGGTCGACTCGACGCTGCCGTACATCGATCTCCCGACGGCAGGTGGCCAACTGGCCGGCGCCGCTCTGCCTGGCCGGCGGATCTTCTGCGACTGCGGTGGCGTCCGAGGTGCGCACGGTGTCGGCGGAACCCGCCCAGGAGGCGCTGCCGCACCGCTGGGCGCCCCGGCCGGGCAGACCGAGAAGGCACGGTCAGGCGATGAGCGAGGACAGGGACAGGCTTGTGTGAAGGTGTGGTGGCTGTGAAGCAAAGGGAGGCGTTTATATGTGACAAGTGTAGAGGGTGCAAACTAGCTAGAGTGGGAGTCGAGTAGCCAAGTGCTAGGTGGAAAGCCAGGTAGGGTGGATAGTTTGGTAGGGTGGATGCCGGGTGTGGGTATGGTTGCGATGGTTGGATAGATTTTGAATATGTTCGGGTGGAGGATGGACAAACCTAGATGAATAAAAGGAACCAACAGACTCAGTTGCTAGAAGTAAGTTCTCTGCTTGAATTGCATACTTGCTTTCACTAATTTCACGATATTGGACACGTTATGTGAATTTCATTCACAACATGTCAGTTCCACTCACAATGCCAAGTCAGTTCCACTCACAATGTCATGTCTGTACTACCCACATTGTCGTCTCACTTCCGCTAACAGCGCCATATCAATTTCATAGATCTTGTGTATGGGTAGCATACACTACGCGTAGCACAGCCATAACCTTAACAATGACGACTGTGTACCGCGGAAGACGTCGAAAACAATTCGCATCGACTACGTGTGGTGCGGAATAACTTCTTCTCACATCGCTCGTCGCCTGGCGATTCGGTTCTCCGTGCCGCCCCAGCGACGAATGCTGGTCTGACGAAGCACAGTCACCTAACGCGAGCTTCAGCATGCTGGAAGCATCGATTGGCAGCGATGCTTCCATGGCAGCACTAAAAACATCGCTAGGCGCCGCACCGCAGGCGAGCATCACTCGCAGCAGCAGCGCGAGCAGAGCATCACTGGTCGACAATTCCGCTGCTGAAGCCGTAGTCTATGCCGGTTCGCCGAGCCCGAGACGTGGCTCAAGCGCTGGTAATAGGTCGACACAGCCGCAGGTCGACACGCCACGCAGTTTGTGCGGAATTCTGGCTCCTCACGACGCCGTGGGGCAGCGGGAACAGACACCGCACTTACTCATCAGTCCCGGAGACAACACCGCGCTATGCAGTGTGCATGCGCACTGTTTGTTTGTTTGTTTATTTGGTGCTTCACGTCGCGTGCATGTGCGCTGTCCACGCTGCACTGTGTACCGTACGTTTGTACCCTTTGCACTGTGTACCGTGAAGGATGCGGTTTGCAATAATACCATGCTGTAGAGGCGACGAGCCGGACGAGGTGGAAATAACTGGCGTCCCACAGTCACGAATAGGACATACCGGGCGTCTGTTTCACGGTCCGGCCGGTCTTGTCAGCAGTTCCGCTGGTCCGCCTGTCGGTCCGCTCCACAGTTCCGCTGGTCCACCTGCCAGTCCGCTCCACACTGGTCCGCCTGCCGGTCCGCTCCACACTGGTCCGCCTGCCGGCCCGCTCCACAGTTCCGCTGGTCCACCTGCCGGTCCGCTTCACAGTTCCACTGGTCCGCCTGCCAGTCCGCTCCACAGTTCCGCTGGTCCACCTGCCGGTCCGCTTCACAGTTCCACTGGTCCGCCTGCCAGTCCGCTCCACAGTTCCACTGGTCCGCCTGCCGGTCCGCTCCACAGTTCCGCTGGTCCGCCTGCCGGTCCGCTCCACAGTTCCACTGGTCCGCCTGCCGGTCCGCTCCACAGTTCCGCTGGTCCGCCTGCCAGTCCGCTCCACAGTTCCGCTGGTCCGCCTGCCGGTCCGCTCCACAGTTCCGCTGGTCCGCCTGCCGGTCCGCTCCACAGTTCCGCTGGTCCGCCTGCCGGTCCCATCTACAGTTCCGCTGGTCCGCCTGCCGGTCCGCTCCACAGTTCCGCTGGTCCGCCTGCCGGTCCGCTCCACAGTTCCACTGGTCCGCCTGCCGGTCCATACAGTTCCGCTGGTCCGCCTGCCGGTCCTCTACAGTTCCGCTGGTCCGCCTGCCGGTCCGCTCCACAGTTCCGCTGGTCCGCCTGCCAGTCCGCTCCACAGTTCCGCTGGTCCGCCTGCCGGTCCGCTCCACAGTTCCGCTGGTCCGCCTGCCGGTCCGCTCCACAGTTCCGCTGGTCCGCCTGCCGGTCCCATCTACAGTTCCACTGGTCCACCTGCCGGTCCGCTCCACAGTTCCGCTGGTCCGCCTGCCGGTCCGCTCCACAGTTCCACTGGTCCGCCTGCCAGTCCGCTCCACAGTTCCACTGGTCCGCCTGCCGGTCCGCTCCACAGATCCACTGGTCCGCCTGCCGGTCCGCTCCACAGTTCCGCTGGTCCGCCTGCCGGTCCGCTCCACAGATCCACTGGTCCGCCTGCCGGTCCGCTCCACAGTTCCACTGGTCCGCCTGCCGGTCCCATCTACAGTTCCGCTGGTCCGCCTGCCGGTCCGCTCCACAGTTCCGCTGGTCCGCCTGCCGGTCCGTTCCACAGTTCCGCTGGTCCGCCTGCCGGTCCGCTCCACAGTTCCGCTGGTCCGCCTGCCGGTCCGTTCCACAGTTCCGCTGGTCCGCCTGCCGGTCCGCTCCACAGTTCCGCTGGTCCGCCTGCCGGTCCGCTCCACAGATCCACTGGTCCGCCTGCCGGTCTGCTCCGATGGCACGCTCGGCACCACACCGGGCTGGCTGTGCCACAGAGACGGTCAGAGCTCGCTGTTACCGCATCACACCCCGATGATAGCGACCCCTGGACCCAGTTTCAGACCTCGGGTTTAAGTGAGTGTGATCCCGGGTCGAGCGATGGGTTAATAGTACGGAAACCTCGGGTCGAACGATGAGTACAGGACAAGGGCAATGACAATGGGATTGCATACAGTTAGTCAGAGGGATGTTGTGTACGTCTGTTTGTAACTATATATACACACACATACATGACTGCATATTCATAAGCTTTTCTGACATCTCTGGATAAGTCAGCTCACATTGCCATGATTACGTATGTGCATTAATTACACTTAAACTTATGATACCTAAGATGTTATATCTAAAATCCGCTTTAAAATATACATTTTTACAGTTTCACGCAATAACGTTCGGTCACCGCCAAGTCAACGTTTGTGAACCTGTGCATACTCCTGGTGCAATCGTCGCATTCGCCACACTTTGTGAGTTTCTGCCGCTTCCGTGAGTTTTTCTAGGCCATTTACGTTTTGATAATTGCGGCCGTATGATGGTTTTGTGCCATATATGACGTCTTGTAATGCTTCGTATGAATGTTAGGTGGGAAAATTCGATTAATTCAATTCGATATTATTTCTCTTTCTCCCACATCTTTTGTGGAAAGTGAATCTAGATATCCCTCTGAATCGCGATATACCTACCCCATTTTTTTTTACACACCGACGTGTTTATTTACCGATTTATTTCGACTCACGGTGTTTTTGAGAGACTGGCGCGTTTTCGACAGTCCGGATATGTTTCCCTGCTGCCCCGACTAGTCTTATATGACTATGTCGCTTTTGGCGGGTCCTGTCCTGATTTTGAGTCCATAATGCCGTCTTTGTGGCCTCGGTGTGCTTTGGGCCCCTAGCGCATTCTGCGTGTCCCTGGTGTGTGCGTGTGTGTGTGTGTGTGCGTTATTTTTGGAAGGATTCCGAGTGTGCTTATTTAGGGCCCGGCATATTTGAAAACCCTACCGCTTTTTTCAGGTCACAGTATGACATTGAGGGCCCCGATGCGTTTTCGGGGCTGACGATGGCGTCGAGAGCATCGCTGTAATTACTTAGGGTCTCTGACGGGAATGTTTCGGCTCTTGACGATAATTTTTAGGCCCGGTGAGAATCTTAGGGTCGTCGGCGGGACTTGCTGAGTTCCGGGCGATATTTTTCCAGCACAGGCAGCGAGTTTTGAAGCTCTGTCGAAAATTTTCTGGGCCCGACACGATTTTTCAGAACCTCTTCTTATTTCTTTCGCAGCCTCTGTGATACTTTTCGGAGTCCTGGTGCGAGTTGTAGGGTTCCTGGCTGGGTTTTTGCTGGCCCTCGGGGCTATGTTATTGGGTCCCGGTGCGATTTTCTGGACCCGGCGCCATTCTCCGAGGCCCCCACACGTTTGTCGGAGGCATACGTATTCTTGGGACCTCTGATACGACTTTGCGTCTCCAGAGCGAAATGTTTGGCCAGGATGAGTTCTTCATCCCTATTGAATTGTGAGTGGTCCGGACTGATTTTTGTCGGATCCTGGTTCAATTTTGTGGCACCAGCATGATTTGTCGGGGCTAGTGAGCTGCGTGCCTTTCGCATATACGAAACACTTAATTTTTTCCGGCAGTCTTTCAGCAGCTTGGGCACCTTCATGAAGTCAATGATCTTTGTACGGCTTGGGCCCCATTTGTCGGCCCAAGAACACTTTCTGATGGCCCGAGGTCCTCTCCGGCAGCATAGGGCCCCTCCGTTGTCAAAGAGAATTTCTTTGGCGACTCAGGACCTCTTGCAGCGGATCAAAGGCCCCTCCGTTAGCCGAAGGGCCCTTCCAATGATATGGCCCCCTCGGCCCCCGGAAGCCCTTCACGTTTGCCAAGCACAGGGCCCTCAACATCTTCCAGAGGGCACTCTCCGTTGACTCGGGGCCACTCTTCATCGGTTCGGAACCATTTCCGTCAGCCCGGGTTATGAGGTGGGGTGGGGTGGGGTGGGAGTGACAGATACTACAGCCGGCATCCGAGGGTGACTCCTGCATTACAGTCCCAATCGGCAGGAGGTCGAAGACCATTGTCAGTGAAAATTCGCGCGGCTTTGAGGACAGCCATTAATAGCGCTGATCCTCCGTTGATGCCGAAATGGGTCAGGACCCATTTCGTCCGCCCCATTGATTAAGATATTCACTGACTCTTAGGGAAGTGACGTGCTTGAAAGATTGTTCTTCCGATCTCCATCATTGACAGTTGAGAAATTCTGACGCTCGAACTTCACTTCCCACCAGCGGTAGCGAGAAGGCAATGTTTTTAGAAGCTCTCTGATAACTCTTGATGGTTTCTGATGGGTTCTGATCGGTCTGGATGGGTGTCGTTAACCTCCCAGATTACGCATTTTAAATGCCACTCTAAACTAGCGCTGACCTTCCCTAATTTAAATGCAGTCCCTAGGAATCGAGGCAATTCCGAAGCACCGCCTGCTATCACAAAACCCCGCCATTTCCAAGACGTATTCACTGCTAAGCCACGAACCACAACACGTCACCGTACCAACACCCCCTGGCGGTGAAATCCTCGCCGAGAGCGCTGGCTCTCCGTCTACTTCACGGCAGACGCGGACGAGGATGTGAGCCGGCATCGCTCCGCCGGATGGCCGCGTGGTGCCAGAGGGCTCTGTGCCGGTCACGCGCGCCTCCTCAGACTTGGCCAGTGGCGGCGGGCCAGGCCGGCACCTCCTGGCACGGCCCGGCCACCGCGTCACGACAGGCTGCGCTGACATCAGCCGTCGGAGGCCCGCCGGGTGTGTGCGTCGGGTGGGGTGTGACAGATACTGCAGTGGGGTGGGGTGTGACAGATACTGCAGTGGGGTGGGGTGTGACAGATACTGCAGTGGGGTGTGGTGTAACAGATACTGCAGTGTAGTGGGGTGTGACAGATACTGCAGTGGGGTGGGGTGTGACAGATACTGCAGTGGGGTGTGGTGTGACAGATACTGCAGTGTAGTGGGGTGTGACAGATACTGCAGTGGGATGGGGTGTGACAGATACTGCAGTGGGATGGGGTGTGACAGATACTGCAGTGGGGTGTGGTGTGACAGATACTGCAGTGGAGTGTGGCGTGACAGATGCTGCAGTGGGGTGTGGTGTGACTGCAGCCGGCACCTGAGAGTGACTTGCGTCACAGACCCGACCAGCAGGATTTATTGATTATTTGGGCTCAGGGGCGCATCAACTGCTACTGGTTATGTAGCGCCCACCGACCGGGAGGAGGCTGAAGAACATTGTAAGCGAAAATCCGTGCGTCTTAGAGGACAGTCATTGATAGAGCTGACCGAAATGGGTGCCGAAACGGGTCCTCTTTCCAGAACTTGTATCAATACAGCAAGCGTCGATCATGGGACATGAACTTAATCCAGCATAAAGAAACCGGGGCGCTCATCTTCCGATCAGCATCTCGACATGTGTCCAATGACGGCGCAGCGACTGGCGATCATTGGCATATGCCCCGCAGGAAAAACCCTGACTGCGCGCCTGGTTCTTCCGGGCCGAAGGCTCCGGGTTCGAGGCCCGATTACGACATGTGTAATTTCGTCATAGCTGGCAGACGGGAGCGCTGTTTTGTGCAGTTGTCCGGCGACGTCGAGTGCTGCCATCAGCGGAAAGAGCCGCACCAGGATAGAGAAGAGCCGCACCAGGATAGAGAGAGGTCGCCGATCGGCCAGTCGCCGCCGCCACAGACCGACCACAAGAGGGCGGCCGAGGCGACCGTCAGGCTCCGCCGGCGGGTCGTGCCCGCAGTGACGTCATTGACAGCCAGTGCTGCTGGGCCGGTCTGCAACTCCGGCACATCCTGCTCCCTGCTGCCAGGGAGCGCACAGTGCAGCTTCGTTCAGGGCACGACCCACACGGAATGGCTGATGGCGCTTTCTGACGGTGTTCTTGCGGCTGTAGGCCATCGATTTCTGTAGATGGTTATGCGCACGACCTTGAGCTCGCGTGACACCAAGAGGTGTTTGGGCGCCGGTTTATGGGACCAGCGCCAGTGACCGGCCACCCTGATGACAACCGGGTGGAAGTATATCTGGACATAACTCATCCGCACAGCTATGCAGTAGACGCATAACGCATTAGATGAAGGTCGCGCAACTCTGCTCTTGTTCCATGGCCTGCTGTACCCGAACACTCAGGCGCATCATGGTGTTAATTCGGGGATCAAGACCTTTGGACACTAGTGCAACAGTCGGGGACGGCGAACGGCACCCGGCAAGCAGCTCTATCTTTCAGGCATCTTTATATTTGCCATGTCTTGCCATTGGCCAGGTTGTGCCCCGATTGCATAACCTGACCTTTTCCGGCCTGAGTCCACAATAGTCTCCTTTCACCACAATGATAATAATTTCCAGCTGATATCACCTCCGGCTGCTGCGTGCCGGGTGCTACCAGCACACCTCCGGCTGCTGCATACCGGCTGCTACCAGCACACCTCAGGCTGCTGCATACCGGCTGCTACCAGCACACCTTAGGCTGCTGCATACCGGGTGCTACCAGCACACCTCCGGCTGCTGCATACCGGCTGCTACCAGCACACCTCAGGGTGCTGCATACCGGGTGCTACCAGCGTACCTCAGGCTGCTGCATACCGGGTGCTACCCTTTGGTGTGCCTCACTTTACAGCATGTCCGTTAATATCTACACCATTTTTAACATGATGCGCAACAGGTCAAATTAACAAATATATAGTATGTATGGAAAACATCAACTGCAAAAATTAGTTCCCGCTTCCTTCGAACGTTTCAGCGACCTTCATGGTCATGGCGGTTCTCCCACATGTCACATAGTTCGGGGGCAGAAATGACAAATTCATGAGCCAGGGTACGCACCAGGAGACAAATTGCTGCACTACACTTGGAGACTCGCGACACGGTCCATCGAGCGTCACTGCTCTCTGTAGCGCTTCGAGGCAGAGGAGCAGCCAAGCGCCGAAAGCGGTCTCCACAGAAGCACTTCTTTTTGAAGGATAAGAAGGGGGGTCGGGCCCTTCCATAAGAAAATCCTGCCTGCGACCCCTCTTCGGGATATGCATGACGAGTTCCAGCCAACTTGACACCCCTCCCTCTGAAGCTAGCGCGATGTACAATGCCAACCGTGTTGACCGACAACGCTAGCCGGCTGCCCTGGTTAGACGCGCGCGGTCCGGAGCCAGAAGTTGTCTGTCAACAACTGGCAGACAGCCCACCAGTAGACTCTGGTGGCAGACAGCCCACCAGTGGACTCTGGTGGCAGACAGCCCACCAGTAGACTGTACGCACCATGGACTCTGTGGAGACAGCCCACCAGTGGACTCTGGTGGCAGACAGCCCACCAGTGGACTCTGGTGGCAAACAGCCCACCAGTAGACTGGTGGCAGACAGCCCACCAGTGGACTCTGGTGGCAGACAGCCCACCAGTGGACTCTGGTGGCAGACAGCCCACCAGTAGACTGGTGGCAAACAGCCCACCAATGGACTCTGGTGGCAGACAGCCCACCAGTGGACTCTGGTGGCAAACAGCCCACCAGTAGACTGGTGGCAGACAGCCCACCAATGGACTCTGGTGGCAGACAGCCCACCAGTGGACTCTGGTGGCAGACAGCCCACCAGTGGACTCTGGTGGCAGACAGCCCACCAGTGGACTCTGGTGGCAGACAGCCCACCAGTGGACTCTGGTGGCAGACAGCCCACCAGTGGACGCCCTGCGACGACCATTCATGCTGGAGGCCCGCAAAGAGCTGGATCATGCACCACTGCATCGGCCCAGATCGCCTGCCGCCGGCGTTTAAGCCTCGGCTATATCGGACACGAAAAGAAGTTGGATGGATGATGAATTGGAGAGTTTAGGGGCGCGCCGACTGCCAAGGCCATTTTGAAAGACGTTGGATCATGGTCATGAGTGCAACGAGTGTCATACGTCAAAGTCAGAAATAAACATCAACACAGGCCAAGACATGCAGCAATTTTGCCACATTACCTCCACTGGACCAGTTTATCCTGAAACTGTTCCAAAAGATTAAACAGATAACGATCTAAATATATTACGAACAGCCGAGGCTGGCAGAGCGCATCTGGCGACACATTCAACTCAGCATCCATCACATAAGAGCAAATATGTCTTGTCACAATCCAGACCGAATAAAAGCGCATCCGAATACCATCAACTCCCTTCAATACGTCCTCCTTCAGCTCAACCGCCAGCCGTCCCACCGGGTGAACACCACACTGAGCACATCACCGTCGGTCGACAAACTTCCACCGAAGCCCGCAAGGGCGCGCGATGATCGCCGCAGGCGGCCGACCGTGCCATTCGGGAGGCAGTCTTCTCCACGCGCCTCCGCCACGAGCCGCCGCTCACCGTTCGCCGCCCAAACCCTCTGTCGTTCACGTCAGACGTGTATTGGGCCGGAAGACCGGCCGCACTGCGCCGCCCGCACCTCGACATAACGCACGCTACACACACACACACTCGGCGGGGCCGCCGGCGGCCGACCGGCCGCGGACCAGGCCGGCGGCCGACGCCGCGCCGGCGCCAGCCCTAGCTCGGCTCCTGTCACCGGCCAGCGCGGCGGCCGGCGGCGCGACAGCCGGCGCGCTCGTTAGTTTTTCGGCTTGTAGATGAGCTTGCGCGACTTTATGACGCTCCACGTGCGCCGCTTCAGGTAGTAGGCGGCGGCGATCAGCACCGGGAAGATCATCAGAGCCTGCCGACGTCGGACGCGCACCGCTCAGCAAGGTCAGAGTGCAGGAGCCGCCGAGAAACGTAACACGTGACAACACGCACAACAACGTCACCATGGACGGTCAAAGGCAGAGCCACCGACGCACAGTTCACACCAACTCAGCCATCTGGGGGTGGTTTGAGGTTTCAGACTGTACGACAGAAAGCCACTTCCGCCCCTACAAAAGCGCATTGCTAGCTGGCTGCGGAGACAAACGCCGCCAACGCTCGACAAGGACGACACCCGCATTCCGCAATTCGTCGGCACGGACCCTAGTCGTTTACCAGCATGGGGACGCCACACACGACAGTCTCGGGACGACACGAGCCGAGCGGTGCGTGACGCTCGCCGGCCCACGCCACGCGACCCACCTTGATAGTCATGAGTTTCCTGGTGTCGTGTTCCGGCTCGGCGGTCCACTTGAGGAAGGTGGCCACGTCCTTGGACAGCTGACTGCGGGTGGCCGGCGTTCCGTCCTCGTACTCGATGATCTGTCGACAGCTCAGCGATTAAGCCGGCCGCCTGACACGCCAGAGGTGCGCGGTTCCATTCCCCGCGGTGCCCGCCCATCCCGCCCGGGTGAGAGGCAGGTGACGCCCTATCGCCTCAACTGCTGAGTCCGTCGTACAACCACAACCAACCAGTGATCTGTCGGCGGGCGCGCCGCACACACGTCACACGTCACACCGCCGCACGACACACACACACCGGACAACACACGTCGTGCACACACGACACGTCACACATCACACCGCCGCACGACACACAACACCGACACACACTCGTGACGACATCACACGTCCGCGCACACACACCGGACACGTGCACACACGACACGTCACATCACACCGCCGCACGACACACACACACCGGACAACACACGTCGTGCACAACACGACACGTCACACATCACACCGCCGCACGACACACACACACCGGACAACACACGTCGTGTCACACCCCGCACGACACACACACACCAAACACACGTCGTGCACACACGACACGTCACACCGCCGCACGACACACACACACCGGACAACACACGTCGTGCACACACGACACGTCACACATCACACCGCCGCACGACACACACACACCGGACAACACACGTCGTGCACACACGACACGTCACACATCACACCGCCGCACGACACACACACACCGGACAACACACGTCGTGCACACACGACACGTCACACATACACACACCGGACAACACACGTCGTGCACACACACGTCACACACCGGACAACACACCGCCGCACGACATCACACGAACGTCACACATCACACCGCCGCACGACACACACACACCGGACAACACACGTCGTGCACACACGACACGTCACACAGCCGGCACGCCCGACAGTGCACGCGAGCGCCTGGTCCCCGCCGCGCGCACCGGATCCCAACACCGGCTACAGCCACGATTAAGACAGAACAAACGTCGAACCCGTTCCACCGAGCGGGCTGCAAAATCGCTCGCAATGTGACAGCGGCCCATGCGAGAGGTGCCGGCCGGCATTCACCCATTGGAGGCGGCGACGGCGGCGGTACTCGCCTCGCTGTAGAGCGCCTGCGCCATGCTGATGGCGCCGCCCAGGAAGTAGGGGTTGTAGTACTGGCCATCCTGCAGCTTGATGCCGGCCGGCGGGTCGCAGTAGCCAGTCAGCAGGTGGAACAGGTAGTCCTGTCGGTCAGCGAAGGTCAGGTCAGGTCATTCGACGGCACCGGTCATGTCGGCAGCAATCACACGAGATCACCGGTCATGTCGGCAGCGGTCACACGAGGTCACCGGTCATGTTGGCAGCGGTCACACGAGGCGACCGGTCGTGTCGGCAGCAGTCGCCCCATGCCATTGACAGTTGGCCGTCCCGTGCAAACTAGAATGTTCAATTCCTGGATCAATGACACAAACACGAGTATCCACTTACATAAACATCACACTATACAAACTAAAATATTGTACACATTTTTATCATGCAATTGAAGGTTTGTGCAACGTCCGGGACTACCAATGAAGGAGATGGTGTCAACTGCATTGTGCTATCCTGAACTTCTTTCATTCGTAATTCATGTAAATCTCGAAATACGTAAATACTATGGAACATATTCGAGCTGACAAGTATACACTTCCCCGGTCATGTGTCTTCTTGCATTCAATTTCCGAATTTGGCCAGACTGATCCAGAAACGGCAGACATGCACAGAGGGCAGCACCAGTGGTACCTGGAGCCTCCACTACCTCCGACGAAGGTCTTACCACCACACCACCTAACACACACACTTGTGTCCCAACCTCAGGACTCAAAGACACTACCTGACCCCAGAGACTGTCACTGCTACGAGGTCATGACCTACCCATTTGACCTTGCCACCATCAAGCCATGATCTGACCAGTGTTTGAAAAATTAACCCCCATCTCGCTATTTTTATACAAAGAATATCACTTCAAATGTTTATTTTCTATGCTACTCATATGTACCGCCTATCTCCTATTAATATAGCATGCTGCTATCAGTTTAAAAAAACGCATTTGCAAGCAGGTAGCCATTAGCTGGAGTGACTACATTTTACGATAAATATGCAATGTGGACTGCGCAGCATATCGATAGTTCGGCCCGAACTTTAGACTCTGGAACCAGAACCCCAAGCCGAAAATCCACCTGCGGACCTGATCAAACGGCCTGATCCGGCATCCACGCCATGAAGACTGGCCTTGCCACCACAACACGACCTGGATCTGAAGTCAGATCCATCATGACCCTGGCACCACGATGCGACCAGAGTCGGGAGGCTGATCCCACCATGCTGGGATTGGACCCCATGGCCTGTCCATAGGACAGGACTGGATTTTCGGACTGGACTCTGGAGGCTGGAATGTACAGTTTAGCAACTCTGATAAGTAAATTGGATGCCATTAATCATAGAACCACATCAATACATGCAATAAGTTGACTTGGCTCCCTTGGCATTCACTGCCAAAACACACGTGGTACCCTTACAAACAAATAAAAATAATGCATTGGCATCAAAACTTATACATCATGATATATTCGGTGAATAATTTTCCTGGACACCATAAGTAAGAAAACCCATGATCTTCAATCCCAGGAACTAGTCCAAACTGCACGTCGTGACCTGACCACCACGTTTTATTCGTGTCGCATCCTCCGGTGACCAATGTCTTGTGACCTGACCTCAGGTTACGGCCGGACCCACCTCCCCGCCGTGTCTGGCGCTGGTGATGTACGTCAGGTCAGGAGGCAGCGCGCCGTTGTTGGCCGCCCGCGCCGCCTCGTCGTTGGGGTACGGCCGCGGGAAGTAGTCGGACAGCTTGCCGGGCCGCTGGAACATCTCGCCCACCTCGTTCGGCCCGTCCGTCACCTGGCCACGTCGGAGCAGGCCAGGTCAGCTCAAATCAAATCAGGCTTGTTTATTGGGTGGCTCACGACGCACTTTATGCACATTCACGGCTAATGGTGCAGCCCACACAGTTTGGCCGGTTGGCCGAAGGATTCGGAAATGTTCCGAGCGGCGCGAGTGTTGAACTCGGGAACTTGATCAGATCATGTCGTTGGCTAAGAAATAAACCAGGGTTAAAGGCAGTACAAATTAGCTTAGTTCAGTGTACTCCGCTATCATCCGCATGACTTATTACGACCTGTGTGTGTGTGCGTGTTGGCTTGACCAGTCTGCCACCGTGTGGGTGATATGGGCTTTTGCTGTGGGTGTGGTTGTGTACGGTTGAGGCAGGATAAGGTGGTGCAAGGCATATTGGGGAATAGTACAGTTCATTTGAAGACAGTCGATGGAAAGCGTAGTAGAATGTCTTGGAAGGTAGATGAATAGAGACGAGCAAAGCTAAGAGGAGTTGCAGTAGATGTGGAGTTGTAGGGTTGTTTTCTACCTGATAATTCCTTGTGGATTAAAGGCAGGATGTATACAATTATAAAGTTACACCTGCAAATCAAGTTCAATGAACAAAATACATGGATGCATTCGAAACTGAAGCCTGCTAAAGCATAAATCTCACGGCGTTCAATATCGGACCCTCATATTTATCTCCTACACAGGTGATTTATCTCTTAAAGGCAAATTATACCCTTTGGAGATGATACAGCCATTTCATTTGGATGCAAAACTGTAGGCTATTTACATTACACAAGTGACGTTCTTCCCATTAAACAAAATATGGTTTTCATCAAACTGATTGTATTTAATCTATCAAAAATTAACCTAAAAAAACACAAACATCAGAATACAGTAACATTATTTGCACTAACACCTTTTCCCAAGTATTTAGGAATTCTGGTGGGCAAAAACATGAAATTGATGAGAAACATTGACTCACTTCCTAAAAAATTAGTAGCATTATTGGAGTAATTGCAAAGATTAGCTGGTTCCTCTCATGCAACGTACTTCTCTTATACAAATCACTAGTCCTTTCTTATTTAAAATATTGTGCTGTCATCTAGGGTAGTAATTACAGAACAAGTCGTTTGAACTCCAAAAACGAATAATTATGATTGTCCATAAAAATTATGTGTATGCATCTTAAATTCTTTTCCAAGCATAAGTTGCACAAATTCACGAATATTTTTCCTCAACAATGCAAATTTATCTTGCTTGGCTCTCTTATCCAAATTATACTACTACCTGTCTTAGCTATTTTTAAGCTAAGAGAATAAAAAAAACATCAGAACCATCAAACTCAGGTTCAATCATCAGCTGCAAGCCATAGGTCTCGTATTATCAAGTGTAGCGACAAAACCAAAGCACAAAAGTACTTCCAATTTATTCAGGAACATAGATGAAATCCAACAAAACAAAGCAACACCATAAAAGTATGTGATGAAGTATGTTGTGATCAATGTCAAGGACTTGGTGTGATCTAATGAAGAAAAGATGGTCAGTAGTAGCAATAATGTTTATTGTCCATTGCCTGTTCTTCAGTTGTTGCCTTTGTCTGTGCGGTTATGTTCTCTCATCTTTTTTCCTATTTTCTTTTCTTGGTATTTGTGTTCCTCCACCACTTTGTTGGGCTTCGTGCAGATGTCATTGCATTTTGATAATGCATTCCTGCATGATAGTTATTGCACGACATTTATTTCGCCCCACTAATACCCTAACATGATCAATTCTGGGACCCTGGCTAGTGTTACCAGCTAGGCTATCTGTTGGCTCGTGTCTCGGAATGAGCACTTTAATACGACTGGCGGCGAGCCCTCCTTGCAAAAAAAAAGTGTACAAAAGAGCGGGAAGAGATGTGACTTAACTTGTAGCACGCCCGTATATGCCTGAAGGAATAATAACGTAGCGAGGTTACTTAGGTAAGGAAGGGCACTCCTGCCTATCATTAATGGGAAGTGGTGCTAATATTGTAATTAAAAGAAAGAAAAAACGTGACGCACTTACAAGAAGTACCTGGTGCCAACACGTGCTACTTACGTGACACATATATGCTACCTTTGCAGAATGAATGATACTGACGTCCTCCATTCATGCAAGCAGGACATGAAGTCAAAGATAGAAAAGACTGAAAAGTGGATATTGTAGGCACACAATAACAGGGTTGTTCACTCGAGAATGCATAACATCGAATACACTGCCACACAAGTGGACGTGCGCTATTAAAGAAAGTTGGAAGCTCAAGCAACACTACATCAACACAGCGACATCAATGCACAAGGCTGTGGGTAGAACTTAAACCATAGACATTGCCCACCTAATAACGTGGAGCGGATGTGCGGCGAGGCGCCACAAAGGCATGAAGAAAGCAAGCCGAGCGCGACTCGACAGTGGAAAGCAAAACAGAAGTTAATTATTGTAGCTTAGGGGCGCATCGACCACATAGGCCATACAACGCCCATATACAAAGATATACATGAGGGGGTCCCCAATTGACACAGACACGTGTCACCACCGGATTGCAGGACACCCACCATGATTTCCTGGGCCTCGGCCTTGGCCTCATCTTCGGTGTGGGTGACGCCGACCAGGGTGCGGTAGGCCACGAACTGCAGACTGTGGCAGGCGGCGCACACCTGCTTGTACACCTCGTAGCCGCGCCGGACGCTGTCCCAACACGACCCGGTCAGTGACGGGCACAACACCGGCCCACCAGCCGGCCAACTGGCGCTGCCCTCAAGTTCCAACACGGCCCGCCCGGTCAGTGACGGGCACAACACCGGCTTATCAGCTGGCTGACTGGCGCTGCCCTCGTGGCCCAACACGACTCGGTCAGTGACGGGCACAACACTGGCCCACCAGCCGACTGACTGGCGCTGCCCTCATGTCCCAACACGGCCTGCCCGGTCAGTGACGGGCACAACACCGGCCCACCAGCCGCCGACTGGCGCTGCCCTCGTGTCCCAACACGACTCGGTCAGTGACGGGCACAACACCGGCCCACCAGCCGGCTGACTTGCGCTGTCCTCGTGTTTCCCCCCCCCCCCCCAGACTGCATACAGTAACTCAAGATGCAAGTATAAAATGTATGTAAGTGTAAAATGTATGCAAAATGCATGCAAGTATACAATGTACTACAGGATAAGTACTATACATGCACATCACGACCAACATGGCTGCTATAGAACGAAGAAGCACGTAGCTCACACTGGCCATTGACACATATTTATCGGCTTGCTTCAAACTTGAAACATATGATAACAAACACGAAAACAAACAACGTGAGAACAAACAGGCGTGGAACAAGACACTTTAAAATTACCACTGAGCGACTGGCAGACGCGGAGTTGCGTGTTCAGCTGCCCCAGGCAGTGGCAATTCCACACTCAAAGCTTATTGTCCGGACTGAGTGCAGATTACAGGAAGAGGATGGCGCCAAGTGTAATGAAGTCAACATCGGACAAATCTTTCGAAATGCGTTTCGCCAAGCACCAGTCGTTTCTGTTGAATGCTGGCCTAGTGGAAGGTGGTGCCGGCCGCGGCGCCGACTGTCACCTGGAGTGGTCGAGTGCGCTGATGACCCCGTTGTGGGACCAGGGCAGCTGCTGACAGTGTAGCTGCTCAGACGCCTGTACCGACCAGTGCAGCGACAGGCCCAGCGCGGCAGCGCCGCCAGCGGCCACGCCCAGCGCCGCCACTGCCACCTGGCGGACACACGCCGAACCGACACGTTACCGACGGCGATTCACACAGTGTAATTGCACACGGTGATGAAATGAAGGCCAAGACTTGATGACATATCAGGCTGGTACAAAGATGAACATTATAATCACAATGTTTGTTCAAATTGCACCAAAATCCAAATAACTTCCTGACTACATATTATTTCTTTGAACCTTCCACTCTTTGGATGCCAGAAAAACCTGCCATGCAAAAAAAAGACCATACCTTACTTTAATACTGTGCACATCAAATAATACCCCCTAGGTCAGAACAACCAATGAACACTGTCATTTTCTGCCAGGCGACATGTAACACCTCTCTTCAGCCGCAAACTTTCCCTCCAGATCATGACAATCAATGGATGGTGACATTGTCTGCTAGGTGGCACACAATATCTCTCCACTGCCAACTTACCCTTCATTTCATGACAATAAATGGATGGTGACATGTGATGCTTCTCTTTCACTGCCAACTTACCCAAGAGCTGGAGATACCTCACGAAGCCATATTTTCCAAGTCCAAGTCCATATTTTCAATACATTTTCAGCTTGAATAGGAAAGATGACAACTTAACATTAACAGGGTGCCAAACCAGAGGGGTTCAGACTCTCCCAACCAGGATTTCCAGCCCAACCCAGTGGAATACCCTCTTCCCACTCTACATTAAAAACTACCAGATGTCTGACCCTTGAGAGCTACCTGACATCTACTTGCCCCTTCAACACATGCCTGTCCTCCTTTTGAGGCCACCATGGCCGTGTACACAACAATTGAATCCAGGAATGGAACATTCTGAACATTAAATGGCTACCACATGTGTGAACTTACCTGCTTTGACCTGGACAGACCAGCTGCAGTTGATAATCTGGCCATTGGCTGTGAACATAAAACATGACCTTAGATGGATGCTACATTCCCTGCAATATCAGTCTCTTACAATGTGGGCACCCACAAAAAAACCCACACAAACTATCAGTCAGTCAAGCACACCCACCACATCAATCTACACCACTTCTGAATAATGGGAACTAGGAACATAGCTATGGATGGCCAGAGATGCCAATTGACCATACATAACAGATACCTTTGCCCTGTATATGCCATGCTATTTTGTGGCCCTCACCTGAAAAAACTCAGTATAATAAGGAGGCTGTTCCGATATATAGCCTGTCTATCCAACTGCATGTAACAACTTGAATAAGAAACATGCAATGCAAAGAAATCAAGAAAGTTTAGCATATTTGTCTTCTTCTATCTTGGGCTTAGGGGCACACCTACTGCATTGCTCATACAGTTGTCTTCTTCCACCACATACCTTAGTTATTTGGGCTTTAGGGCACTTCAAACATAATTGATCATCCATGGCCATTCATCAAATACCTTACCTCTTCTCAAAAATAACAAAACAACTATAAATTTTTACCACAGCATCATGCCTGAAATGAATGCCCAACTTCCAGAGACAGCACTACATATATACATCTGCCAGTGCACTTGCATGATATACCATACTAAATATTACTTGTGTTTTGTAAACTTTAAAATGCTACATGCATGCCCTATGATGTACATTGCTCTACTTATGCTCAATTAACATAACAAGAGCCACGAAGGCTCATCCCAACAATGTAAATGTAAAAAGGAAATATGCATAAGATAAATAATAGGCTAAAACCCATAACCTTCTTGTACTAAATTAAAACAAATTAATCCAAGTTCTTGCTAGGGTGGCTCCATGAACCAGGGTTCTATTGATAAGCAGAGCTTGTTCTGTGAACCCTGGCCCCACCACCAGATCCAAGAATTCAAGTTCAATAGCAGAATTTCGACCGAAGGTTTAACGTGCCGTCGATGCACCGAAACGGCCGCTCGGTAGCTCGACCCCGGCCTTATCGGGCCAGCAGCCAACTGACCCTTCCAGTCGGGGCCAAATGCGAGCACGTGAAGCGGCTCAAACCCTGTGTTGCCAGGACAGTGGAGACTAGAGTAGGCCAGCACTGTGTAACCAACTGAGCTACCAGGGTGGCTAATAAAGACATAAAGACATAAACGACATAAAAGATTAGTGCAACTATGAGCCACAAGGGCCCTTCTTGGTTGCATGGCTTGCATGGCTTGCATGACATGGCTTGCATAGCTAATGAATGATATATCTCAAATGCAAAAGAAACCACTGACCACATTGTGTTGCCATGACTATTCCCTTCAGCAACATATGCCCAAAGGCCTGTTATGAATTCACCACCAGGTAAACCTGTTACCAGCATAATCACCATATAGACATAATTTGCAGCACAAAAGGTTCATAGCCCAATGAAGGTTAGAGGCCCCATCCAAAAAGTACCACACAGTGCCTACACACCAGCATCAATCCCACCCAATCTGCAGCAAACCAGCTTCATGCTGGGAGGTTCAGTTGGTAAATGGCCTAATAAGGCAAGGGGCAAGCTACTGGAGCAGCCATGTCAATACACTGACAGCTCATTAAATGTTCAGTAAAATTATGTGCTGGAACCAGAATTCATCGATCAGGTGGCAGGATGGGCGCTACATAACCAGTAGCAGTTGATGCACCCTTAAGCTCAAATATTCAATCAATAAATCAATCGATCAGGTGGCAGGGCCAGGGTTTATGAAACAAGCTATGCTTACCAGTAGGACTCTGGTTCATAAGGTATTATTGGAGATAAAGGTAAAATTTGAGTCTTTGGAATCTCTCTTTTCAATATTGTGCATTTGGAAGTGAAAAAGATAATGGGACTACTCATTATCTCTGCAAATGATTACCCTTCTGTTGGCAAATAAATACATGATCGTAATGTTCACTTTCAGAATATAGTCAATCCTGTATAATTATCTGCACCTGGTGTGTCACAGACATCATAGATAAATAAGTTCAACACTTCATACACTTGATTCAATGTGCTTTGACATAGAAAACCACATGTGGCATAATTCAATATTCATTCAGACAGAAAATATTTGCAGCCACACACATCTGTAGCCTCCAAAGCCAGACGTTCCTTGCAATGCTGTTAACCTGTTCCGTCTTGGGCGTCTCCAACTGCCCCCCTCAGGTTTTTTCGCGGATAGCGGACGAACGGCGCGCGGCAGCGTGCCCAAATTTAGCATACCCTTTCCCACATCAATGACATGCTGATTCAAAATTTATATGTCAGATCATCTAGGGTCAAGGAATCAGTCAAGGTCAAGTGAGGTCACCTCCAAAAAAGTGAAACCAGTCATCATGCTTTAACAGATACAGACAGTTTAATGAAACTTTCAGCATTTGCTTATCTTTACAGATGCAACAAAATGTATCAGGTGAATTTTTTTTTCGTTTTTGACTACATATAAATGTTGCATATTTGCCAAATTGCAGCTGAAATACAGGATTCCGGCTAAGGTAAGCATTTTGTATTAGGGCAAGTTGACTTCCAACAACGTTTATCGGTCTGCTCTACCCATTGCAAAAGGAAAATTAAAGAAAACCTGAAAACTCAAAATTTGGAAATGTAAAAAAAATAAAAATTTTATATTCGGGGGCAAAAAAAAAATAGCCCTGGTCGATTTCGCTGTCCTTTTCTCATTTCCAAATACATTTTTTTTTCTCATATATCCCCAAAATGAACTCCCCAGAGTCAAAAACATAATGTAAGTTGTGAAAAGTCTTGCAAATCTAGCCCCCCTCTGGTGACGTCACTTTTGGGGGATTTTTTTTGGGGAGGGTGGACACCTCTTTCGTCGAGCGCTCTCCGATGACACCTCTTTCGTTTTCATGCGATGCTTAGAGGGGTGGATTTTAGAGAGGGGGTCTTCAACCACCCCCCTGAGATGGGGTGGGAGGATTTGACCAGAAAGATGGTGCAGGTTAATGTGAATGGCAGCACAAGCAATGTTTGCAAGATTTGATGTCAAGGATGAAAAGTTTGTTTGGAACAATTCTGGTCCTTTGGTTAGGTTAGTTTAGGTTAGGTTAAATTATATTATGCTATAATATATTTTTTTTATTATGCTACATTATCTTAGTCTAGGTTAGGATATTTTATTCTTCTTTGATTTAACTATCCAGATATAATTTTCTCAATTCTTGATTGATTAAGCAATAAAGACCAACAAGACAAACCATACATAGCTACACACATCAATGGAAGTTTGGTTTGGCTGTGTACAGATTGTGCTCCAGCTTCTCACATAATTATTAAGCTATCTTTGAATGATGACCACTCTAATGTATCATCATCCCAACATCACAGTGTCATTCCTAGTGAGGTTATTTGCTCAAATTGTTTCAGGGTTTGGAAGTATTTGTTTTTAAAGCAACTACATGGCTGCAAGATTCATAATTTCCTTCTTGAAACATCACAGCTTCAAAAGCCATGGTCTGAGCACCATGCTGGTCGGTCCAACACCACATTGATACAAATGACAAGCCACAGGCTGCACAATCCCATTCAGGTATCTAAATGTTTGCAGCATTAACTCATAAAATACCATTGATATCATATCACATTTCCACCATATTGTGCCCATGATGTCATCAAATGTATTGACTGCTGTTGACCTTAACATAATCATTTGCAGAGAGAATGATCACATCATCTTAACCAAGTGCAAATTAATAACATTAAAAAATCCAAAGAATCAAATCTTACCTTGCATTCATATGTCCACTCCAGGAAGAGAACAGCCTAAATTTTTTTAAGAAGAAAGGTTAAATATGGAGATCAAGGTAAATTTGGATTTTTTTATTAAAAAAATATGATACTTTTTGATATGAGTAAGATGATGCAAACACTTATTTTCTCAGCAAATGAGTGTTTTCATTCAACACTTCTTTTCAGTCAACAGCAGTCAGTCAATCAATCAATTGATGATGAAATAAGCACATAATTAATGGGATGGCCCTGGCTGTGGCTCACTTGAATCTTCCTTAGCACATCACTGGGATTGTGGCCTATAAAGCATTGATGCTTCAATAAGGAAGTTATGAATTTTGTGGCCATAAAATTCCTTAAAAAAACAAATACTCTCCAAGACATTGTAGCAAATACTTGCTATTCATACCAAGTTCATAAAACAGTATTAAATTGAGTGGATAGTGTCACATTTCTTCTATATCACATCTGTGGCACACCAGCTACAGATAATTATACATGATGGCTATATTTGTGGAGTAAAGATTATGATCATACATTTCTTTGCCAACTGAAAAGTGATCATTTTTGCCAAAAATAAGTGGTGGGATAGTCTCGCTCATGTAAAAAAGTGTATTAAAAAATTTATAAAACGAACATCTACCTTGATCCCCATATTTACCAAAGAAAATGCCAAAGAAAGACTTGGAGTTAAATAAACATTGCATTGGAATGATAAATTCCAAGAACTTATAAAACATCTTAAAGCATAAGTCTACCAAAAAACAAACCATACTTGCCTTCAAAAGCAAGCAGTTTACACCTGGCCATATGTCCTACTGGCATGACAATATTAATGAACAGCTAGAAAATGGGTGATTTAGAAATACAAAACTCCTACTGAATTATGAATCAGGGATACAAACAGCCCTCACCATAACAACACAACAAATGCAGTTTGGTTAGTGACCAAAAAGTGAAAATGTTTAGTGCAAGTATTTATTACTAGTATTGGAGAACTTCACATGGAGATATTTATTAAACTACAAATCTGCCACAGCCTGAAAAAGTAAGCATTTGCACATAAATCAGCAGTCTCACCATCTTCATCAACTTCCATAAACATTGCATTGGAATTATAAATTCCAAGAATTCATGCACCTTGAAGCACAAGCAACAAAAATACATACCGTACCTGCTTTCCAAAGCCAACCTGGCTGACACCGAGCAGCTTACACTTTGTCATAAGTCTCACTGACGAGGCCATACCAACGAACAGCTAGGCAATTGTTGATTTAGAAATAAAATAGTCTTGCTGAATTATAAATTATGGATACGAACGGGCCTCACCACAACAGCGCAACAAACGCAGAATTCGGTCAGTGACCGAAAAGTGAAAATGCTTAGTGCAATTATTATTAGTATTAGAGAACTTAATATGGAGAGATATTTATTGAATTCGAAGACATAATTATAAAAACATGGTCGAATACACGCGAAGGAAAACGTAGTCTGATGAATATTCACGGAATGATACTGCTTAATTTACAGAAGTATGCAGACAAAATTATCGACAGTATCGTTAACCGGAATTTCTGGATTATTTTAAAATTCACGACATTTCCAGATGGCCTTTCTAAGATAATATTATCTTGAACCCTTAAATCCATATATTTTCCATCATTATTTACAATCTAGGCTTGAAGACCGTACAAATTATGTATCGAAATCGATGTCGTTATCGGTTTCCTACGGATCGGCTCTTTGACGGTGGGGATATGGCGTGGTGGTGTTGCGCTGGGCCGGTTTTCGTCGAAAGTACTCGTCCTTTATTGTGTGTTTCTGCTATTTTCCTCTCAGCGTAGATGCGTTTTGTTCTGTCAAGGTGATCAGGATGTCTGACTTTCCGTATTTGGGAAATAGGATAAGTTTAATTTCAAGCTCTCAAATCCGGTATGAAGGCATCCTTTACACCATTGACACCATACAGGGAACAGTCACCCTAGCCCAAGGTAAGTGCTGTTTTGCACAGGTTTGGTTGCGTTTAATGGTCTTGCCCACGTTTTAGTGTCATGGTTTATCTGAGTTATGCTGATGAATAATTGCACCTGATCTTGATGGTACTTTCTAACCACACTGACATTGAAATTGAGCCCAGGCTCCTGCCTGGGTCATCTATGTTGATCTGGGACTTGGACCATGTTGATGTTCTGAAGGTCCTTGGCTGCCCATGTCCATGTTAATCTTTATCTTCATTTATTTGCTTCTTTAGTCCAAATGTTCCTATATTGACATCCAACCAAAACTAAGAGGTAGTGAAGACTATTTGAATTGATCAAAGAGCAGTGTGGGAGACTTGGTAGGTTGGTAGATAGGTAGGTAGGGTAAGGCACCTAACTCGGGCCACTACCCAATTCAAGCCACTCATGCTTTCCAGCATCCTTGTCCTGAACGAAAACTGATGTCCATGTTAAATGAAACTATTATGTCATTTGATCTTTATTCTATTGCCTCAAGTTGAGAAAATCACATGATATGTAACAGACGACCAACCAGAGGCCCAAATGCTGGACAGGTCCCTCTACTATGGGTTGGCCTGAACTCTGACTTTCTGGGACCTAAGATAACACTGCACTCTTGCAGTGTGGTTTTAGCCTGTTTTTAAAATGATGGGCATTGATGGTGCATTCAAAGATGCAAAATACTTCATTAAACATTTTTAATCACTATTCCTGCTTGTTTGTTTGCAAGTTTAATATATAGTTTAATAGATATTCAGCATTTTTTATGGTGCCCCAAGTTGGGGAACAATAATTGCTCACTGCTCAACTCTGGCCAGGTGGCTGGATTCTGGGACAAAGCAGGTTTTCCCTTTAAAATGTCATCTTAACTCATTGGAAGGATGTGGCTAGCTTTCAGTTTTTGTTAATGCTGTGCTTCTGAGATGTTAAACATTGCATTATAATTGTCTATATATATTTCTCATATACAGTGTTTTCTCTGATGGAAAATGAAGATAATGATTGGAAGTGATGAGACCATTACCACTTAATCTTCCTGGGTCACTATACCAGGTACCCCCACCCAGTAGTGCAACCAGGGGGCATTTAGTGGGCCACTACTCGGAGCCCTGGCTAGGGGCCTGTGAAGCAGATCTGTGGCTTGAATCAGGGGCCCTTTGAACTAACTGAAAATCTGTGGACCCATTTGAACCATGGCCCAGGGCCATCTTGAACCAAGGCCCACCTTGAACCAGGGACCACCTTGAACCAGGGACCACCTTGAACCAGGGACCACCTTGAACCAGGGCACACCTTGAACCAGGGCACACCTTGAACCAGGGCACACCTTGAACCAGGGCACACCTTGAACCAGGGCACACCTTGAACCAGGGCACACCTTGAACCAGGGCACACCTTGAACCAGGGCACACCTTGAACCAGGGCACACCTTGAACCAGGGACATCTTTGTTCAGGGGCCTGCATTGAACCAATAGCCTGCTTATAACCAGGGGCCTGCTTCAACCTGGGGCCCTGTCTTGAACCAAGGGCTCTTTGGAATCATGGGCCTGCTTCAAACTGGGCCCACTTTGATCCAGGGGAGGAATTTCTCTAGGAGGAAGGGGCATGTAAAGGACAAGTGCTTTTATTTCTCCTATGTTTTGCAAACATAGGGGCTCCTCAAAAGTAAGTGAATGTTTTCTGCAGACTGTAAAAGCATGAGGGGGCCTGCTTGCGAGGGGGCCCGCTCTCCAATCCTGTCCCCCAAACTTAAATCCTGGTTGCACCACTTCCTCCACCTCCTAGTCGCAGACCCTTGCCGTGTCCCCACTGGGCACCGCCGCAGCCCGCTGCCTCGTCGGTGACCTATGACGCTGAATCGTCGGGGACCGCTGCCGCCGCCCTGGGGCCGTTGCCGCGGCACCACCGCGCTTGGACCATGCCGCCCCTGTGGTACCACCTCGTTGGGGGCCGTTGCCGAAGCCTCGCTGGGAACCGATGCAGCCGCCATCTTGCAGGAGACTGCTGCCGCCACCTCGTCGGGAACCGTTGCCGAAGCCTTAATGGGACAGACGCATCTGCCGCCTTATTGGGGACCTATACGCTACTGCCTCGCTGAGAATTTCCGCCACCACCACGCCTTGTGGGAGACTTCCACCGCCGCCTATTTGTGGACCGCTGCTGTCGCCTCGTCGGGGAGTGGCTTTTCCACTTTGATGGGTGCAATCACTGTGGAGTGCAAAACCCCATTGAGCAGGAATACACCAAATCTTCGAACGTTTTTCGTTCCGCTCTACTCGTGAGAAAAATAGGAATTAAAGAAGTAAGAACTCAAAATTGTGAAATTAAATAAAACAAGGGAATTTTGTTTTTGGGTGGGCAAAAATGTTAGGGCCATGGTTGATTTCGCCTTCCTTTGTTGATTTCAATTTTTAATCAAATATCTCCAGAAATGAGCTCCCAAGAGCTAGAAACATGATTTAGGTCATCAAAACCTAGGCCCCTGGGCCTCGTGACGCCATTTTTTGGGGGGGAAGTTTCGGTGGTGTTTTCTGGCCCCACTCGTGCGCTTTCCGATGACGCCTCCCGTTTTCGTATGACGCTTAGTTTAGGATTGGAGCACAGGTTGTGTCAACCCCCGAGACAAGGTGTGAGAACATGACCGAAAAGACGGTGGGGGTGGGGGTGGGGTGGAGTAGACCGAGCAGCTCCTTACGGTAGCATGGACCCTCCTTAGAATGTCACTGCATCCCTTCCCCCACTTTAGTAACAGCAAAGCTTTCCTTCCAGCCACCAAAGGTGCCACGTTGGTCTTGAGAACGCATCCCTCGGAAGGAAGTCCCCCCGCTACCCTCCCCCCCGTACCCGCTACCAGAACTCGAAAAATAATCGACACATCAGGAAAGTGCGAATTTTTCATTTCTAGCCCTCAAATTATCATTTAATAAACAGGAAACATTGTATTCAGAAATTAACCAAGTGGCCCGAGTTGGGCTTCAGAATATAGCAAAGCAGCCCGAGTTGGGCTTGGATCTGGATATTGGCCCGAGTTAAGGAAGCGTGGTTTCGGGAAGTGCATTGCCCGCCATTCTTTAATTTCCTTCAATTTGATTGACTATACGTGCGTAGTTATTTTTTCGAAGGAAAGAAAATAGTTCCTACAACGTAAGGAAAGTTAATTTATGTTGCTAGCCTGAAAACTTCTTTCTACGACCAGTTCAAGTCACAACGCATCACTTATGGAGACTAAAAGTGGCCCGAGTTTGGCGTTTTACCCCACCCAACCTATCTACTTCTTAGGATTTGAGTAGACCTTTACAAACAGTTTTTATCATGTGCTAGGTATTTCTAGGTATGTTTTCCAGTATTTGTTGTCCTAGTGTGAGGATTGAAGTTATGTCTGGGTGACAGTGAGGTTGAACCAGATTGATGTGGCTGGTTGCCACTGGCAGCACATTACCAAGGTAGGAGAACGAGCAAATGTGTAGTTAAGATCATGTCTGGTCTTATTTTTATTGTGCAATGATAGTGAATATGCTTGACATGACTAATTTCTGCTATTGAGGTGTAATTTTTTGGTTGGGAGGCAAAATAACATCCAAAGGTGGCTTGGAGTTGGGCAATATAGCATAAAAACCAAATTCAAATTAAGTTTGAGAAATGTAGCATAACCTAACGTATATGTTTTTTATCACATTTTTTTCTTCTCATTTTGAAATCACTATTTAACCTGGCCTGAAGAAAAAGCTGATCTCTCTTGACACCTAACAACAAATTACATTTTTTATACCTTTAACAAAATCCTTATTGAACCTAACCAAACCTAATGCCAACTCCTTTATATTCTTCATGAATGTAAAATGTGTGGAAAACTTCTTGTTTGCATTAAGCTACACCAATTCTGGGGAATGAGTTGGTATCTGAGCACTTCAAACATGCACTAAATGGCTCTGTGCTCCTGTATAGTGGAACTGGTAATTGTACTGTTTGCATACTGCAGACATTAACAAGCTATCCATATTGGGACAGTTTCAATGAAAATCATCTAATCACTTTTAGAGAGCAGCTTGAGAACTGAGCATTAATGAATCAAGTACATCAACAGATGTTTTATCTTGCAACATATTCATTTTTGTTTCTGGTAAATTTTATGATATGCCTTGGCACATTTATTAATGAATGGATCTGTATGAATCTGGCAGAAGCATATATAGAAGTGGCTGGTTTTATTTCAATTTTAGTTTGCCATTAAATATTTGATTGAATAGGTGGGATGGCCACTTAGTATGTACATGGCACTTGCATAATAATGGGAAGAGGCCTCCAGTAAAAATCCCCTAGTGGGGGCAGAGGCAAATCCAATAATATAATTTGACATTCATCTGGAGGAGCACTATTCTCTCCATGGGACATCACTGCAAGTGTTCTTGGAGGGGTCTTTTGGGAAATTGTATGTCCCTAATTGGGGGAGAGGGACAGACCCAGGGATTGGTCATTGTTAATTTATTAGCATTACTGGAGGTTGGAGTTTTGTTGACCCTGTCCTGATACTGTGTACCTTGCAGTGCTGACAGACTCCTCTCCAGCCATTCCCCAGCACAGAGGCCAGTTTGAAAGCATGATTTCATTGAAATTTAGTTCAGCACACCAAATCAGCATGAACGAGTATCTGAAATGTTCTTCATTGGACCAAAGAGACATCCTACATTCCAAGTGTGAACTGAGGACTTGTCATGAGGGTACATTTCCTTGGTGAAGGAACTTTGGTTGAAAAATAATTGAGGTGGTGGTGCTGCACCAATAACAAATTATTTGCGAAGTAGGATGGAATATACCACTTCATGAACACTGAGTCAACATCCTTCCCAAAGAAGTATTGCCATTGTGCTTCTTGATGCGTGTTTGTGAAGTTTGTATGACTCGTTTCTAACATTCCCGTCCACAAGTACCATAATTTTGCTCACCATAGCGTGTCTGGGAGCATGATTAAGAACACCCCGTAGCACAATTTCAGGTGAATAGATTACGTATGTGCTATGTCATACGATGCCAGTTTATAGCATCTGTTTGCATCGTTATCGTTGATATCAGTAGCTCCATATAAGGTGCCTGTGAACTCAAAACTGAACATCATATGTACGCAATTATCTCAAAACTAAGTTTGCAAGACTTGCACAATTATAAATAGCATTACTTCCATGGTGATTTCGACATCCTGCCGTATTCGTTTCTACATCGCCCACCTAGCGACAGTGTCCTAAAATTACTTCACCATTAGCTGTGTGAATAAAGAAAAAAGTTGTTTGGGAATAGTGAGATTGGAAGAAAATAAAAGATCGCCACTTAAGGATTAAAAAAGCGGAATGACTTGCACTTCAGTCAGATGCATTTTACAGTATTTAGCAGTGGTGTGCATGATGACTGCCCATACATCATGTGGCAAACTCGTAAAAACCTAAGACAAGGATGAAATAGCACAATTCCATTAACTGTGAACTTTCAGGTCACATCGTCAATTATTTTACGCTGCCTAGCGAGGAATCGTTATGTTAACGCTGTGCTGCACTATGGCACTCCACCACCTTTTTGTCTCAAAAGGGTGTCTTTTCTTCTAAAAGAAGTGACATCATGAAACATCTGTGTTGGGGGGGGGAGATGAGATGGTGCCTTCCAGAAAGGGCTGATCCCCTCTGAATGGACACCACACTTCCATGCAAGAGGGCACATACCTCCAGTGTCCCGTGTCCACCCCTGGTATATAAGTGAGCAATATTGTGCAGAGCCCCTGGTCCACAGGGAGAAGGCTCAACTGCCTGTCCTGTCTGCTGAAAAGTGAAATGCGACAATGGCCTGACGTCGGATGTTGATGTTCCATGCTAGTTTGCTTATGTCTGGCCGAGATGTCAGCATGCTGCGTGCGAGATTTGGAGCTCGCCCTGACACATGCCGACGGCTGGCAGGTTCGGCATGCTTGCTGGGTGTCCATCCCGGTGTCGTGCTCTTGGCGCCAGCCGTTTCGTGCAGATCTCATTTGCAAGCTTCCCGAGCGCTGTGCCCCGGGAAGTCTGCGCAAACTGTGCTGTAACAGCACGCTGCAGTCGTCCAGCACTCAGATGGCTGGGTCGGCGGGGGCAGAGCTGCCAATTGACCACGGCTTCTGGGCGGCTGGCGGCCGCGACCTCGCTGGTGTGCATCCTGTCCCTATGTTGCTCATGACACCAGATTTATGTCGAGATGCAGGTTGAATGGTATTCTGTTTTCTCGTTCCCACCCGGTGTGCACTCTTCTGGCTGGATGAACAAGTGCTAGGCAAGGGCCTCCTCCGTGTTTGCCCACTGCTCGAGCCGTGCAAGATGCTGAGGACAGCGGGTGAATGGCATCGCCGTGATAAAGATAAAGAATGTCCCCCTAGTGAGTGTATCCCTCCCCTACTTCGCGGCAATGTGACCATAGCAGTCTAAGCGCCCGTAGGCCTTACTTCGCCAATTTTTTAAACCGAGGCTGCCCCGCCGAGGAAATGTGTCCCACCCCTATGACAATTACTGGATCCGCTCTATCAAGTGCAGCCTCTCCGTCTTCAGGCTATTAATGTCTGAATTCAACACACCTGTTTTCATAGGCGCAGATACCAGTGCCCTTCTCCGAACTCCACTGTTCGGTTCGGGGAAAACACAGTCAGGGCGCACAATGACCCCAAATATCGACACGCCCGTGAACTCCAATCCACCACTACACGGAAAATCACCTGTTTGCCAACACTTGTATAACCTAATCAGTGATAAATTATTCCTGGAATAGTGTGGAATGCACCACTTGCAGAACACTGAATCGACATCCTTGCAAGGTATGTATCGGCATCTTGGTTCGTGGTGCATGCTTTAAGTCTTAATGCCTCGTTTATTATAGTATCCCGTGTATAAGTGCCATGATAATTTTCACCATAATTGATCATAGATCGTGATACCGAACATCCCGTGCCGCAATTCCAGATAAAGGTAATATTAATGTGTTGCACGGTACCGGTGTGTAGCATAGGTATGTGCATCGGTATCGTTGATATTGTTCTCCCGAAATTATGTACCTCTTCGAACATTTAAAACTGGTAGTCATATATTGGTTGAATTGGTTGAAAGCTAACTTTGAGGGACTTAACGAGTATTTGAACTAACATTATTTCCATGGAGAATTTAACATCCTGTTGTACTCGTTTCGACATCTTCCACCTAACGAGGAATCATTATCTTAACACTAAACCTATTGGTCTGAAGTACATTGAAGCCCAATAAAACATTGTTGCATACAGTTACGAGGCTTTACTGTTCCTGCTGTGCGAGCTATTGGGGGCCGCTAAGATAGCTGTGTAATTTGCCACCCCGGTATCTCAGTTGGCTAGAGCACCGGCCTGCGTGTCGAAGTTTTGTCATGGAATGAGTCGTTTAATATATTTTTGTCCTAGCTCACATTAAAACTAATAGTGCACTTAAGACGGAACTGTTTTGTTTGTTTCGAGAAACCTAATATAGGAACAGCTATGTTTTAGAACGAAAATGCCTATGCTATAAACTGGTATCGTTACTAGATAGCATAGGTAATCCCTTTACCTGACGTTGTGCTTGGACATGTTCGTCAATCACGATCCCGTATGGTGAACATGAGCATGATACTTATAGCGAGATACTGTTAGACACGAGGAATCGAGCCATCGGCACGCATCAAGTAGCACGATGAGTCCTTTGAGAAGGATGTCAATCCAGTGTTCATAAAATGGTGTATTACACCCGATTTCACGAATAATTTATAACTGCTGCACTGATCTCCCCTGTCCTGGTAACACAGGGTTCGAGTCGCTTCACGCGCTCGCATTTAGCCTCCGGCCGAGAGGGTCAGTTGGCAGCGAGCCAGATCAGGCCGGGGACGAGCTACCGGGCGGCAGTGTCTGTGCATGGACGGCACGTCACACTTTTGGTCAAAATTCCGCCGATGGACTAGAATTCATGGATTGGGTGGTGGGGCTAGGGTTCACTCAAGCTCTGCTTAGCTATAGGACCCTGGTTCATAAAGCCACCTCGTCAAGAACTCTGATTAAATGTTATTTTAAAATTGCAAAGCATGTCGTGGCATTTTGTTGAGCCGACCTGGAGGGCCTGTAATGCCCACTTCTTGGACGTTAGACGACATCGGTAATTACGAAGTGGATGTCGATGGAAGGTGCACTAATGCATGTATTTTAATTAACGTAGTTGTTTTGGCCTACAACCGTGGTGAATATTTTCCTTAAAATGTCTTTAGATCGCCTCCCACCTAAGGGCGTTGAAATACTGTAATCGAAATGGAAGATGCCCGATGGACTATCTCAGTAACGGCTGTACCGATTCAGTAACTACTGTGCATCGTTTTTGGCCCGAATCATTTCCATCCGGTATAAATAGGCAGAGAGCCACTAAATGAGGGGTTGAAATTCGAGATTTGCCCGATGGACGATATGCGAAAGTAGTTTACAGAGTTGCGCCAAACACGCTTAGGATGACTGAAAGCTTGTTTCATGGTTGTATCAGTGTGTTTTTTTGGCGCAATTCTGCAAATGACTTGCGTAGATCGTCCGTCAGGCAAATCTCTAATTTCAATCCCTCATTTCGTGACTTTCTAACTAATTATATCGGATGAAAATGACTCGATGGTCCCAAGATCGATGTCTTAAGTTTATTTTAGCCATTTTCACAAAAATCGGTATCGTACTTGCTGAGATGGTCCATCTGACATTTTGTATTGTGGTCAGTGTTTCAACGCCATTTGTAGTCGATGCGCCCTAAAGCCTAACTAACTTGAACGCCGTTTGGGGCGACCATACACCCGGCTAGTTTAGTCACTCTTTGAGGGGTAACATTTTTTTGGTTGTTCCTTGCCATACCAGTCGAGCGCTTTCCGATGATGCCTCTCGTTGTTCTGCGACAAGTTCGGAGATTCGATGAGAGTATATACTCTTCCCGAGGTGGGTGTGAGAATCTGATCTTGAAGGTTATAAACAACCACGTTAAAACAGGGTTGTTTATGCATGAGTGCATCCATCTTGAAGTATAATAATTTTGTCTTTATCTCTACAAATGCGGTGACAGTAATTTTGAAGTACTTCGAGTCACCTAAAAAGCATGCAATCACTGCTGTTTCCTATACTAGCACCACTTGGTCAGCACATCTCCATGATTATGCTTGGGGTTTACTAAGTTCTCATGCTTCCTGACCACATCAAACTACATGCAACATGAGTCTGAATTTAGCAGCAGAAAGTTGTACTTTGGGGAGGATATTTGTTCATGTTGATGCCACTTTGCACTTTACTTTAGGCCATTCCTAATGATAAAATATGGCTGTATGCTGCCCTAATGTGGCACTGTGCTGCCATAATGAGGCACTGTGCTGCCATAATGAGGCACTGTGCTGCCCTAATGTGGCACTGTGCTGCCATGTGACACTGTGCTGCCCTAATGTGGCACTGTGCTGCCATAATGTGGCACTGTGCTGCCCTAGTGTGGCACTGTGGTGCCCTAGTGTGGCACTGTGGTGCCCTAGTGTGGCACTGTGGTGCCCTATTGTGGCACTGTGGTGCCCTAGTGTGGCACTGTGGTGCCCTATTGTGGCACTGTGCTGTGGGGCACGTTGATGTGGCACTGTGCTGCCCTGATGTGGCACTGTGCTGCCCTGATGTGGCACTGTGCTGCCCTGATGTGGCACTGTGCTGCCCTGATGTGGCACTGTGCTGCCCTGATGTGGCACTGTGCTGCCCTGATGTGGCACTGTGCTGCCCTGATGTGGCACTGTGCTGCCCTGATGTGGCACTGTGCTGCCCTGATGTGGCACTGTGCTGCCCTGATGTGGCACTGTGCTGCCTTGATGTGGCACTGTGTGCTTGCCCTGATGTGGCACTGTGCTGCCCTGATGTGGCACTGTGCTGCCCTGATGTGGCACTGTGCTGCCCTGATGTGGCACTGTGCTGCCCTGATGTGGCACTGTGCTGCCCTGATGTGGCACTGTGCTGCCCTGATGTGGCACTGTGCTGCCCTGATGTGGCACTGTGCTGCCCTGATGTGGCACTGTGCTGCCCTGATGTGGCACTGTGCTGCCCTGATGTGGCACTGTGCTGCCCTGATGTGGCACTGTGCTGCCCTGATGTGGCACTGTGCTGCCCTGATGTGGCACTGTGCTGCCCTGATGTGGCGATGTACTGCCATACTGTGGCAGTGTTATCCTGTGTCTGTATGCTGCCATACTATGGCGCTATGCTACCCTACTGTGACAGTGCCATACTGTAGCAGGCACCAGCCAATGTCCCACTGACTTGTCTGTCCGTTCCGCTGCAGTGCGCTCGTTCGGTACGGAGGACCGGCCCACGGAGCGGCCGGTAGCCGAGCGGGATGAGATCTACGACTTCATCGTGTTCCGCGGCTCGGACATCAAGGACATCAAGCTGTGCGATGTCCAGAAGACCTACGATGACCCCGCTATCGTCGAGGTGGGTTGGCCGCGGCAGTGCCGATGTACGTGGTTCCGGGCCGTCTAGTGCAGCCAGCGGACGCTTCACCGTGCGCAATCTGAACATAATTCGTTGGTCACCTAGTTGTGCTAACTTGAAGTGACTATCGCAAGGTGTCGAATGGTCTCAGAATTCATATAGTTTCTATGATTTTGGCACTCCTAGCCCCGTGTATTTTCCCCATCAATCACATAATCCGTATTTGTCTGTGCAAATTTGAGTGTGGTAAGTCGCTCTAGCGATGATCACATTGTGCTGGTGTCTTGCCAATAATGGGCATATAGATACGTTTCAACAAGTAGGGACGCTGGCATGACTGCACGGTAGCGTCGCTCTCCGATCGCAGACTGAGCAACGTTTGTGTTCAATTAGCTGTCTGATGTAATTGAAGGGAAAACCCATTTTATTTTGGCTATGAAGTGTGCGAAGTAAAACGTCATGGCATAATTAGTACGCATCTGTGCCGCAATTAAATGGTTGAGTTGTGTAATTCAGATGCAGCCGGATCGCAATTGTATTCAAATGTAAAATCTATCATTCATATGCAGATCTGTAATTCACGGCAATCCTAGGCAGGCCAAAAGTGGAAGAGAAATTAACATTGACTGAGTCTCACGCATGATATATCTCAATGTTTCACTATGCATGGCGGCGCTATGATTTTGCAGATATTTAGGCGCGAAATATTTCGTTTGAGGCTCAGATATTTTCCCGTTAGTTATCTTGTCTCGCCCAGATCCCTGAATATCGACACAGAGGACAGGCTTAAATCGACCTGCCCAGTGACTGCCGCCGGGCTAACAGCAGCGTTAAAATAATGGTTTTTCGTTAGGTGTGAGATGTCGAAACAAGAACAGTAGGATGTGGAAATTTGCTATGTAATTGGTGTTATTTGAAATCCTTAATGATATATTTCAGACGCAACTGTGAGCCAATGGCGTACTCACGATTGTACCTTTATAATTTGTTTCGATATTCATGATTTAGCAAGCGCAATATTCGGAGTAGCGAGAAGAAACTATACGAACTACGATTGTATCCAAAATCACGCTAGAGGTAATCCATTTACCTGAAATTGAGTAACGAAATGTTCGTGTATCACTACCCCTCATCGAGATCATGAGCATGACTCTTATCAGCGAGATACTGTTAGAAAGTAAACGAGAAGAGTTCATAAGGACGCATCACGAAGCAGGGTGTCTATAGTTCTTTGAGAAGGGTGTCGATTGAGTGCTCACAGCTGCATGACCAATGCAGTCGATGCGCCCCTAAACCCGAAGAGTCCTCAAAGTGGTATATTCCACCCTATTTGACGAATGATTGATCGCTAGCTTACAGCGACGTGGCCCGTGCCGGCAGATGGGCTCGTCCACCACCAGCTCCGGCGGCGCGCCGGGCGGCCCGCTGGTGGCCGGCAGCCGCCTGGGCGCGCCACCGGCGGTGCCCGGCGCTGCGGCGATCAACGGCGCCACGGCGGCGGCGGCGCCCAGCCGACTGCCGGCGGCGGCCGCGGCGCCCGGCGGCCCCGTGTCTGCGCGTGAGTCCGCCCTCGTCTCCGGCGGCGGCATCATGGACTACGCTGCGCCCGTCCAGCAGCCAGGTACCCGCTCTGTGTGGCGTGCGACGCCGGCTCTGCGGCGATTCTGGTGGCGCAGGGCGACTCCGGATGACGTCACCGGGGCAGTCTGGCGAGCCGGGTGAAGTTACCGAGGCGGTCATTAACGAGCCGAGTCGCGGCCGACTTTGGATCACCTCAACAGTTGGAGTAGTCGCCAAAATTCTCACGTATGCTTGCTTTTTTAAGTGACCGCGATGCGTTGGAAACAAAACACGTACTGCGTTCTTAGCCGTGGACTTTGGACTAATGCCCTACTGTGCCTTTGGTAGGGAATAATTTGCGGGACGCCAAATTCCATCATTTGACGGAAACGCCTGTAGTTGATCTTCACACTTGTAGTAAGTCATTTTGTGCTTGCCTTGAGGAATGAATACCCCTGTTTGGCTTCTGGTGGCTGAGTTGATTCACAAAAAGGCTGTTTGTTTCGATATTTGGTCATTGCCTGTGTCAGCTGATATTTGTGGAACATGCTGAACTTTTTGTATCCACCTTTTCTCACTTCCGTTCCTTTATTGTATCTGTCCTTGCATTGAACTATCGCTGGCCCCTTATTGGCCTCTGTGTACTCCATATTACTATCTTCGAATATGTGGCTTCCGTTTACCATCCGGTGATCTGCCTGCGCCAATGTAACTTGTCTCATCTGCCTGCCGATGAACTCGTGCTGGTGTGATTCGTCTGGTCTATCTGTGCTCTTCCCACGTACTCGTGCTAGTGCGGCTCACCCCGCCCGTGACCTGCCTGTGACCGTCCTGACCGGGTCACCAGCCGACCTGCTGACCGGGTCATCGCGGTCGACGACGCCGTCTCGCCGCTCGCCGACGACGGACCAGGGCGTGCAGACGCAGCAGGACCGGTCGCACCGTCACCGCGAGCCGATGCACCGCGGCGGCTACCACCAGTACCCGCGCGGCGGTGGCGGCGCAGGCGCAGGCGGCGGAGGGTACAGAGGGCAGCGGGGCGGCCGGCGGGGCGGCCGCGGTCAGAGTCGCGGCACGTTCACCGTCAGCACCAGACCGATCAAGTTCGACGGCGACTTTGACTTCGAGGAGGCCAACAAGCAGTTCGAGGAGCTGGCGGCGCAGCTGGCCAAGACAAAGATCGGTGGGTGGACGCTGGCGGACCGGTCTGGTCGGCTGACGTGTAATGGTAGCGGCCCTACTGGAATCCGGGGTATTGCGAACCGCAATCGTGTTGCCGCTTTGTGGCAGTTCCTCCAACCATTAGTTCGTATGTGGGGATGTCGTTTTATGACTGTCATTATTGGACGCGTCGGAAAATAGGCCCATCTTGGCCCCCTCTAACCTGTGAAGTCGCCCTGGATTTGGGACATAAAACTGTCGCTATTAAATGTGGAGAACGTAGCTTCCAGTGCTCTTGTTCCTGTCCTTCATAAACAATGCACTTCATATCGGCGGAATGCGTGGCTGATTTGTAGTATGGGTGTGGTCTGGATCCTCGTTCTGACGAGCTACGCATGACTAATGCTACCTAATGTTGCAAATTCCGAACAAGTGTTAATGGACCTGTGAAGTTCCTGATCTGTGAAATTCTTGTTCAATTGACCGCCATGACCATGTTTGCAATGAAAATTTAAAGTTTGTTTATGCCATCAAATATCCAGATAAATTATTCAGATGTGCATATGCAGGTTCCTTGTGACTTTGTAACCCAGTTGTTCGTGCCTGGTGCCAAACAGCACAACGGACCAAGTATCTGATTTGTATGGTACAATTGATATGGTCAATTACATGAAACTGAACAAGCGGAACATTACTCCGAGTCCCACGTTTCATTCATTTCAATGTGGTGGCACGCTAATTTTTAGTAAGATCTGCTTGTCTTGCAATTCTGCTACCCGAGCGGCGTGGTTGTGACGTGGACCATGTCGCCGAGGGAGCTGGCTTCGTGACCTTGTCTGGTCTGGCCTGACCGGGCCTGTGTCGACAGGCGGTGATGAGGTGGTGCCGGAGAACGGCGAGGCGACCGCCACCGAGCCGGAGGAGGTAGAGGAGGGCGAGGTGCCCGAACCGGTCGAGGACGTGCCAGTATTCTACAACAAGACCAAGTCGTTCTTCGACAACATCAGCTGCGACGCGGTCGAGAAGGCCAGAGAGTGAGTCGAGAAGGGCAGAGAGCAAGAAGTCTATGGGGTTAAGTGCACGTTTCAACGGAGATAAAATATCGCCAGTCATTACTTTTCTCCCGTAAGACCCAGAGCAGGCAATGTGTGTTAGAAAGTAATGCGCACCGGTGAATGGCTGTAAGGTGTGCGAGGCTCGGCGGCTGGCCGTGGATCGGAGTCTCGTGGCTCGCTTGTGAAGCCGAGACTTCTGAACAGGTGGCGTGAACGGGTCGTGTCGCTGTCTTGAGTAGTCGTCTGGCTGCCACCGCCACGCACAGTCCTCTGAGTGGAGTGTGGCGGGGTGCGGACGGTCGCCGAAGTATGCCTCGTGTTGCCGGCTCCGTCGTCATTGGACCGGCATTGACGCAAAAGAAACTGGCATGAAAATGTATTTAATACATTTGCGGGCAGAAATGTATTAAATACATTTCACACAAAGTACAGAAATGAGACGTGAAGTGGGCAGTGTGCGGGATTTCACTGGCTCTGAACGTGATGTGGCAGGTGGTGGCTGGACGGCCAGTCGTTTGTCCACAGCCTGATCGGCAGGCGAGCAGCGGCTGCCCTGCTGGCGGCGTTATGGCGCCTGGACGCAGTCTCACGTGGTCTGTCCACACTGGCGTCGTGACCCCATACGAGTGTCCTCTGTACATGATGTCTAACATCCTTGCACGCTAACGCTCCGCCTCCCCGCGCTGGCCGCATCACCGCGGCCGGCGCGGGTCGAGGCGCCGCCTGGCGACAACCGGCCGACCGCAACTGCGGCACTGATCTCGCCCTGCTCCGCCCGCGGCCCGACGCCGCGTACCGGCCCTGACTCGACCCGACCCGGCAGCAACCGGCAGCGCCGCCAGGACTGGCAGCGCGAGCGCAAACAGAACCTGGAGACGTTCGGCGTGGAGGGCACTCGGCGGCCGTACCGGCGTGGCGGCTACGGCCGCGGCTACTACGCCGGTCGCGGCGGCGGCGTTGGCGGCGGAGGGGGCCCCGGAGGTGGTGGCGGCTACTACTATAACAACCGCGGCGGCGGCTTCTACAACAACCGCGGCGGCGGCTACGGCCGGGGATACTACAACCGCGGATATTACAACTACAACCGGGGGTGAGTAGCCGCCGGAGCGCCATGCTTCGGTTGCGGGCGTCTGCTCGTCATGCGAGTATCCTGTGCGAGTCACTAGTTTGAGGACGCCGGGATACCCGCGTCACTGCGTGGTCAGAGCTTTGTCACAGCACTCGTGTACGTCGGGTTATACCCAGGGGTTTGACTGTTGGAATGGATGATTTAGAGGTTAAATTGGTTATTCAAGAAACGCGAATATAGAACTCCCCAAAGCGCTATGTTCAACACACAACAAACGTGTTTGGGAACAATGCAGTGACTAGACCTTGTACACTTGTGCTTATGTGGTTGAGACTGATTGTGTAAAACATGTTTGCTTTTTTTCTTTGGAAATATGCGATTTGCAAGCATTGAGGATCCGTAGCAAGTGCTTTCTTCTGTAGTTGATCCTTGAGTGCTTATAGGAGGAAATATGTCTGCCAGTCGGTCTAGTTCCCGTCGGCAAAAGACCGCCCATTTGCCAAGTTTCTCTCACTGGGCTTTTTGTAACCGCACTCTGTCTGTAAGAAGTAGAGGTCTATCACACGAGACTGCAATGCCTACCGATCCTCTGCTCGGCCGGCCCCGCTCGTCCGCGGTGCTGAGTCACGTGTTGTCACGTGTTGTGCACTGACCGGCAGGTACAGCGGACGGCGCGGCGGCGGCGGCGACGGGCCGCAGCGGGGCGGCCGCTCCGAGCGCGGCGGCGAGTCGCGGACGTCCGGCGACGCGGCGCGCGCCGAGACCGTGCAGAACTAGACAGTGGCTTGGCGGCGACGGGCGGCGCCGCCGCCGCGACGGCTAAGTGCAAAAGTGCGGGTGCGCGCGGCCGTCTCGTGTGTGTTGGTTGTGTCGCGCGAGCGAGCGGGCGGACCGGTCGGCGGCTGAACTTTGGCGCGGTGCGCGAACGGCGACGACGGAATTGGCGCGAATAGAAGCACTGTGACTGAAGGAACACTATGGCTCGAATCAGATCGTACAGGTGGTGTGTGGGCGCGGTGCGGCAGGCGCGAGCGAGAAAGAGACGGCCGGCCGGTCCAACCGGCAGAGGTGCTCGCGCGCAGATCTCTGGTGGCGCGCTGGCGCTGGCGCTGGCGGGCGGCGGCCCAGCCGGCCCAGCCGAGCAGTGGCTGCTCCCATGTGATTGCCCGTCCCGGTTAGGTCCGATGGGGCGTGAATACAGAAGAACCAGGCCCGTAGCCGGCGTGGGCGCGGCCGACCCGGGGGCGGGCGCTTGCCGTCTCCGGGTCCTCCGCCGCCGGCTCTTTCCAAAATACTCTGTGCTGTTTGCATTTTGACGCGCGTCTATTGGCGATGAGCGGGCGACCCGAGAACTGGTTGTATTTTGTATCCAACTTTTTGAATAAACCAGCACAGAAGTTACCGGGGAGCTGTCGCGAGACGTAACACCACCAGGGCTGGCTCTTCACAGCTCACTCCAGCCGGGCAGCTGCAGAAGCTATTCTAGCGGCCAGAGGACTGGTCGACCGGGATCAAATTGGAGGTGTCTTACTGGACTTTATGTGGCCGTGCACACTTGATTGTGCAAGGTCCTGAACGGAATAAGCCTCTATTTGCTTCATTGATTCTCCAAGCATCATGGTGCGTCCGTTTCAGAAGTAGCCTCCCTGAAGCCCGCGGCGGATTACTGCGCGATTCTGGTCTGTTTTAAACCAGACATTTTTTATTGTTTGGGTTATTTAAGTGTGCGGAGTACATTTAATGACTAGTCTAAGATCTAGGTAGTCCCCAAACCCAAAAGTTATTTCTGCACGCTGCTGTTTGCGTATCAACATGAACGTCTGGGGAGGTGGAGAGGGCGTAATCATGGTACCCTACGCACTCGCTCATGCTAGACTACAATTAACCGCTGAATTAATTCGCGTAGTCTACAAATGCCAGACAACTGATGAGGGAATCTGTGTTCGCCTGTTCGTGTCTTCGTCTGTGGTGGTGTGAATTTCAATGACCTGTTTGTGCTATTCGTTGCGAGAGTAATTCATATTCGGGGTGTTGTCCGAGGGTATATATATAATATATATATATATATATATATATATATATATATATATATATATATATATAAGCCAGAAAGTGTTTTTTTTTCAAGTCTGAAATCTAAGGCAGTAAAATTCAAATAAAAATACCTGTACGTTTCGCTGTATGTTGAGGTAATAGAACCGCAACGTAATTTCATTTCCTACAAATGTAATGATCGTAAAAATATTTAGTAGTTATTTGTGACATGACGTGGTATCTGGACTGAGGTGGTTTATTGCGGAATTGTATCAAACAAGCGCCGTCAACACCTTCATGGTTAATCAAATGTGATGTTATTGTTAGATGCTTCATGAACGCAACTTGCGAAGAGTTGGGGAAATGTCTGGTGCTCCTTGGACGTAACTAGTGAAGTGTTCGATGGATGCCAGCGATGCTATAAATATTGGATGCTTTGAGTTCACTTTCATCCCAATTACAATGCCCGCGGATACGTCCTCTGCTATACGGGCAATGGGTGGCAAACAAGCTGGGCTCTTGTCGGCTTCCGTTGCCCTCGAATTTCGTTTTGTTACCAGCACGGGCGTGGTACGGATATCACTTCATACCCAAAAAACTTGCTATTCTCGATACATTTCTGGTCGTCCCTTTCGCCCGGAAACGTCTCTGTCGCCCCCGTAGTAGCACCTACGTTGTGTATGTGCACTGTACATAACGCGTGCCTTGCCTTTGTTTCTGTCTTCGTCATGTTTCCATGGAAGTATAAAGCCTCGGCTCCCCCGAATTGAGAGCCCACTTTTTGCATGACTTGGCAGTTGTGAACTTAATATTCTGAACTTGTTTTTCAGCGTGATGGCCGGTGTCGTATTTATGTTTGGATTCTAGATTTTGAGTGGGAAATTTGCTGCAACCAATGTGGGAGGGGTAGTTTTTGTTTGTGATGTCAGTAAATCGGCTTTGCACTTCTCGGTTAGATTTGGTTATTTAAAAAATAGGTATAGCGAGTTTGCGACCATTGTCTAAAGGCGTGATTCAACTTCACCAAGAAAGTGGAGGTAGTTCTCCGGAGGCGGATAATGTTCTGAGTGCGAAAAATCCAGAATGTGGCAGTTTTCCCCAAAATTTGCTGGTGGTTACTTTTAGAATGGAGTATTCTCCTTTCAACTTCTAATGGTCAAAATATATGCCATCCTGTTTAACGTGAAGCCTCCATTTATTACGTCACGGGGCCCACCGAAGGGCCGGTCTTGGCTGCTGTGAACCCAGTGTGGGCTGGCTGAGGGCGCTCCCGCGCCCGGCCGTGTCACGTGTGCTGCCTGCGGCTCTGGCGACCTGGGCCGCCGCCGTGGCGGCCAATGATTCAGACTGGGCCTGTGGGTGGTAATTTGTTAAGCGCGCTTGTCAGTGGATGTATGGGTGGTGGTGGTTTGATAACTACACGTGTGTTCTGACGTATGGGTGCTAAGATAGCTACGTATGTGTGTATCCACATGTCTATAGACGTGTGGATGGTGAGATTTAGACGAATGCGCGTGTGTGCGGACGTATGGGTGATGAGTTATACTATGAGTTATATTAAATTAGTATGTGCGTGTGTGAATATGTGGGGGATGAGAGTTCGATGAGTGCGCGTGTGTAAATATGCGGGAGGTGATAGTTCGATAAGTGCGCGTGTGTGTGGATGGTAAGAGTTGAATGGCTGCGTCCGTAGCGTCGATCACGGAGGCTTGCTCGCTTCTTCACTTTTACGTGCATCAGCGATGCCCGATTGACCAGACACTCTCATATAAACGATAATGCACTGGCAACAGGTGCCCAGTTATAGTGCTGACAGAGGTGCAGCTATAGTGCTGACAGAGGTGCAGCTATAGTGCTGTCATGGATGCAGCTACAGTGCTGTCAGAGTTGCAGCTATAGTGCTGAGGTGCAGCTATAGTGCTGACAGAGGTGCAGCTACAGTGCTGTCATGGGTGCAGCCATAGTGCTGTCGGAGGTGCAGCTATAGTGCTGAGGTGCAGCTATGGTGCTGACAGAGGTGCAGCTATGGTGCTGACAGAGGTGCAGCTATGGTGCTGACAGAGGTGCAGCTATGGTGCTGTCAAGGAGTGCAGCTACTGTGCTGTCATGGGTGCAGCTACAGTGCTGTCATGGATGCAGCTACAGTGCTGTCGGAGGTGCAGCTATAGTGCTGACAGAGGTGCAGCTATAGTGCTGTCATGGATGCAGCTACAGTGCTGTCAGAGGTGCAGCTATAGTGCTGACAGAGGTGCAGCTATGGTGCTGTCAAGGAGTGCAGCTACTGTGCTGTCATGGGTGCAGCTACAGTGCTGTCATGGATGCAGTTACAGTGCTGTCATGGATGCAGCTACAGTGCTGTCGGAGGTGCAGCTATAGTGCTGACAGAGGTGCAGCTATAGTGCTGTCATGGATGCAGCTACAGTGCTGTCAGAGGTGCAGCTATAGTGCTGACAGAGGTGCAGCTATAGTGCTGTCAGAGGTGCAGCTATGGTGCTGTCTGAGGTGCAGCTATGGTGCTGTCTGAGGTGCAGCTATGGTGCTGTCAAGGAGTGCAGCTATAGTGCTGTCGTAGGTGCAGCTGTGATGTGTCAAACTGGTGCAGCTATCATGCTTACAAAGGGGTGCAGATGCAAGCGAACGTGGGGATATAATTGCCGCTACAGGCCATTTTTGAAAGGGAAAAGGAAATACTTATCCGTGGCTTCCTCTATATGCTCCCACCAAAGTGTTTGCGTATCAATTCTGCACGGCAGTCTCAGTATATTTCCATGGCAGCAATAACGTTCACTATCTGGTGGTGCTATTATTTACCACCTTCTAGCAGTGGTGGTAACAGGCACCGGGTAGCACATCAGATACCTTGTCCATATCGTTCATAGATTGCCCTCCTTCTGCACCGGGCTGATGCCTCGCCCCGGCTCAGTAAGAGTCCAAAAGTCCGCTCGGCACCGGCAGCGAGCAGGACTTCCTGAAGCAGGGCTTGAAGTCCGACTGGCGCTCGCCCGGCTCGCAGCGCGGACCCTGCACGCAGTGTCTATAGCGCGCCTTCTGGCCGGGCCCGCACGTCACCGAACACACGCCCCACAGGCCCCACTGACTCCACGTGGGCGGTCGGCCGACCTCCTCGAACACCAGCGCCGCTCGCTCGGTCACCTCCAGCCCGTCACGCTCGTCGTGACCCGAGCTGACCAGCACCGGCAGCAGCGGCTCCTCCTCCGACTCCAGCAGGTCCTCCGGGTCGACGGACATGAGGTCGGGCAGGTCGGGCTCGATCCGGATCTCGTCCAGCACGCGCCGCTCCGAGCCGGTGCCGCGCTTCCGGCGCGGCCGGTAGACGGCGCTGGGTCGCGCGGCCGCGTTATAGGCGGCGCCACCAGGCGATGCCGGACCACCCTGGAGACGGCCGTCGGTCGCAGACGCTGACGCAGTACCGGCTGCGTTGACCACACTGCGCGACACTCTCGCGTCGATGTCGACCCCCAGCTGCTCCACGTCGTTGGTTGACGCTCTCGCTCCGGCCATCAGGTGGCTCGGGCGCTCCGGGGCGCTTCGCTTGCGCAGTGCCGCCGCGATTAGCGCCACGTTCTGCGCGGCCGGGTCGACAGCAATCGGCTCGCGCAGCTCCTTCTTGATGGAGTTGTGTCGCTTGCTCTTGCCCGTCTGGAAGCTGTTGATGAGCCTGTGCGTGTAGCTCTCGCGCGCCATCAGTTCGGTCAGTGGCGTCATATCCGGCCTGACCGACCGCCGCCGCCGCGCCTGCAGCACCGCCCTGTCCTCGACCAGCTTGGCCAGGCGGCGGCTGACGCGCGGCGGTGGCGGCGTCCGGCCGCCGTGACGGTCCGCCAGCAGCCGCACCGCCTCCGAGGTGCCCTCGTCGCCCTCGGCGCGCTCTGCGTAGGCGGCCATGCCGCGCAGCAGAGTCTGCAGCCGCTGGCCGCGCGTCAGCACGGCCGCCCGTGACGCAGGTGGCGCTGCCGTCGACGCCAGCTCCGGCTCGGTGGCCGACGTGCGCTCCGCCTGGATTCTATCCAGCGCCGGCAGGTCGGGCCGCAGGTGGCGCAGAAAGTAGAACTTGTCGCGCTCCGAGCGCGGCGTCGCCTTTTCCTGCGGTGCGCCCCTCGCCGGCGTGATTAGCCCCGCTCTCTGGCGTGCTTCAGCCCGTGATGTGTCACCCCCCACCGGCTTGGTGATCAGCTCCGCTCTCTGGCGTGCTTCAGCCTGTGCGCTGTCACCCCCCGTCGGCCAAGGGCTGCGCGCGTGCTGGGCTTGCAGCAGCGCAGTGCTGGCCGGCTGCTGTTTTTCGGAGCCCGGCAGCCGCAGCCGGACCTGACCTCCAGCTCCTCCCTCTCCGCCACCAGGACCGAAAATATACTCCAACATTTGTGTGTAGAATGCATCGTCTAGCTTACTCGCTTCGGCTGGAATGAAGAGTCGTTCATGTCATGTGTAGCCTGGCCTGTATATGTGTTTACTTGCGGGGAAATGAAGTAGACAAATCTCGAAACTTTAGCAGGGTCAAATGCCATTTCAAGCGGTGAAATATGCGAATACACACCATAGCGTGTGGCGTAGCGTCTTGCTGTCGCATTGCTGAGAACATTTATTCACTCTTCGATTGTGGCTACGACGCACCCAGCAGCTGAGGCCACATGGGGTCGCCTGCCTCTCTCCCTGGGAGGAAGGGTGGGCATCGCGGAGAATCGAACCCCATACCTCTTGCTTGCCAGGCGCTCAGCTTAGGCACCGAGCCACTGACGCCCCAGCATCTACTCACTCCCGTGTGACAGTGAGTATTTTGACTGTGATGTGTGTGTGTGTGTGTGTGTCTGTGAACCATGTGTCTGTGGTACACGTGAGGAACGTAGCTGCGATGTGTGTGTGTGTGTGTGTGTGTGTGTGTGTGTGTGTGTGTGTGTGTGTGTGTGTGTGTGTGCGTGTGCGTGTGCGTGTGCGTGTGCGTGTGCGTGTGCGTGTGCGTGTGCGTGTGCGTGTGCGTGTGCGTGTGCGTGTGCGTGTGCGTGTGCGTGTGCGTGTGCGTGTGCGTGTGCGTGTGCGTGTGCGTGTGCGTGTGCGTGTGCGTGTGCGTGTGCGTGTGCGTGTGCGTGTGCGTGTGCGTGTGCGTGTGCGTGTGCGTGTGCGTGTGCGCGTGCGCGTGCGCGTGCGTGTGCGTGATGGTGAGGAATGAGATCCCTGAAAAGTGTATGCAAGGGCGTTCCTGCATGGGCAGACGGAATGTTAGTCGGCGCTGTATAACCCGTCCCGTTTCGGGGGGAGGGTCTTCAACCGCCCCCCTCAGGTTTTTCGCGGATAGCGGACGAACGGCGCGCGGAAGCGCGCCCAAATTTGGCATACCTTTTCCCACGTCAATTTGACATGCTGATTCAAAATTTTTAGGTCAGGTCATCTAGGGTCAACGAGTTAGTCATGGTCAAGTGACGTCACCTCCAAAAATGTTCAACCAGTCGTCACGTTTTAACGGATACAGATATTTTAATTAAAACTTTCAGAAACTTTCAGCGTTTGCTTATCTTTACGGATGCAACAAAACGTACGAGTTGAATTTTTCCTTTTTTTTAGTTTTTGACTATATATAAATTTTGCGTATTTGCCATATTGCAGTTCAAACACAGGATTCTGGCTAAAGTAAGCATTATGTATTAGGGTAAGTTGACTTCCAACAGCATTTCTCGGTCTGCTCTACACCTTGGAGAAGGAAAATTAAATATAACTTGAAAACTGAAAATTCTGAAATTTCAAAAAAATAATTTATTTTTATTTTTGACGGGCAAAGAAATTATAGCCCTGGTCGATTTCACTGTCATTTTCTCATTCCAAATACATTTTGTTTTTCATATATCCACAAAATGAACTCCCCAGAGTAAAAAACATAATGCAAGTCGTGAAAAGTCGTGAAAAATATAGCCCCCCTGGTGACGTCACTTTTGGGGAAATTTGTTTTTGAGGGTGGACCCGGACCCTACTCGTCGAGCGTTTTCCGATGACACCTCTTTCGTTTTCGTGCGATGTTTAGTTTGGATTTTAGAGGGGGTCTTCCACCGCCCCCCCTGAGACGGGGTGGGAGGATTTGACAGGAAAGACGGCGCGGGTTAAGGACCATCTGGATTTACTTCAGCATCACCTAGGTTTAGGAAATCCAGCACCAGGCTTCCGGCAACGAACATAAAAAGTATTATATCGACTTGAATTGTTACCACCACATCCTGGATGGTCGAGAACCCCAGAACGCTCCACTATTGCGCCTCTGGTGTGCGATGCTGGGATCTGAGTCACCTGTTTATAGTGCTTGCGACTGTGAATCATGTGGTGGTGGTGCTTTGTGATTGTGAATCGCATGGTTGCAGTGTTTGCGACTGTGAATTATTTGGTTGTCGTGTTAGTGACTGTTAATCATGTGTTTGTGGTGTTTGATTGTGTTGTGGTGTTTGATTGTAAGTCGCATGGCTGTGGTGCGCGATTGTGAGTCGCATGGTTGTGGCGTTTGATTGTGAGTCGCATTGTTGTGGGTGTAATTGTGAGTCACATGGTTGTGGTGTGAGTGGCAGTAGGCATGCCTATAATGTGTGAAGAGTGTGGTAGGATGATTCGACCCGCCTATGGAAACTTGTACCATGCTGTATACGCCAGTCAAATCCTATTGCTCTCTCCGAAAAACTCAGTAAACACACCGTCAGAACTCCGACAAGAGTCGTGTGTGGTATGTACAATATTCCGTGGAGGAGGCAAGTGGTCGATCTGCTCGTTCCGGAATATGTTGAACGCTGTGTTCGCACATGGTGCGTTGCACCTGGGCGGCTGAGGACAATCGGGAATTAAGGATAAGGCTAAGGATAGGGCTTTAAGGACATGGACATCACCGACGTCTGGAGTCGTCTTTTTTCAGTCAATACTGCGGAGATGACGCATCATTTGGGCAGTTATGAAAGGCTCAGTGCCCCATGTTCCCCATGACTGTTCCCTACCCGGGGCGGATTCAGTAATTTCAATCGGGGAAGAGGGCATTTGCTCTGGAAGTGCGCCATTTCTACTCAGAGGGCAGCCATTGGCTGAAAAACGTGTCCAGTGTGTGTGTGTGGGGGGGGGGGTCCACCGCAATTAGAGGGAGAGGCACGTCCCCGCAGTTACCTCCTCCTCCTCCTGGTTGCGCCGCTGGTTTCTACCTTTTGAGCGAAGGCAATTCAAGTCTACGCACGTTTTATGACGTGGCAGCTCAGACGATGACAGCGGGCTTCATTCATCTTCATTTTGGTCGGACTGGGGTGGTGGATGCCCAAGAGCATTTCTGGCCTGTCCCGTGCCTGACACACACGTGATCTGCATCCATGCATGGGCCTAAGTCCGACAGACACGTGTCGCTTTTAGCCTACCGATTAAGCCCAATTGCCAGCCAGCGTCACTTTCGGTCGCCTCATGCTGACAAAACGCCCTGACTTACATGCAACTTTAGAGGCAGCAGCACCACGTCCAAGCGAGCGGCACCGACATGGGAGGAGAATGCGCTTACATTTTTCTGGCAGCGAGTCGTTGGTCAGATAGCTGGCCACGTTCCAGATGTCGTTGTCGTCCAGCTGTGTCACTGGCGTTCGCAACAGCTCGGGCAGAGCTTCGTGACGCCGGCTTCTCTTGGAGTGACGTGACGAGGTTTTGGCGCCACCTAGCGGAAGGAGACACACCGCCCAAATAGCTGGATAAACCTGCGCGAACAGCATAGGAGACGCCTAATGCCCGAGTGCATCAGTCACAGTCAAGACATTCGCAAATTGTTTGGATGGTTAGGACTAGTCTGAATGAACTATCAAGTGTAACGTAAATAAGAAAGCAGGAATGGTGCACAACAAAATGTCTGATATATATTCTCTACATTTTAGTCTCGTTCTTTTGTGGCCTACTACACCTTTCAGAAAGCAATTTTCTGTTTCGTGCTATCGACCTATAAACGGCTGTAATACATCACTATCCTTTTCTTCTAATTCTTTGCTTCGTCGCTATGACTAGACAAGTTGACATACACACCACTATTTTAAATAGGCGTGCTTGTGAACCTCCTGATTCCGGAAGTTTTACACGTTTAACCACGGATATAATGCTCTAGTTGTGCATATGTCCATGCACCTCCTGCTACTGGAGCATCTTGGATGCACCTCCTTCATCCTTCATTTTTTATCAGGCAGCCAGCAGCTGGTCCAGTCCGGTATTATATGCTGTGACGGGCCTGATCCTCACATCCACCACAGTCTGTGGCAGGGAGCAGCTGCATCCCGGTACCAGCAACAACCGATCGGTACCTTTCGGTTGCAGGTGCAGTACAGTTGGAACCGCTGCCGTGCACGCCAGGAGAATGCTCAGCGGTCCCCGACCGCAACCGAGTTACATTTGGAGACCTCACTGTTAATTATAGGATGCCGGATTGCAGACAGTGAACAAAATAAAATTGCGGATGTGTGGGTGCATTTATTCCTATGCTTTCCATTTGTATCCAGCCACATTTTTCACGCTCAGCTGTAGTGTTGCGGGAGGCTGTATTCGCTTCTGGTATTACGCGGCCGCCCGTGAGCACCGATGTGCCGGTCTTGTCACCATGGCGGCAGCTGTGTTGGCAGTTTGTTCCGGCTTGATTAAACACAGATAATGGATGCCACACACTTAGTATACATACCAGTTGCGAGCCGGATGGTATCCTGGTACGTACGCAACACATCAGAATGTGACGGCGGCAAGGCCACTAATTGGAACTTCCAGAGCCCGCCGGACTACCTGGAACGTGAACTTTCCATAGCATAATGAAACGGCCATTTTCCGGGTCCGTACAGCATACGAACTAACAAAATAAGCCCTGGACAACGTGCAACCTCACCATTGACATGCATTGTGCTGATGTTGGAAGGCGCTGCGAGAGACAGAGTGCAATCGTCGCAATGCTTTCGCGTTTGCCGTAAACCTTCGCCAGTGATGACTTGTCCCGGACATCGGCAGCGCTTTTGCCGTGGACAGAGCGTGCAGAAAAGTCAACCTATTCATCAAGATGAAAGGAAAACAGAGGAATCACGAGCATCGCCTGGGGTCAAGTACCACGAGCTTTAATGAGAGAGGTACACGAATTGGTGTCGGTTCACACCTTCGGTAGCTTCGCAGCAGGCCACATAGGCCTTTATGTGGCCACACATGGGCACATAGAGGGGAGCCGGTCACCGAGCCTGTACACCAGCAGCAGGCCGACCCGACAGCGTAGGTGGTCCTCAGCGGGCGCGTGAGCCCGCCGGCGCCAGGAAGCCGCTCCTCCGACCGGGTTGTACCCATTTAGGACGGCGCCTTTGTTCTGGTGCGGTCGACGGCGGCCACACCGACCGTCGAACCTGAAAAACTGCCGTGAAATCTTCCATTTCTCTGCACCTTTGTCTGCGGCAAGATAAAATTTAATCCCACCCAAATGGACCCGCGAGGTAGCAGATACATGGATGGAGGGAAAGGGTGACGACCTCTATACGAATGCAAAAAAGACGCGGAAGAGGCCATATTTTACCGTGCTGATCCTTGGTCACATTCGGACCAGCACGTGTGAAGCCGCCATCAAGTCGGCAGAACGTGCACGCTGTGGATAGCCGGGTGCTGTACTGATGTTTTTGTCAGCGAGTCTGGATTCGGCGAGGTGAATGACACGCCGAGTCTCGTCTGAATCTCGCCGAATCTATCATTGACGGGTGCAACGACACGTCTAAGGGTGTAGGCATTGCCCTACGAAGGTGGACTAACCTCGTCCGAAGCTTTCCGAACCTTCCGCTGACGGGCGCAACGGCACATCTAAAGGTGGGGGCATAGCCGTATGGAGGCATCACTATCCTCGTCTGAAGCTCTCCGAAGCTTCCACTGACAGATGCACGATGCATCCAAAAGTGAAACCACAGCATTATAAGTTATGACTACTAAAAGTCTATCAGCACACCGTAGCTCCCGCCAATTGCGGTAAACCAATACAAATTGGCAACATTAAGTCCGACGAAGACCTCTAAATCCAAACCTCAATCAATAGTCCACAAGTTGTCACCTTCGTCGTCTTTGTGCAACAGTTCACCAGCTGCAATACAGGACCGTGGATGCCTGGAACGCCTGGCAGATCACGTTTGTGACCCTGTTGCCCGCCGGCGCCTGTGGGTCAGCGTTAACTCCGTGGCGCAGCAAACACCGGCAGTTTCTCATCCGACAGACAGGCCGGTGCGTGTTTTTCCCACGTGCCAGTGACCAATTGTGTCCCCTTTCTGCGATTCCTGTTTGTTTACGGGTGAAGTCTACAAACCACACTCGGACTAAATGCCGTCGCAACTCGGCTCTGACACCTGCACGGGGTGTGGGAACTCTTTGCTGACCCTCATAAAGCACGCGTCCTGCTTCAGTGCATGTGAACTCGAAAATCCTACGTTTTCTCTGTTATCGCGCGCCCGGCGGTGTGAGAGCACTCATTGTCCATCATCCCCACAGCCGTTCTCCCAGCGTCAACGAGGAGCAAATCGTTCGGAATTCCTTCAAATCGGCCGACACATTCACACCCGGACCGGGAAAGGATGAATCAAAGAAAGCGTGACCGTTGGCAGCGGCATTCCGACGGCGCAGACGCCTGAGAGCGGCGCCGCTGACGGCCACGGGCGGCGCCAGGCCCGGCCGCCGGGCGGTGGGGCCGGCCGCGCCAGTGGCGGCAGGCGGGGCGCGCGCCTGCCGCGGCGCCGCCGTTCTCACGTGTCTGCGGCGACGACAATGAGCCGGCGAGCTCCCGTCGGCAGGGCCGCGCGCCCGCTTCGCACGGCCACGGCGGCGGCCGGCCGGCAGGTGCCGGGCGGCGATTTTTTGCCGCCAGGCTAGCTTCTTGTGGCGAGGCGCGGTCCCCGCCTCTCGGCGGCGCGCGCCCTGGGAACTTCCGCGCGCGCGGTCTCACAGCGCGCCGACGGCAGCCTTGAGAGTTGAGAACTCGGCCGCGCGTCGGCCGGCCCGGCAAGTTTTTGCAGGCGGCAGAAGACGCGCCGGCCGGCTTCAAATTAGCAGCTGCGATTTTTTTGCGCACCCGCATGGTATGTCGCGCGCCGCAGTGGGGTAACGAGTGGCGCGCCGCAGTGGGGGTAACAGTGGCGGCAACAGCTGCCGAGACCGCCGGTAACCGAGCCTCAGCGAACGCGGATCACTTCTGACCTCGCCCGACCTGAGCCAGCGCCTCCGCTGAGGCCCCTTCCGGAAGCGCTGAGCATGGCCGAGGCCAGAGGCCGATGAATTGCTCCCAATTATTGCTGCACTGTTGTATGCAGATGTCGGTCATGCCTCCCAGTTCATTTTGTTTATTTAAGCAGACGTAGCTTGAGCTTCGCATGCTTCTCCCAGAACCCCTTGATGCGGTGGCTCTCTGCCGAAGCTGGGTGGGAGCCACGACGGTGACCGCCAAATCTGAGCGAAGCTGAGTGGCGGTTGCTCTGAACTTGCCGAAGTCAGACGAAGACTTTCCAATGTAACCGAACTGCAGTGGTATCGACGGTGGTATATTTCATGCACAATCCCTTTCTTTGTGTTTGGTCGCATGACAAGTCAAGGCCTGCAATTTTATAGAGATATTCTTCCACTGATGCTTATTTGTAATCGAGGTATTATATTCGTTATTTCTTATTGGGGAATATGTATTTATACAAGTATATATATATATATATATATATATATATATATATATATATATATATATATATATATATATATATATATATATATATATATATGCAAATATATCATACACAATGAATAATTAGTAAGCTTGTTGTATACTCGGCCAGTATAAATTGCATTCTCCCCATAATGTTACATAACTAATACAGTTTCAGGCCATCCTACATTAATTTCGAACTCTCTGTCATTCAACATTATGCGTTATGTTGTGGGAGTGGTGCTCCAATAATGATGTTAACACATTAATATTTACAAATGCTTAGCCGACAACTTATTTACTTTCTCCAGGATGGTAGGGAAGATGCATATTAGCGCATCTCACCCTAAACGCAGACTCATCTGCACCCTGATTTATTTGTGAATCAGTAGTCAACAATAAGCCTCCATATATGGATTTACACCTCGACATTACGAATGGCCACCATGACCATACGTTCTGCAGCATGACACAAACCCCAGGCCGCTATCTTACAACACTGTCGGTGGCAGCGATACACTATTGGCGAATTAGGGTGGAATATACCACTTTCTGAACATTGAATGGACATCCTTCCCAAAGAAGCATCGTCAATGTGTTCCTTACTGTGTGTTTAAGAAGTTTTCATGTTTCTTTTCTCACAGAGACATTTCTTTTCTTTGAAGCATGCTTACCCTCACCATAGCAGGTCGTGGTACAAAAACATCATGCAGCGTAACTCCAGATAAATGGATTACCTGTAGTCCGATACGTTGTACAACACAAGCTTTTGGCATATGTATCTGTATCGTTATCGTAAATACATGGATCCTAATAGAGTGCCTTTCAAAAGAAAGGACGAGATTCAGCAAAGTACGAAACAGATAGAAAGAGGCATGATATTCGTCCAAAACTGAGTTGGGAGGATTTATAAAGTACACATAGTAACTAAATAACTTGGGTTTTATGGCGAATATCAACATCCTACTGTGCCAGCTTCGACATCCCACACTCAACGAAAAACCATTATTTTATCACTCACCGGGTATCCAGCACGAGACAAACGTGGCGACATACGAACTTACGCAAGACGCGTTCTCAACACGTGCACACTCTAGAACGCCGGACACGAGGAGCCCAGCTGCGTCATACAGATGCAGACCAACGGCAATAATAGCGCTAGATACTGATAGCAATATTAGGAAGCTATTTGCAGATTACGTGACCGCAAAAAATGCATGCGGTGAGGGCGTGTCTAGAGGTACAGGCAGCACGAGCGACAACAGTAGCGGCAGCGGTGGCACGTTCAGTGGTACAGACAGCACGAGCGACAACAGCGGCAGCGGTGGCACGTTCAGTGGTACGGACAGCACGAGCGACAACAGCAGCGGCAGCGGTGGCACGTTCAGTGGTACGGACAGACAAGGGCAACAGCAGCGGCAGGGTGGCACTAGGACGCCGGCGAGAACGGGCAGCGATGGCACGTTCAGTGGTACGGACAGCACGAGCGACAACAGCAGCGGCAGCGGTGGCACGTTCAGTGGTACAGACAGCACGAGCGACAACAGCAGTGGCAGCGGTGGCACGTTCAGTGGTACGGACAGCACGAGCGACAACAGCAGCGGCAGCGGTGGCACGTTCAGTGGTACGGACAGCACGAGCGACAACAGCAGCGGCAGCGGTGGCACGTTCAGTGGTACAGACAGCACGAGCGATGACACCAGAGGCAGCGTGGCACGTTCAGTGGTACGGACAGCACGAGCGACAACAGCAGCGGCAGCGGGGTTGGGAGGGAGGGGGGGGTGGCACGTTCAGTGGTACGGACAGCACGAGCGACAACAGCAGCGGCAGCGGTGGCACGTTCAGTGGTACCGACAGCACGAGCGATAAGATCAGCATAAATACATTCATCCATGTTATTTTTTTCTAAACCAACGTTGAAAGAAATCAAGCTTCGCCTGTTTACCCATCTCCAATTTCGGTCGAGATCCGTATATTGATCCAGTATGACTTTTGGTGACCTCATCTATCAAGGTGCAGCTACATAGTATGGTACGGGATTTCCATGGCCAGAGCTTTCCAACGGTATTTTGTATTTTATCCTAGCTTACATAGATCGGACTTCAGAAGACCGCTCCCCCGCTTCGACTCGGTAAAGGTGAGTCTACAAGCCGGCCCGACGAAGGTTAAAGCTCAGCAATATTCGGGGAAAATGCTCCAACCCGCAACCTCCAGATGCAATCAAAAGAGGCGCCGACGGTCTGCTCTATGTTTGAAATAGAGTAAATGTTCCTGGTCCGCTGTGAGCATGTCAATGTCCAGTAATTATTATTTTCGTCCCACGGTTACCAACCATAGACGGACTGAGCGAACAAACTTTGAGTTTTTTACGACTTGTTCAAATGCTAGGCCACCTGGCGTCGCCAATTGGTCGCGCAGGGACGCGGTAACTTCGCCGCTTGTTGGATTCGAGCCCACGATCCTGCGATCAAGAATTGAATGCCCGAAGACTGAGGTAGCGCAATCCGATATAGACTGATTTTCTCCAGATATATTTGCCTCTTCAATGGTTAACTGAGGCCATTGACCTCATTTGATATCTGATGGTTTTCCTATTTCGTGTTGACTTGAGGAAATTTCATCTGGCGAATCCAATCTAGTGTCCATCCAATTCCGTAACGTCGTGCTGTGACGACTAATACTTGACCGTGGACACACGTTTGCACGTTTGTGCTTTGGTGAGGCGAATCTGCGAGCATGGCTGCACACCTCTGTTCGAACTTTGGAGAACACGGCCGATGTAGTCGAAGCCTGCCGGTACGCCCCCACCTTCTGCGTGATGACGTCACCGACGCTTGTCAGTCGGTTCACCTCCTCACGGAACTGAACATATTTCAGGGGTCAAGACAGCAGCCAGTCATGCCATATGGGGTAGAGTGGGACGGATTTCAAGAGAAGCAACCTGATTTCGTGGTGCTTCCTCCTGGACATAGCATGGCAGAGGAACAAGTCCACCACTTCATTGCCTATATTTTGAAAAAGTAAGAAACGTAGCCCATTATGATGCAGTACAGAAGTAGGCATTGGAACAAGACCCAGCAAGCGTGCTCTATGCATCACGCAGTTGAGCAGGTAAAGCAAAGTGACTCACCTCTCTGCCGCGAACAGCTCACTTATGTCAAGCAGCACGTCAGCAGCGATTTGAAGCTTTTCCATGTCAAATTCAAACTCAGCCGGCATATACGGCCTCGCTCGCAACGACAGAACATTGTAATCTCCACAAAGCAGAAGTTTGCCTCCATTTGCGCAGCTCTGCCGGTGTCCGGTACCAATGCTGGGCACAACGCCACGCCTCACCTCACAACGTTCGCGAACGCAGCGATGCCGGGAACTAACGCGGGGGTGGAGTCGTGGCGCAGACCTGTTCAAACATGTTTCGAGCTTACCGCTGATTAGGTCAGCACAGCTGAAGTTCTCTGCCATAGTTACGTCACACAATTAGCTACTTATTTCAACCACTCGCACTATTGACAACTTTACAATATGGTCTTTTAGTACCATGCTGGCAACGCTCAGTATTATTCTGTGCAATCTGGTACTTGTTTCTAGCACGCTGAACTTCATGCTGCGTATTATCAACATGGGATGTTACTGCATGCTATTTTACAAGATTCTTAATACCATCATGCTTGGAATAAAAATGTTTTTATAATTAATATAATGTGCTTAAAGATCTTGCAACGAGCACTAGATTAGCACACTGGTAGCAAACGCTACGTAAAAGGTAGCATAGTGCCAGGTTCTCGCAGCCCCGTGGAAGCAACGCCCTACTCTTAAGCATGATGATTTATAATCGGTGCTCAAAACAACAGTAAGCATCTCGTTAGCATGCTTTCTTGACTCATGGGCGCCAATTTTTCATAGTGTAGCGTTAGATTATATTTCCATTTAGCATAATCTGAAATATACTGATTTTCTTTCTTCATCTATTTTCTTCACATTTTCCCCCTGTTGAATTCCTTTACTTGCTTTTGGTAGACACCAGGAGAGTCACTTTGATACTTTTGGGATGGCTCAAGCCACCTAAGCTTTCTTGGAGTCATCCCAATAAGTATTTGAGTGTTCGGAATATATTTGCTGAACGGAATAAGAAGCATTAGAACACTAGTAGTTGCAATTGAAACCAGGCCCAGAAATAATGAGCAGCTATTATTGCGTTGTGTAGGTGTCCTCTGCATATACATCCGGATCCTCTTAATTACTGACCCTATACATGCTATATTTTGCTTCCATTAATAGCTGGTATCTCCACTAACATTACAACAACGCTTATCAATGGCAATTACTGCAAACTCCGAAAAATAATTGTTCAGCTGTCTCCGACAAACGGACATAAACGCTTTGCACATGCCATCATGCCATTAAGTTGTGCACACAATTGGTGGTAGCGTTACAGGAACAGCGGAACGTATCGCTACAAGGGGGAAAGGTGGGGATATGCACATATTTTTACTTTTCTGTGCCGTAGTAGCTGGTGCTGGCAACAATTTGTCGTCACTCACGCGACTCATATTTTTTCGACGGAAGTTCGGTCAGCTGTGAATTGTGCTATAAGGTGACAAAGCTACGCAACTGATATACATATGCATACATGTGTACCACGGATGGGCTGGGTTAGGTCGGAGAGGGGCCATGCAAAGTCGGAGAGAAGCAGTCTGAAGTCGGAAAGAAGCAAATCTAAAGACGGAGAGAAGGAATCTAAGGTCGAAGAGTTTTTCTTGACCGCGGGTGACGCTCTCCACAGAACAAGGCATGCAGGGGACGATCTCCACAGAAAAAGGAATGCAGGGGACGATCTCCACATGATAATAGCTGCAGGAGACGATCACCGCAAGAAAATAATTGCGAGAGACGATCCCTACGGAACAATAACTGCGGAAGACGATCTCCGCAAAACAATGACCGCGGGAGACGATCTCCACATGACAATGACTAATGGAGACGATTTCCTCAGAAAACTAGCTGCAGGAGACAGTCTCCACAGGACGATAACTGCAGGAGACAGTCTCCACAGGACAATAACTGCAGGAGACGGTCTCCACATCCCAACGCGGCGGCGCCGTTTGAGTTAGCAATGAGGTCGTGTAGTTGGAGATCAGCCAACAAGCTCAGCTTATCATATGCTCAAGAACATGCTGAAAAATGCGAAGTGAAGAACGGTATCCTTCTGCTCAATGTTGATCTTTTCATGCCCCAATAGCATTCATATTCTGCGCATGTGATATCTGTTGCGGCCAAGTAATGTTCCTTTTGTACATTCTACACATACTAACATGTTCCGTGATTTTGTGTTCAGTGTGCATTTTCCATGATCCCGTATACATACATTGGACCATATACCTTCGGGCATTTGGCCATCACAATCATTTTCATAAATCAAGACCCCTCGTAGAAATATAAAGTGACAACCCTGGCAGAAGCCCAAACGTCAACCCTAGAAGAGATTGAAAGCAACGCACCTGGTAGAAACCCGAAGCGACACCCCCGGTAGAAACCTAGAGGACACCCCCGGTAGAATCCTAAAGCGACACCTCTGGTGGGAACCTAAATCGACACCCCTGGTAGAAACACAAAGTGACACCCATGTGGGAGAAACCTAAAGATACACCCCTAATAGAAACCTAAAGCGACATCCCTGTGGTAGAGACCTAAAGAGGCACCCCTGGTACAAACATAAAGAGACACCCCTGGTGGAAGCCTAAAACAACACCCCAACACCACTGGTAGAAACCTAAAGAGACACCCCTGTGGTAGAAACCTATAGTGATACCCCTGTGGAAGAAACCTAAACAGACGCCCCTGGTGGAAACCTAAAGAGACACCCATGGTAGAAACCTAAAGCGACACTCCTGGTATAAGCCTAAGCTCACAACCCAAAGGCGACGTTTTATGAAAGCGTTATTCTTCGTGGGTGATGCCGGTATTTGCTGTTAAGGTGAGGGTTGTTAATGCCGGTAATTACTCCCCAGCATGGGGACATCTCCATAGGATCCCATATTTAATCCAAGGTTTGACACTTTGTCATGCTGTTTGCCTGTAGAAAGTGACATGTTATTCGAACCAGGTTTAGGTAATCTAAGTGAAGGAACCACAGGACAATGCTGGTATTGTCCAAACGAAGAGCAAAAAGGTTCAACTGAAGCTACAAGCGCTTATTAATGAACATGCAATTTGCTAAGAACTCGTAAGCGAAAAAAGACCACTTCCCTTACTATTACGTTGCCCCGCTTGCACTTCTACTACTTCCGGTTCTACATTTTTGTTATGCAATTGTACCATCCTTCAATACAGAGAGTACTTTATTCATCGCTAATTATTCATCGGATCCTGCCACAGCACACGGAAAAGCGAGTACCAACTAATGCACTTGAATTTACAACAAACCCATGTCAAAACGTTAAAAGCAATTCACCTTCGCCCGTAACCAGGTAAGACCGTTTGACTCAGAACGCCACGCGCCAGTAGCAGCCAGACCGCAAAATGTGTTTCTCACATAGACCGCAAACACAAATTACGTCGACAGCCGCCTGCCATTGTCCGGCACAAGTCCAACGTGTTAGCCGCCGCCCCGCCCCACCCGGTCCTTCCGCCCGCTAATTGGCCCGGCCACAAGTCGGTATATTGCTCCACTTCCGGCGGCGCGCGTGCCGCCGCGGCCGGCCGGCACGTGGCTCTGATGCTGTCGTCACGTGACCCAGTGGCCGCCGGCTCGTGCAGCGGGCCGGCGCCGATGCGCCGCCCCCCGGCTGCCATTGGCTGACGGCCGGACGCCACCTGAGTCGCGCCACCTGACCGTCGCCGGCGGCGCGGCGTCGGGTCGGCCGGCCGTCCCGATGGGCGTGGGGCGGGTCCCGGCAGGTGGGCAGGGGGAGCTTCACCTGGAGCTTCCACCTTGCACTGGCGGGCCGAGCGGCCTGCTGTCAGGTGACCGCCAGCACAGCTGCTGAAAAATGACGAAATGACACGGTGCACCTGCGCCGCGCTAGTTAACCGGGCGGGGACGCAAACGGGCTGAAAATAGGACGAAAATTGGCCCGGCAGACAGGACCGTGGCGTTGCCTTTCGCCACGATCCAGTACCCATGATCCCATGGCACTTCCTGATCCCAAACCACAAAGTTTGTCGTAATAAGTCGGAGGAGAGGTTTAGATGATATCTGCAGCTAAGAGAGATGGGGCGCTCATCGCTCCAATTGGGAATGCATTGCTGTGCATGCCAGTTCTCACAA